>RQTK01000224.1:312124-349167 GCA_003991915.1 Elysia chlorotica | reverse complement strand
GTAGTAGTAGTAGTAGTAGTAGTAGTAGTAGTAGTAGTAGTAGTAGTAGTAGTAGTAGTAGTAGTAGTAGTAGTAGTAGTAGTAGTAGTAGTAGTAGTAGTAGTAGTAGTAGTAGTAGTAGTAGTAGTAGTAGTAGTAGTAGTAGTAGTAGTAGTAATTATTTCCTACCAGGCTCAACCGTATTAAGAGTCTATTAGACTTCACCCTATATGCTTTTAGCGGTGTTTAATGAGTATTGATTTTTTTTTCTTTTATATTATAATTTGGTGCCGTGCCTTGCCTTTGTCCAACAGAACTTCTAATTTGCTATGATTTCCTTTAAATTTCACCTGCAGGCTATTTGCAACTGCTGCTATTTTCAAACCTTTACCATGTTTTTTGTAAACCGAAATTCGTTTCTTGATCAGGTCCCCATTGATGTGAACTGAAAAATCTGCGTCTCGTTAAAACCTCAATCATGCCCTTTTCTTAAAATAAAAATAAAATACTTTAAGAAAGTCCACATCGCACTTAGATCTAAGCCTGAACTTTACAAGTGTAAGCCAAGTCGCACTGGTCTTTGTCAAGGTTAGGGCTCGAGATTTCTATTCAGGCGACTCCGAACCAATCCCCGCTTGGACCGCCATGCTTTGACTGTGTCAGAGTTGCCTGGCTGGGACATGAGTTCTGCCATCCCCGTCCTGCCTCTAACCAAAACAATCGAAACTAGACTCATGTCAGCTGTGAATACAGCTTGCAAGAACGAGACAAGGCAGTTTATGCGATTTTAGACTTTATTCTGCTTTTCACATGATTGTAGCACCATTATATTGTTGTTTCTAACAGAACCAAATAAAATACACTAGTCTTCAGGCATATTGTATATTGCCATGGTAGAGTACAAGTACACGAGCTTATTAAAGCTGCCTTTGCATGTTTCTGAGACATAAAAAGAGAAAGATAAACTTTTACCAGTGTATTTTCAGAGGATTTTCTAAGTGTTGATTTGTTTTTATGGGAATACGGTGAAAATGTAAGCAACTAAAAATAATAAAAAGCAGAACAAGTCTATACATTATACTCACTTCCTTACAACTTAAAATCCAAGGGGTAAAAAAACAATTACTGCTCTACATTGAGAATTGTCCACCCCACCAGAACATTTCCAGGAAAGTGCCACAACTCAAACATAACGCTCTGACTGCCTCTCGTGTTGCCTCAAGCTTCAAGTTTAACAACGCCGCACAAAACCAAGCCCACTTTTGAACAAATCCTTATCGGCTTTTTTTCTTCTTCAATTTTTATTTCATTAAGCGCACCTTCATTGGCACGGGGAGTGTCCGCCGCGCGAGCTGGCTTTGTGAGCGCCTGGCCGCGAGATGGCGGCACCGGATACCCCGGCCTGGCTCAATCATCTGTCATAAAAACGCTAAACTGGGGGCTCGACAGGGTCGATGAGACCGGCTCTCCCCAAGCTCTCCACTGTGAATGTGCGCAGTCCTTGAGAGAACTGTACAGACACCTTACGGTTCTGGGGATATTCATCAGTTTAGAGACGGTACAGACACCTTCCATTTCTGGGGATATTCGTCAGTTTAGAGACGGTACAGACCTTACGGTTCTGGGGATATTCGTCAGTTTAGAGACGGTACAGACCTTACGGTTCTGGGGATATTAGTCAGTTTAGAGACGGTACAGACCTTACGGTTCTGGGGATATTCGTCAGTTTAGAGACGGTACAGACCTTACGGTTCTGGGGATATTAGTCAGTTTAGAGACGGTACAGACCTTACGGTTCTGGGGATATTCACCAGTTTAGAGATGGTACACGGTTCTGGGGATATTCGTCAGTTTAGAGACGGTACAGACCTTACGGTTCTGGGGATATTCGTCAGTTTAGAGACGGTACAGACCTTACGGTTCTGGGGATATTAGTCAGTTTAGAGACGGTACGGTTCTGGGGATATTCGTCAGTTTAGAGACGGTACAGACCTTACGGTTCTGGGGATATTCGTCAGTTTAGAGACGGTACACACCTTAAGGTTCTGGGGATATTCGTCAGTTTAGAGACGGTACAGACCTTACGGTTCTGGGGATATTCGTCAGTTTAGAGATGGTACACGGTTCTGGGGATATTCGTCAGTTTAGAGACGGTACAGACCTTACGGTTCTGGGGATATTGTGGAAAAATTGTGCCGATTGATGAACCTCTGTAGCGTCTCGTGCTTAAAATGTCAATGAACTTAAGAACTTTGACTGTGGACGATCAACATACACTGCCGGTTATACGCTCGGTTCTGAGGGGCCGCATTCTGAAATCCTTACACTTGGGTAAATGATGCGAAAAGAGATCGATTCTAAACACAGATATCGATAAGCGTAGCACTACAGAAAAAAGAAGTAGCGGGTAAACAAAAGAAATTAATGCTAAATGATAATAACATTGAAAGGGAGGCTTCGTAAATATTCAAACTTAAAATGTTTGCAAAGCAAATGTGAGTCGACATGGTTTAATCTCTAAGATTATATACGCTGATGTCAATTTCTCTCTAATGCTCTTGTTATGCTTTTGTTTTTCTTATACGGATCTCAGTTCAGAGATGTAGAAATCGGTTGTCAATTTCAATTTATAATGTTTTCAAAGAGGCTAATATGGTAAAAATTCCAGTCAAGATTACACAAAGGAGTTGTTTGTACACTACTGATAGAGAGAGGCCAATTTAAGAAAAAAAAAAAGCCCATATCCCATACATTATTTAATTTCGAAGAAAATCCAAAAATTTCCTCTTTTCCAAAAAGCATCATAGCTGAAACGTAAACTGACCTGTTTCTCAAAGTTTGTAAACCTTTCTGTAGAGAACACACAATGCCATGTAACAATTCACTTAGTTTAGAAACACGCTGCTAAACCATCGGGCTGTTCATTGTGAACAAGAATGGTTCCCTGAACTTCAAAGAAATAGTGTCGTTTAGATGTACGCCACTGCTGGGTTTGTTGTGTTTAATAGTTTAATAAAACCAAAACAAGACAAAGTTAGGGAGAGATGTATCACAAGGCCGTTTGTCTGTTGCGAGCTTGAAGAACCCTGTGGTTCATGACTTCTGTTTGTCAACAGCACTCTGCTCATGATGGTACTCATCCATCGTAAGAGGCTACACTGGTTAAGGCTACTACTGGTCTTGATTAGGAAAGCAAATACAGATTCCTTAAAAAACTAAAGAAATATTTGAATAAAAAAATTGGTTTTCATTCATGATTCTACCTTTTTTTTTTACTAATAACCTAAGTCAACAAGTTTATGTTAAATTTCACCTTTTCATAGTTTTTGTTGTTGCATACCAACAAAAGAGCAATCCAATAAAAGATCACTATTGTTTCATGTTTGTAACATTGAAGAAAGTAATTTTACTTATAGATAATAGAAAAGGCACACAAGCACAAAACTAATTCCAAATGAAACATGCCATATATAAACTAATCTGTATAGGACCAAAACATCAATAGAACATTCTAGAACACCAGCAGTTTCCAGTAGGCTAAAGATGGTGTCTCAATAGCAGAATCTACCAGCGGCGATTCAGAGAACAATATTTCTATACGAAAACAAACCATCAATACAAGCCAGGACTCAAACATTGATGTCATAAAACTCAGTTAGTATCACACAAAAGAGCTCACAAAAAGTCTTCAACATTGACAGCATACCAGCGTGATATAGCTATTTCCAATAGCTCGCTATCAGCACGTCTTAAAGAGTAGAGTTCGAACCCCATAAGTCGGCGTGCTGCGTGCCTTCAGTGGAGATTGTTAAGCTCACCTTATGAGTTGTATATATCTCTGTGTGATCGTTTGCTAATAGTCCAATGGCACTGTTTGGGGAATATTGACATGGAATTTATTTCATGTCCGTTCCACGCACTATTCGGCTTGCTGGCTTCAGAGCGATATCGACACTACTCTGAAAACCAAGTTGATCCGAGACCTATATATATTGCATGCCATTCCAATTTGAGTTGTAGAGCGGACAGTGAAACGAATGCGCTTAAAGACTTCAAAAGGCCAAAGGAATAATCAAGAAACTTCGCTCTACACTGCCACAGAAAGCCCGGCTATAAAACTGAAAGGCGCGCGATCGCTATTGTCCGGCTACTGATCGAGAAGGGGGGGTACAGCTTCAGGGTGTGATGTTACAAGGTGGCGTTCGTTTCGTTCTTTTCAGGAGTGAAGTCTAACATAGTGAAACGCCTCCATAAGTAACTTGTGCTTAATATAAAATTGAAGAGCCTAGGATACGTTTCATCTATATGTTCAGCTGTCTGTGCGTCAATATTAATATGCCTAGAGTCGTTTACTGTGTGAGTGTGTGTCCACCCCTCTGTCTGAGTCTGCTAGTCAGTGCTGTCCCCTGTTTGTCAGTCTAGTCTGTCTATGTTGTTGTGTACATGTCGCTCTAATATTTCCATTTTTCTTTATACCGTTTACTCTTAACCTGTTAATCCTTCGCCTATTTGCCTGTTTACATTTCCCCAATCCTTTCACTACACGTCTGTCTGTGGTCGGGCAGTATGTCTATCTGTATGTTGTTTATTTGTCCGTCTCTTTATACACCTGTATGTCAGTTTATCTATCTAAAATTTGATCTTTCTATCTCCTATTTTCTTTTGTGTCCCAAATTTCCCCTCGAAGCACAAAAAAAAACCAATAGAAAAAGACTGCACCATTCCATGAGTTTACCATTGTCATAAGGTGAGAAACTCTCATGCTATTAATGTTTATTCTAACAAGTGTGAATGCGTTAAAGTTAACTTCTAAGACGTCTCCGATACTAGGTTTCTCTCTATGCACACCCCCACCTGTTTAGTTTACACAAAATCAACGAAACGCAAAGTGCAATTCACAATCTTCTTGAATCATTGCTGCGGTTTTTTTTTTTTGGTATGTCAATTAAATTGATTCCCTAGAATGCAAACCTACTTTTAGATTCGAATGAAAAAAAGAACAAAAGAAAAAAGTTTTGCAAACACGCTGTGTGAATGGTGTACAAAGCAACAGCGACAGAGCGTGCCTGAAAAGAGAGAAAGCAGTGGGGAAGGGGGGGGGGGGGGGTTATGGGCGCATTGATCGATATCGAAACGGTTATGCTCTAGGGGATATCAAAGCATGCATCCCATGTAATGAAGAGTCTATGGAGGGGAATAAAGAGTGTATGGAGAGAATACTGAGTGAATGGAGGGAAATAGAGAGTGTATGGAAATGAAAAAAGAGTGAATGGAAAGGAATAGAGAGTGTATGGAAAGGAATAGGAAGGGAATGGAAAGGGTGTGGAAGGGAATAGAGAGTGTATGGAAGGGAATAGAGAGTGTATGGAAGGGAATAGAGAGTGTATGGAAGGGAATAGAGAGTGTATGGAAGGGAATAGAGAGTGTATGGAAGGGAATAGAGAGTGTATGGAAGGGAATGGAAAGGGTGTGGAGGGGAATAGAGAGTGTATGGAAGGGAATAGAGAGTGTATGGAAGGGAATAGAGAGTGTATGGAAGGGAATAGAAAGTGTATGGAAGGGAATAGAGAGTGTATGGAAGGGAATAGAGAGGGTGTGGAGGGGAATAGAGAGTGTATGGAAGGGAATAGAGAGTGTATGGAGGGAAAGAATAGAGAGTGTACTTTACTTTGTTTTTGGCATTTGACAAGGGAACTTGATAAAAAAAAAGTATGTATCCTTACTTTGCTCGATCTTTCATTGGCATTTGACACAATCGGTCACGAAATACTTATTAATCGACTGGAGGTCTCCTTTGGTATCACAGGTACTGAGGTACAGCTCTACAGTGGTTTCGATCGATCGTATTTGATGGGCAGATTCCAATCTGTGTAAGTAGGTAATGAGTTGTCAGAGCGCACTACGCTCTCTTTTGGTGTCCCCCAAGGTTCCGTACTCGGGCCGATAATTTTTACTATGTACACCCAGCCCTTAGTGTCTATTTTAAGAAAACATAACATGCAATATCACCTTTACGCTGATGACACCCAGATATATAAAGCTGATTATGTTGAAAAACTACCGCAACTTATTAAATCTTTTGAAACATGTGTCAGCGAAGTAAAAGCATGGATGGAAGTAAATAAATTGAAGCTCAACGATGACAAAACAGAAATTCTTCTCACTGGCAACCCCAAAGCAATTAAAAATTTGCCACCATCAATTCAATTATACATTAATGGACATGAGATAGTTTCAGGTAACACAGTTAAGAATCTTGGAGTCTCTTTTGACAGCTGTATGAGCATGTCCACCCAAGTCAAAAACATAAGGAAGAGCATGCTGTTTCAAATAAGAAAGATAGCTAGGATTAGACATGTTATTCCCACCCACATATGTATGAAGCTCATGTCAACACTTGTTTTATCTCGCTTAGATTATTGTAACTCACTCTTGAGGGAATAGAGAGTGTATGGGAGGGAATAGAGAGTGTATGGAAGGGAATAGAGAGTGTATGGAAGGGAATAGATAGTGTATGGATGGGAATAGAGAGTGTATGGAAGGGAATGGAAAGGTTGTGAAGGAAATAGAGAGTGTATGGAAAGGAATAGAGTGTACTTTATCTTTGTTTTTTATGCTAATTTACTTTAAAAAAATTTTAAAACGCCTTTGATCTCTTTTGTCATTGGTGTGTTTTTGTTTGTTAGGTTCAACTTGAATTTTGTTTGTTAGGTTAAACTAATTTTTCGTGGGACAACAGTATCAACACATAAATTAATGTAACATCTAACAGCGTCAGTGAGTCCGTTAATGTCTTTGGCTGCGTCGACGAACACCGACCAAGTGGGTAAATAGGTTGACACACGTGTAAGTTTTTAACATTGCTAAAGAAGAGGTCAAGTGTGTTACTCCCTCTCCTCGGACATGCTGTTTGTTGTTGATATCCGGGAAAGGCTGTTTTCACATTACAGCGGTTGAAATCACCGCTTATAATTCTAAATGCGTCAGGAGACTGTGTCTCTAGTAAATGAATATAGGGAGACAAAAGTTCTGTTGCATGTGTGTAGTTGGCGCTTGGTGGAATGTATACAGATGTTATAATGGGAGAATCTTCTGGGTAGATAGTAGGTACGGGCTGAAATTGTAATAAATTCCAAGTTCGAGTCACAAAAAGAATGGCTATGTTGACTATTCTTGGGGTTGCATCACTTTGAATTAACATAAATACAAACACCACCTCCTGATTTATTCCCAGAGTTCGTATTTCTGTCGCTACGAAAAAGTCTAAACCATCCAAATCAACAGTATTATCCAAAATGTCTTGGTGTAACCAGGTTTCGTTGAAAAACGGCAAGCTACAGGTTTTAAAACGATTGCCGTAATTAAAATAAGCACACAATTCGTCCATTTTGTTGCATATAATAATTTTATACAAATAGTAATATAACATAAAATCCACCTATCTCAGTGCCGTCAGCCTATTACCTGATGTGTTTTTTTTTATATACCCCCTGATCTGAGGGAACGTATCTTGCCTCTACAAAGCCACAGACACGGCTGTTTAGAATAGACACAACCCCATCAGAAAGTTCGATCTAGATTCTTAAACTCAGTTTTGTCAGACTCACATGCTGTGAGTTTAGAAACGTCTTTTACTGGCGACAAAAACGCGCTGTCTTCTTGTTTCTGGATATCCCTTCCAATTATGAATTAAGAGCTGGGAAAAAATGAGGGGCGCCAGACACATCCCAAATTTTGCCTCAGTGTGGCAATGCACAGGTTGTCGGCCCGGTATTGCAAGCTATTATCCGTTGGTCGACACCCAATGGGCGTCGAGAAACGAAAAGCCAATAATACTAGGTAGTTGCATATTGTCTCTGACTTGCTGGGATGGATGAAGGAGTTGGTATGTTCTGTCTGTGACAGGAGTCCTGGTATCCCCACACTGTCTGTGTGTGGCAGCTCTTAAAACTATAATACCGAGAGTCTTGTTCTATAACCAGAAAATCGTTGGCTCGAGTTTACTAGCTTTAGCAGGCAAGCCATCAGTTGGCGAAATCATGCTCTTTACAGGTTACTTTCCCTGAACACAATGTCATCATCCTCCTTGGGTGTCAATCTTCATTGAAAGTGCATGATGAGCTATAAAACTCGAAACACCTCAGTTATTTAACAAACCCCAAGGCTAAAAATCCTGATGCATGCCAAAAACTATTCAATTCACATTCTTTTTATGTGCAGAAAGGACAGATGATTATCTTTATTCTTTCAACAACAACAAAATTAAAATCGTAAAATCAGAGTGAGTGAAACATTATCTAATGGACCCTCGTCATGTTCATAAAAAAAAAAAAACACATTCAAATATTTTTGTGAGGAAAAATAATGCCTTTATTATTGAACTGCAGACATAGGAGAAATTTGAAGTCAGTATGGTTTTTCAATACCATACAAGAATTATCCTATAATGTTCATTTTATGTATCAAGAGTAATAGTAGATACATCATTATACAACAAATTTTACATAGACATATTTGCAGAATGGTAGTTCATGTATCTCTTCCTTCTGCATTTAGATTACGGACCATGATCAGGGGGGGGGGGGCTTTTTTCTTTATTTTCACTGAGCAAGCATGGGGCCTGTGTTTCCCTTTGTGGTCCACATTTTACATTTGCTATTATAAACAAGTATGAGCATTTTAATTTTATTTTCATTATGGGATCGATACTTTTCTTCCAAACACATAGATAACTAGTATTTCTAATATCTCATTCATCCTGCTAGCTAAGTGGCCATGTTTTCATTTCGCATAATTTCTCATCAATTTAAATAACAAGACCAACTTTATTCAAACCATGCAAGCCAAAACCCAAACTTTGGTCTGCTCTACGTCCCTCCTGTTAAAATCAGAGATATGTGTTTTAGACAACAACCCTGTCACTTACTTTACACACGTTGTCAGCAAACGTGTAGGCAAGTTTTTGAAAAATGAACATTCCCACAAATGATCTAGTATTTCTACAGTAATTAGGTACCATAGTAAAATGTTTTCCTTTCGAAAATTGATAAAAACTGTCAGTCAAATTGATTTCTTTGTTGTTGTTTTTCTTCCTCCTCTTTCTACTTCCATCAGACGAGGCGCCTGATCTTTGCCCGACCAACACCAGAGATACAGCACAAACAAGGCTGGGAATTTCTTTGAACATAATACCCTCAGACATGTATGCAGGTTCCCCTAAAATCTACATTACCACGTTATTATTTCAAAACGGTTATACATTAAGATTGAGGTTCTTCTTCTTCTTCTTCTTCTTCTTCTTGCTGCTCTTTGCGTGGTCCCCCCGAGTCCCAGCGGTCGGCCCAGGTCTGTCCCCCGCCAGCATCTCGTCCTGCTCCGCCTCATCCTGGTCGTCCCCGACAACCCGCAGCGAGGCCAGCGCCCCCAGAGTTTCCTCCCCCTCGGGGCCGAGGTCCTGCTGGTCGTCGTCGCACTCGCGGGCCAGTGCGTCGGGCATGCGCTGCAGGAAGTGGCTGCGCACTGGGGGGGGTTAGACTGCGTGTTAGTGTCAGGGGTAAGTAACGGTGACTGTTTGACTAAGCATTGGGGAACCATGATTCAGGGCCTCACTGTACAAGGCAAAAACATTTGAGGTACGTTGACATTACTTTCCTCATTTTCATTTACTATGAAAAAAAATGGTCAAATTAGTTTCAGGTGGCCAAGAAGTCACGCAAGTTTTATGTATAACAAAAAAACATAAAAAGGCCTACTGCATAATTTATTTTCAGTAATAATTTCCATTCTAATTACAATGTTATTATTTGCAAAATGTTATATTACCAAAAACTGACATAGTTAAAAATAACTATGCCCTAAAAGCAATAGATCCACAAGAAAATGACCTAGAACAATTTAAGAACATGTAAAACAGTGTTAACAAACAGGCCGTTGCTGCACTGAGTCTACCATCAAACATGAAACGTAGAGCTTGAGCTCACCAAGCCTGACGCAGTGTCTGACTGACTGACTGTTTTACCTGCTGCACTGAGTCTACCATCAAACATGAAACGTAGAGCTTGTGCTCAGCAAGCCTGACGCAGTGTTTGACTGACTGGCTGTTTTACCTGCTGCACTGAGTCTACCATCAAACATGAAACGTAGAGCTTGTGCAGTGTCTGACTGACTGACTGTTTTACCTGTCTATTGTTTTAACAAAATTGTCTGTGTGGGCAGAGCACGGAGAGACAACATCACAGTTACAGCACAAACAGTAAGCTTTAGTTTACTTTCTATTGTTTTAACAAAATTGTCTGTGTGGGCAGAGCACGGAGAGACAACATCACAGTTACAGCACAAACAGTAAGCTTTAGTTTACTTTCTATTGTTTTAACAAAATTGTCTGTGTGGGCAGAGCACGGAGAGACAACATCACAGTTACAGCACAAATAGTACGCTTTAGTTTACTTTCTATTGTTTTAACAAAATTGTCTGTGTGGGCAGAGCACGGAGAGACAACATCACAGTTACAGCACAAATAGTAAGCTTTAGTTTACTTTCTATTGTTTTAACAAATTTTGAGGGGGTGGGGAGAGGGGGGGCGAACTGGCTCAAATGGTAGAGCGTCGGTCTCCAGATCGGAAGGTCCCCCAATCGATCAAATGTCTGATTTTGTCTCATACTGTTTGGGGCGGCGTCAATTAAATGTGATCAGCTGAGACAAAAGGCCAGGTTGTCCCACCCTGTTTCATGAGTGGCAGCACATAAAATTGTCAGATGTCAGTCTTTGGGCCCATCCACAATATAGCCTATAAAGTGCTTACATTAAACAACAAAGCAAACAAACTTTAACAAATTTGTCTTTAGAAATATGAAATCTAAACATTAATTGAATAAATTTAATCATCTACAACTATGAATTATGTTTGTGAGATTTGAATCCGTAGCAGACAGAGGGAGGTCGACAATCTTTGTGATATAGCTCACCATGCGCAGGTTGCGGTTGAGGACGAGTGACGGGCGGCTGTCCTGAATGTCCCAGACCTTGAGGTGCTTGTCTGGCGAGGACGTCACCATCAGACCGGGGATCTGGGTGCTCAGAGCAACACCTGCCGCAGTGACGGGGGAGAGAAACGTGTCAAGCAGCGAGGCCAGATCTTGCATTTAGTTCAATTCACTTTCTTACAAGGCAGTATACAAAAATCTTTTCTTTATCCTTTCACAATCTAAGCATAAGCATTAATCACTGCATATTGCCAATTTCAAAACCCTTCCTATAAAGATGAACTATCAGCATTTATGAGTTAAATGATTTCTACGAAATTCATAAAGTATAACATACAAATTAAAAACTAACAAAGCTACTCCAAAATCGAACATAAAAACACAGACTTGAGTGAAGACAGAGGAGAAACAACACTTACCTGTGACGGCCTCTTCGTGGGCTGAGAGGGTGAACAGCGGCTTGTCCTGCCTCACGTCAACCTCGTACAACATGCCTTTGTCCGTGCTCGCCTGCGCAGAGTTGTCAGCAACAAAACATTTTAACAGGCAGCTCAAGCTGATAAGACTTCAAGCATATTATATATTATATATAGAAAACCAAAACATTTTAACAGGCAGCTCAGTCTGATAAGACTTCAAGCATATATATATTATAAATAGAAAAACAAAACATTTTAAAAGGCAGCTCAGTCTGATAAGACTTCAAGCATATATATATGTATATTATAAATAGAAAAACAAAACATTTTAAAAGGCAGCTCAGTCTGATAAGACTTCAAGCATATATATATTATAAATAGAAAAACAAAACATTTTAAAAGGCAGCTCAGTCTGATAAGACTTCAAGCATATATCTTGGATATAGAAAATCAAAACATTTTAACATGCAGCTCAATATGCTAAGACTTCAATCACATATCTTGAATATTGAAAATCAAACATTTTAACAGGCAGCTCAATATGATAAGACTTCAATCATATATCTTGGATATAGAAAATCAAACATTTTAAAAGGCAGCTCAAGCTGATAAGACTTCAAGCATATATCTTGGATATCGAAAATCAAACAAAGAGTCCAACTGTTGGCAAGTCTAGAACATTTTTTTTTTATTTGACAAATGTTAATGCAGTATAAGTGTTGTATTCAGTCTGTTTGTAGCTGTTCTTTGAAAGTGTAAAAATGATATCAAGCGAATATAATGATTTATATTACTACTTCTTTGACATTTGTATAAAATATCAACAAAAGGATAATTGTTGCATCATAACAAACATGAAATATTATACACACTGAATTTAAAATTAGAAAAACTAATAAAAATGATTCAATTGTTATTTTACTTTTTTCCTGTTAAACAAACCAAAAGACTTACAAGGAAATTGAAAGGATTGAAATGATTCCATAAAGCTCGTTCCACTTCCCCTGAAAATTTCCATTTCTTCACGTTTTCAGAAGGACTTCTGCAGTCAATAACAGCAGCATGGCTGGAAGGGAAATTGAACATAGATTACATTTACATTATCATTGTCTTTGATTTCAACGCCCATAATAATTATAAATAATAGGGCTAAGGGAGGCTTTCTAATCAAATATTACAAACGGCACATTGTGCACACCAATCAGAATGTAAGGGAGCGCCAAGAGCTCTGGCTTGACTAGCGACAGATCTGCAGTTCAAATCCAAGCCAGTTCCCTTGTTTCCATAGTGGGGGCAAAATATTCTAAATAAACACATCAAAACAAAGCCTGTATCTAGAACTGCAGTAGAGGGGGAGGGCAATAAAGCTGTGTGCTGCTGTGCATGGTCTCTCTCAGACCTTGGTCTACTGGACATAATAATGTGCACCGCCCATTCGCGCAAACACTCTGTTAATGTTACTGGTGTGAGAGGGAGGGAGGGAGAGAGAGGGAGATAGAGAGAGAGAGAGAGAGAGAGAGAGAGAGAGAGAGAGAGAGAGAGAGAGAGAGAGACATAAGCCTAAAAGATCCATTATTGACTCTTGGTAAATTTATCTTGGAGTAGGTTGAAATCATGCAGTTACTTGGGTTCATTTTTAGTTCAGTAGTGCTCATGATTGACGAGTGTAAATAGACTGGTGTATGTCTAAAGTACCGACAATTAAAGATATTTAATAATCTCAGTTCAGTCTACTCCCAGTCTTGGATGCTGGAGCAGCCTCAACTTCTTTGGAAATTAAATGTTCACTCAAACTCATGATTAATGCCAATTTTTATTCCCTGAACACTGAAAAATATTTTTTGTTTGAAATCAAATTTTAGCTAAAGGAGGAGGTAAAATCATTTTGGGAAATGGCAAAGCTGTTTAAAAACTTTAAATAATTGAGAAAGGCAGTGGAAAAAATTAAAACCATTATAGATTAAACTTCTAAAGAGTCAAGTGTTGTGTTTATTACGACCTTGCTTTGCGGATGTTAGGAAGTTTTGGACCTGACCCACTGACGTCGCTAAATCCGAGGTCGACTGTACTCACTTATCAAACGATCCAGTCAGCAGAGTCTGTGATTCCTCAGGATGCCAACACACGCATTGCACCTGCGGCAAAAGTTTTTGTTTTTTAATTCTTTTTGTACAAAGAGTGTATGTTTTTATACACCATTCTCCACTTATAACAGTCAATGTTCCCATTACAAATTGAGAAGTATAACAGAAGGTAACATATTGACTGTACGGAATTTTTTTATCAAACCTGGCTAAGAGAAAGCATTAGGGGCATAGTTATTGTCTTTCTTACAACACATCCAGTGCACGTCCTGGATTTTCTTAAACATTTTGGGGGTAAGGGAAGCAACAGACTTCTTGAATAGCATTTATTTCATTTCCAAAGAAACAGCCCCTTTTTTCTCTCAACATTCATATGAGTTTAAAAACTATAATTAAAATGTTAGAGCCAGAATAATTAAGGCACAAATACTTGAAATCCTTGCAATGCTCACTGGGCGTAGCAATATGTGACATTCTAACCTCAGCACATCTGTGCGTTTGTTGGTTCAGTATCTAACCCAGCAATAACTTGGTCTTCTTTTTCCTTTATTATCTCTAATAATCTTCTACGGTTCATTGACAATATTGGTATACTTATTTACGCAACATGCCAAACAAAATGCTGAGTTGATAAAAACATATTTAGAAATTGAAGCTTGCAAGAACTATTGTATAAAAACAAAGCTCACCTGCTGTTGATGGTGTTTGAGAGAGGAAACCACTTCTCCTTTGGACAAGTCCCACAAACAAACGGTCTTGTCTGCAGAGGCGCTTGCCAATACATTCCTGCAACAAGTGAAATACACTGACCTAAATAGCCTGGACACTACACGTGCTATCAAAGCTACACGTATTTCTAGGTCTTTTTGACTTATCACAACAATATCAAGTTTTTAATACGCAGGTACAAGTACTGAGAAAAAAGACAGGACAGACTAAGCTGCCAAGCTCACAAGTTTTTAAATAATGCCAAGAAATATTCATTAAAAAATTGTCGATGCATTTCACTGATGTAAAAATAATCTCTTGATTTCGGATCCTATGATTCATTTTTTGAAAGAATCAATCGTCTTTCTGTTTTCATTTTACCTTTACCATAATCAAATAGGGACTTTTATCATATTTGATAATTGAGACATAAATAATGAAACCCAATCTATCATGGAGACTGCATGCTTGGTTGCTCCCACTCGCACAGGCTACCTGCATTGACCTCCATCAGTCGGTACAGACCTGGGCTAGCTATGGTTTCACAGATGCCGCGCCCTCAAGACTATTTATCAGTTTACCATACCTTTAATGGTAGTTTTTTTAAGCTATTTATTGATTGACTGTGCCTTCTATGGGGCACACAAAAGACCTTCTGTATCAACTGACTGTACCTCACATGGTGGTTCCATGATAAGTCAAGAACTGCATCAGTGTGGCCTTGGGACAGTGTTTCTTTCTGAAAAACAAAACAATATAATAATATAATTATAAATCAGCATTTTCGAAATTGAATATGTAGGAAAATATAATACAACACGCAATGAGACATGCTACATAAAAGAAAAACAATAATACTGACAGATTTATCACCCATATCAATTCCAAAGCTAAAGATATACGCGAGGACAGGTTTCGTGCTTGTATCTCATGTGTAGAGCTCGTTTCACCCTCGGACTGAATCAGTTACTTTAAATGTTGACAGAGCCGTGAGGAGATAATCTTTGTGGTCCAGCTGAATCACCACCCACTCACCCAGCTGAATCACAATCAAACTACCCAGAATGTAGAACCCCTGAAACTTTATCTTCCAATTAAAAAATACACTAAAAGGTTCTGTTTATATAGTCACTTGCCCCACCGCAGCCACAAACCAATTTGTATTTTTTTTAACTTTATTTTGAAAGGTCAAAGCTGCACATGTTAGGCTGCCATCCAGCGATAATTTTTTAACCTTTTGAGAAAAAGAGTTCATTGTCTTGATAAAATGCTCAATAGTTTCGTTTCCTATTTACCGCTTGTGAGAATTGGCATTAAATTTCCTCAATCCCTTGACAAGTAATTTTTTCAAGAAGACCTTGTAGAGAAAGATAGTCCTGTAGATGAAGAGGAGGGCGATGAGGAGAGTGATGTTGAGGTTGAACAAGGAAGTGAGGAATGGAAGAAGAAGAAGGCGGGGCCGATAATCTAGACTCTCACCCCACCCCAAACGATCTTTTTCTCCTTTGATTATTCTGCAGATCCTATTCATTTTTTGAAATATTACATTCCTGACTCTTCTATGGTCTTTGCTGCTGAGCAAAAGAACCTCTATGCTTGCCCAGGCTGTCATATCTGTCGCAGCAGATGACATTTCAAAATACTTTTATGTTGACATGACACAAACTACCTAGTTATGTATTTTACTGTTTTTGGATGTCTAATTTGCTAGACACACCTTTGTGATCAGTTTTGCTTTGCCAAATTTCATGAAAATGCCTTGAACAAAAAAAAAAAAGAAGGGCAAAAACAAATGAAAACGAGACCAAAATACAATTTTTTTCTACACAGTAAATGCTATTTGTCAGCAACATGTATATCATTAAAAAAACAAATTAAAACGAGACCAAAATACAATTTTTTTCCACACAGTAAATGCTATTTGTCAGCAACATGTATATCATTAAAAAAACGCTTATCCATTTCCACAAAATACGGTATTTCTTATTTATTCTTCTCTTTTATGGTTCATATGTTATAAAAAATGTTTACAACCTAGGTGTAAAAAAAAATTAGAGTTAAGCCCCTTACACCAAGAATTGGTCACAGTAAAAAATTTCTTTTTGCTGGTAAATTATGAAATAAGTGGGCTCAGGTTACCTTTGGTTACCACAGTTAAGAACACTTGTGCTGTGGCAAACAAAGCAAAATGAAACAGAATGAAGAAAAAAAGGACACACCCAGTTCCTTGAGCTTCTCCCTGCTTTGCTCACCACGGCTGGACGAGAGACTCTACATTTTCTTCCTTAATGCATTGGCTATTTTTCTATAAATAAATCTTTTTCATTTTTCACTGCCTCACTTCTTTCCTTTTTTTTTTTTTTCAGAGAAATCATTATCTTACTCTCTACATTTTTTCCCAAAAAATATTGCCTCACTTTCTTAGCTCTAGATATATTTTTTCATAAATTAATGCCTTCCTTCCTTTCTCAGCTATATGTTTATTTTAGACCATTTCTTTCCTGCCTCATTCAGATTTTCTTAAAGGACTCAGTCTGACTTCTTAAAGGACTCAGTCGTTACAGAAAACAAATTTGAAGAAGCTTCTGGTACTGCCAAATTAGGTATCCAAGTAACAATAAATCAACCTTTTCCATTTTCTTCTTTTTCTTCTTCTTGGCCTGTGGTTGTTCGCCTCGCAGAACAGCCATCGGTTCCAGGGAGTCCACAACATCTAGGTCCCAGATACCGATGTCTGGTTCCATGGTTCCCATGGCAACGAAATTTCCTGCCAAGAGAGAAAAAGTCAGAAGATAATTTACTACTATCAGGTATTTCTGTTATCGTCACGTATGAAAAAAAAGGTACTTCATTATACTGCTGGCAAACTACATGGCACATGTTTTTCTTATAATTATAATAATAATAATAATAATAATAATAATAATAATAATAATAATAATAATAATAATAAAATGTATTTATATAGCAGCTTTCCCATAGTGTTTCTCAAAGCGCTTTACATTTTTTATATCAAGCAATCAATAAAAATACATTTTGCTAAATTTATAGTGTAAATACGGAATACACAGAATCGTAATAAAGTTCTAGTTGATAGCTCTTGTAATAAAAGCGGTATAATACATAAACATTAAGAATCATTGTAATTAACTAGTAAAAAAATCGAATTTTAAAATAAATACAATGAAATAAATATGTAAATCATGGAGAAAGCAGATGGTACATATACAAAAGCACCAGCATACATTTCTCAGACTTATGTTACAACACATTTATAAATTTGTAGAATAAAGGATATAGAATGTGTAAATACTCAGATGAAAAAGATATAGGACTTGTAAAGAAATGATACAATAAAATGTTACACTGAATACACTATAAACATATTAACTACATTTATGAATTAATAGCTATCTTTTTCTTAAAATGACATGGAGTCAATGAAAGATGTAAAAAAGAAAGTTTTAACTCCACTGCTTCACACTCTTCACAATCGTAGGTGTTATAAACAGCAACAACAGATGGAAGCAACCGTCCTGCTTTGTGTGTATGATGTGCCATTTTTTCTCCATTAAAAGCTAGTAGAACCCCTCACACACACACAAATGTAAAATAACAGACTGATCATTAAGCATCACAGCAGAGCGCGCTATTGTCTGCATCGAGAGCCACCGAGCGACACCGAGTGACACCGAGAGCCACCGAGTGACACCGAGAGACACCGAGTGACACCGAGAGACACCGAGTGACACAGAGAGACACCGAGTGACACAGAGAGACACCGAGGGACACCGAGAGACACCGAGTGACACCGAGAGACACCGAGACACCGAGAGACACCGAGTGACACCGAGAGACACCGAGTGACACCGAGAGACACCGAGTGACACCGAGTGACACCGAGTGACACCGAGAGACACCGAGTGACACCGAGAGACACCGAGTGACACCGAGAGACACCGAGTGACACCGAGAGACACCGAGTGACACCGAGTGACACCGAGAGACACCAAGCGACACAGAGAGTGACACCGAGAGACACCGAGCGACACCTAGTGACACCGAGAGACACTGAGTGAGGCTGGGCACACTGACTGACCTGGCTGCTCCTCGGCCACATCGTAGTCCATCCACTCCAGGACCAGAGGGAACGTCGGCAAGATGTAGTCGTGGTGGATGAACAGGTTGTTCAGCTCTGCGTTGTAAACTGCCACAGACAGAAAATAGAATAGCTTTGATCAGATGGATTAATGTGAAGTGCATGAGTCAACCTCTCTGGGAAGAAGTTGAAAATAAAATAACAGCGTATTCTGGAACAAGATTAAGACTCGATGCCCAGTCCATTTTGTTAGGATTCACCGATTTAAATCTTTTGAGGAAAAAACACTTAAAGTTATAAAAGACGCCATTCCGTTGGGAAAATGTCTATTTATAAATGAGATATGTCAGGGGAGTTAATCTCATGAAAGCGAATTTCAGTATAAATGTGTCTTCTCTAATGAAAAAAAACAAAAAAGCAAAAGAAAACATAACATACAAAACAACACTAGCACCAGCTAGAGGAGTTTTGCCTCATATTATCTGGCACTGTGAAATCAGTACCATCATCACCAGCATCATCATCATCATCATCATCATCATCATCATCATTAGTATAGTTATTATTATTATTATTAATTATTATTATTATTATTATTATTATTATTATTATTATTATTATTATTATTATTGTTATTATTATTTGTTGCTGTTGTTGTAATTGCTGTTATTTCTACCATTTCGCTTCTGACTCAGCTGTCTAATAATATAAATTGAAAACCTACTGTACACTTCTAAAATAGCTGCCTCCTCAGTGACCCTGCCCAGCGCTAGAAGATTGTCTGTTGGCTTTAACACAAAGTCCTCATCATCACTGTCTTCCTGTACAAGAGAACAGTTATTAGAATCATTATTTTATTGCAAACCACGATTGCTCTAAAGCTGTTGACCAATTATCTCTGACAACACTGAGATCACACTATTTTCATATAATTATGGACTCGCGCCAAAATGCAAATACAATACTTTTTACATATAGTTTGATGACAGTGCATGAGCAATCTGACATATAATCACATAAAGAGGACCAGCTTCATAGAAATAAACCTGCAACTTTAATAGACACTAGAGGTACAATGAGGAAGGTGCCATAGTCAGGCATCTAAATCTATGACCTGTTTGTACTTAGTAAATTAGATTTGTGCTCTACTGTTTTCTGCACTGTATCTTTATTATAAAAAAAAATGTGATTAAATTGTGCTCATCATATCAAGGTGTGTTAAACAAGAATATAAACATGGGTGCAAGCAAGATGGGGTGGTGAATCCTGAAATAGCATTGTTCCCAACCCGGAAAACCTGTACCCATGTATAAAGGTATTCAATTGTCTGTAATTCGTTTGTTAACACTTGTTTAAAAAAAAAAAAATCAATATTCATATATCTTTGCCTTAAAATCTTCATTTTCTAAATCATACTTATTTGATTACCTCCTCTTTAATAGTGATGTATGGATCTTCATCGTTAGAGGCGAATGGTGTCAAACCTCCAATCCCATTCAGCAAGTCTGATGCTTGGAAATAGAAGAATAGGAATAACAAATAAATATTTATCAATTGTTAATTTAGTAATTGACTTTCATTTCAAAAAAGAAAAATGATTCCAGAGCCACCTTCATGAATTAAAGATTGTGTTAAAGTACATTTTAAACAGACAATAAATGTATATATATATATACCTATTTAAACATGTGATATTTTCTACAGCTTTTTTTATTCTCAGAGTATAGTGAAAGGTAAATTTTAAACCTAGGTGGAACACCTGCCATGGCTAAATTTGTTGTCATTATTTGTGTACGGTTGTTTGGAAAAAAAAAAACATGCCTTCCATAGGCCTTTCACCATCTGCAATTGCCATGTCCTGACAAAAAAAAAATCTTTTGTAATAAGTCTAACATCCAGAATGATTTTGGGTATGAAACTGAAGGGAAAGAACTTTACTCTTCACATTTAAGAAAATATTTTTTCACAGGACACATTTAGTAAGACATGAAGAAATGGTGTCTTTGTTTTGATGTCCCCACAAAATAAACAAAACATACCCTAACATTTCGCTAAACAGTGAAAGTGTGAATGTGTCCTGTGAAAAAATATTTTCTTAAATGTGAAGAGTAAAGTTCTTTCCCTTCAGTTTCATACCCAAAATCATTCTGGATGTTAGACTTATTACAAAAGATTTTTTTTTTGTCAGGACATGGCAATTGCAGATGGTGAAAGGTCTATGGAAGTCATGTTTTTTTTCTTTCAAACAACCGTACACAAATAATGACAACAAATTTAGCCATGGCAGGTGTTCCACCTAGGTTTAAAATTTACCTTTCACTATACTCTGAGAATAAAAACAGCCGTAGAAAATATCACATGTTTAAATAGGTATATATATAAATTCATGAAGGTGGCTCTGGAATCATTTTTCTTTTTTGAAATGAAAGTCAATCACTAAATTAACAATTGATAAATATTTATTTGTTATTCCTATTCTTCTATTTCCAAGCATCAGACTTGCTGAATGGGATTGGAGGTTTGACACCATTCGCCTCTAACGATGAAGATCCATACATCACTATTAAAGAGGAGGTAATCAAATAAGTATGATAATTTGAACTGTAGAAAATGAAGATTTTAAGGCAAAGATATATGAATATTGATTTTTTTTTTTTTTAAACAAGTGTTAACAAACGAATTACAGACAATTGAATACCTTTATACATGGGTACAGGTTTTCCGGGTTGGGAACAATGCTATTTCAGGATTCACCACCCCATCTTGCTTGCACCCATGTTTATATTCTTGTTTAACACACCTTGATATGATGAGCACAATTTAATCACATTTTTTTTATACTAAAGATACAGTGCAGAAAACAGTAGAGCACTAATCTATTTTACTAAGTACAAACAGGTCATAGATTTAGATGCCTGACTATGGCACCTTCCTCATTGTACCTCTAGTGTCTATTAAAGTTGCAGGTTTATTTCTATGAAGCTGGTCCTCTTTATGTGATTATATGTCAGATTGCTCATGCACTGTCATCAAACTATATGTAAAAAGTATTGTATTTGCATTTTGGCGCGAGTCCATAATTATATGAAAATAGTGTGATCTCAGTGTTTTATATCTTTGCCTTAAAATCTTCATTTTCTAAATCATACTTATTTGATTACCTCCTCTTTAATAGTGATGTATGGATCTTCATCGTTAGAGGCGAATGGTGTCAAACCTCCAATCCCATTCAGCAAGTCTGATGCTTGGAAATAGAAGAATAGGAATAATAAATAAATATTTATCGATTGTTAATTTAGTGATTGACTTTCATTTCAAAAAAGAAAAATGATTCCAGAGCCACCTTCATGAATTTATATATATACCTATTTAAACATGTGATATTTTCTACAGCTTTTTTTATTCTCAGAGTATAGTGAAAGGTAAATTTTAAACCTAGGTGGAACACCTGCCATGGTTAAATTTGTCGTCACTCATTATTTGTGTACGGTTGTTTGAAAGAAAAAAAACATGACTTCCATAGGCCTTTCACCATCTGCAATTGCCATGTCCTTGCAAAAAAAAAAATCTTTTGTAATAAGTCTAACATCCAGAATGATTTTGGGTATGAAACTGAAGGGAAAGAACTTTACTCTTCACATTTAAGAAAATATTTTTTCACAGGACACATTTAGTAAGACATGAAGAAATGGAGTCTTTGTTTTGATGTCCCCACAAAATAAACAAAACATACCCTAACATTTCGCTAAACAGTGAAAGTGTGAAGCCAGTACGACATTGTTGGATATTATATGTATATATATATATTTATATATTATATAATTTTTTTTAAATGTAATACCTGTCGCGACTTCAGAGCTTCAAGCTACGCTCTGCTCTCGTCAGACGACTTGTGTTTTGATTGCGTTTGGCTGCAGGAAACGTTTTTTATGTACGCAGTATGAGATATCTCTTTTCTTTGGTTCAACGATTATGTCTTCATAAGTATTAAAAAATTTTCATCTAAGTATAATTTAAACACTTTTTTTGCTGGTGTGTGTGGATTAATTTGTCCTATGATATCCCACGGTACTTGATGCTCTGTACTGTTGTTTTTCAATTTCAAATATGTTTGCTATACATTTTATGGTGGAATTTGAATGACGACTTGTTTGTTTTTAAATCATTTTCGTCAGCCCTATATGTTTCTTCCTTTTTTGTTTTTGTTTCCTTCACTGTGGCTTTATATGCAACATATTTCGCTAGACAGTTGCCACTCAGTGAGCAGCTTGCTTTAATTTTACAGTTGCAGAGTTTTAGTTTAATGTCAGCATTTTTCTTTGCGTTAAACTTTGCAAGGAGATTCTTGTTGTGGCTCATTATTATTTGCTTTATGTTAGTGAGGCAACTGTAGCTGACTTTTATTGTGTTTCTGTGAATATTTTATGTAGCTTGTTGGATCTGGGGAAGTGTCTGTCTATCAGGTTTATAAAGTTGTTTGTCAGGTATATTAAGCGAATATATTTGAAAATTAAAAAACAACAATACAGGCCATCAAACACAGTGGGAAATGATAAGACAAATTAATCCATACACACCAGCAAAAAAAGTGTGTACCTTGTGTTTAAAAGAAAAATTCCAAATACTTATGCATTGTTGAATCAAAGAAAAGAGATATTCTCACACTGCATTCATTAAAAAAAACACTTCCTGTTGTCAAACGCAACAGACAGGTGTTGCATTAAAAAAAAATTATTTCACGCGCCTTTTGTTGAGCACTCTATAGACAATGCTGATGTTAAAATGAAGCATATATATATATATATATATATATATATCTGAATTTGCCATGTTCTTGGAAGAAGCGCTATAGAAATGATATTATTATTATATCTATTTATAAAGATGTATCTTGAATCTCTGCAACATAAATATGTCAAGAAAATTTATTACACACATCTTTATTTAGGATGTTAAAATCTTATATTTACGTGGTTCTTCCTCATCATAATCATCTAGACCATAACGTTTGACGACATCATCTTCCTCCTCGCCATTTTCTGAGCTTTTCCTCTTGCCAGGGCTTTGACTTGCTGAGTTCTTTTTTATGGTAGATGCCATTTGTTTGGCTTTTTGCACAGCCTCGTTGAAATCATCTGCCTGCCCATTTTCGTTGTCACTGTCACTGAGGAGACCCTCTCTCTCGTTGAGCTTTCTATAAACAAAAACAAACAAAAAATAGTGCAAAAATGCAGGCATTGCGAAACTAAGGTAGATCTATTGGCATTAAAAGAATCATAAAGTAATTAAAAAAATTTTTTGAATTGTTTTGAACTCAATAAAAAGTTAAGCTGATTTTTGTGTGTGTACTTCTTCATATAATTTGTAAAAGGAAAACAAACAAACAAATATTTAAAGTATAATGGGCAGATTATTGTGGAAATATTTGTCATAACTCTGTTGGATGGATCCTTAAATCAATGAAAAATAAGCCCTGGTTTATTTTGAGCATCTCACCTATTTTCCATTAAATGATAATAGATTTTTTTTTAAATGTCCAGCAAGTACTTACGCTTGGCTTTTTTCAATGACCTTTTTCAACTCCTCTTTATCCAACGCCACCTGATAATGATAGAAAGTAATCTTGGTATGAAAATTGACAAATAAAAAACTAGAACTTTTAGTTTAATATGCTACTTTTCTTCAATATGTAACAAAAAACAACAAAAAAGCAAAAGAAAAGAACAACAAAGAACAAAACTATTTAACCTTCATTGCCACTCCTTATATATATTTGTATTACTATAAACCAGTGACTTCAACTAAACCACTCCTTGGCGTTTTTCACCCAGCGACCTTTAAAAAAGAGGATTAAAAAAAAAATGCATATGGCAGACTAGCTATCAATCAATATACTTATTTGTCTCTTTAACTCTATTGTTATCTATCTTATCACAAAGATTGTCTGTATGACATTGACATCCTCTCTGTGACTATATCTTTCTATATTCTCTATCTATCACTCTAAGAACAGGAAAAGGAGGAAAAGAAAAAGGATAAAATTAAAAGAATGAAATGAAGATGAGCAGCAGAAGAAGGAAAAAGATGAGCAGGAGGCGGAGGAGGAGGAAGATGAGTGGGAGGCGGAGGAGGAGGAAGATGAGTGGGAGGCGGAGGAGGAGGAAGATGAGTGGGAGGCAAAGGAGGAGGAAGATGAGTCGGATGCAGAGGAGGAGGAAGATGAGTGGGAGGCGGAGGAGGAGGAAGATGAGCGGGAGGCGGAGGAGAAGGAAGATGAGAGGGAGGCGGAGGAGAAGGAAGATGAGCGGGAGGCGGAAGATGAGCGAGGAGAGGAACAATAGGAAGAGCAGCAGCAGGAGATGGAGGAGGAGGAAAATAAATTGGGGGACAAGGATGAGGAGAAGGAACTAGAGAGGAAGGAGCAGCAGGCAGAGAATGAGAAGTTAAAGGAGGAGCAGGAGCAGCAGTAATATGAGCAGGAGGAGGTGCAGGCCGAATAGGAGGAAGAGTAAGACTAGGAACAGCAGCAGGAGTAGGAGATGTAGTTAAGTTGGAGGTGAAGGAGCAGGAAAAGTAGGGGAAGCAAAAAGGTGAGAAGGTGTAGGCAGAGGACATGCATATATATAATATTATATATATGAACATGAAAAGTTTTCAAGAGATTATCAATGATCACTGTTTTGATAAAGGTTATAAATACCCATTGGAAAACTCTCATTAAAAAAAAATTAATGACAATTAAAGCAATTACTCATCATTACAATGATTACATGCTCTGAGCTACCTTATCAGGATTCCTTTTGGCACAGCCCTGCTTGACCCAAGCTATGCAAGGAACAATGTTTTTCTTGTTTACGGATGCCATTGTCAGTGAAGGTTTTTTCTCATTCTGAAAAATAAAACACAGTACATGTGTCAAAAAATGTTAAATAGCTGAACTTGTTCCAATTCACAATACAAATGATGACTTCCTCTTCTTGGTTTCTGCTCAAATTCAACTTATTGAATATTATTAGCATATTTGACTACTTTTACGTTTGGTTCACAGGCTCTTACTTTCAGACATTCTAGATATTTCTTTTATTTTTTTCATTATACCTTTTAAAAGTATTTTTGTTAATTTAATCCTTTATTTAACAGTGATCCTTTAAGCTAAAAGCTAATTAAAGCAATCTAGTTAAAAAGTTCGGAGGGTGGTTTCCATGAAGAAAGTGCATGCAGGTTTAATATAAAATATTTCAAAACTTGAGAATTTGAACATTTTTACATCTATCTATAAGCCTACAATTAAGAACTATTTCCTGGTGACTTCAAAATTAAATGAGACTAGGACTCATTTATTTTGATTGTGAGATGATTGCGTCCCGCGCGAGAAGAGCGCCTTGTGCCCAAGGGTGACCGGCCTGAAGTGTTTTTCAAGAATGTTTTATCCTGAAGCCATGTTGGTTTGGGGTCAAGATCTTGTTTTTCTCTGAATGGTGATGTTGCTTGTGAACTAATATAATACATGTGCTCCATAATTTTAATGGTACCCTACTCAAAGAAATGTGTCGGTAGTTCTGGCTCAGCGTTCTTGTACACAAGGGTGACATTTGCTAATTGCCACTCTTTCGGGATTTCGCCTTTTTCTAGGATTTTAGTATGTATAATTGTTATATAGGTGCAAATTCAGCAGCTGCTTCCTTTAGGATTTTCCATGCAATACCGTCAGGGCTTAGTGCTTTGAATGGTTCCAACTCTTTTTAAAGCATTTTTGGGTCATTTTCGTCTTCTGTGATTGTCTTTTCTCTTATCTCATCTTCCATATATGTACGCTTTACCTTCACTTTAAAAGGCTTCGTGGAACTAGGCATTCAAGATGTGCCTTGACTTTGGAGCTGGTTTACAACAAAAGTGCTATTATTTTTAAGTGGGGGCACACTTATATAAGTAGCCTTTTATTAAAGTATTATGTATGACCAAAATCGATTTATCTCGGCTGTTGGGGCAATTCCATCTTTATGTTCAATTTATATAGGCTGTTTAAGTGGTTCCAATGTGATCTTCTCATATATCACCTAAAGTATTTGGCGTTTCAGTTCTTTCACTTAATCCTTATAAAATTGATCTGAACCATTTATATTTCCTGTTTCTGTTTCATCAATGACTTCATTTTTATCCATCATTAGTTCATCTATCAAGTATTCTCTGGCACTGTCTTCTTAATGCGTACACTATTGATTCAAAGACTGCCATCAAGACAATGAGGGGATAAAGTTAAGTTTCTAAGATATACAGGCCTAAACCAAATGATATGGACTTTCAAATTTCTTAAATTTAGATCAAGATTTCGGCACTACTTGAGTTTTGTGGTCCATAGCCGATGGGCGATAAAATTGGCTTGGTGGGCGGGATTCGAGGGGTGGGTAGGTAAGATTCGATTACATCGGAGTCAGTCTAGGCCTACCTGTGAAGAGAGAAGAGAGAGACAGACAGACAGAGCAAGCGAGTGTGAGAGACAGAGATAGCTTCAATTGCTTAACAGATCAATTTTATGTGCGTATGTATGTTTGTCCCCACCCCCTTCCCCGCCCGCATTACAACTCTTGTCCAAATAAACAAATGAACACGATCAAATTTGTCTCTGTGAATCAAACAAATCATGCCCATACATGTAGGCCTACAATAATTTTAAAAATTAACAAAAAGACAACAAGTACAGCTGGTAGGTATTTTAGGGGCCTACTCAATTAATTTTTTTTTTTTTAAAGGGAGTACAGCTGAACGGTATTTTATTCAATTTTAATAATCGAATTACGGCGCCCACCCATTTGATTGCCCACAGGCTAGGGACCACAAAACTCAAGGAGTGCCGAGATTTCTGTACACTCTAAATTCTAGATCGTCATCTTACTTAGGATTACAATCTAGAATCTAGCTAAAATAAAAATTACGATCTAGACCTAGATCTAGATCTAGATCTATCTAGAATTCTAGGCTCTTGATCTAGATTTCTAGATCTAGATCTCTAGATTAGTTTAGTTATATTTACCTAGAATCTAGATCTTGAAATTAACAGAAAATCATGTTGTAACTTTGATTCTAAAGATAGTAATCATTGAAAGAAAATGAAAACAAGATTAAAATTGTCTCTTGATTATAGATTAAAATTCTGCAATTAATCTGCACACATGTGAATCTTTAGAACAGCTGAAGTGTTTACTGGCAATTACTGCTAGCTTATTTTATGAGAGTAGTCTCCCGTCGCTCTACAATATTTCCGAACGTACATCCTAAAACCTACAGCAACCTAGGAAAAAAATAATGATTAGAATCTATTGCTTCTGGTTTCTTTCATAATCGGTTATGTGATTTAAGAATGTATAAGTAGATTAAAATAAATAAGTACATGACATTGTACAATGTAATAATACAATAGCACATTTTACAGCCAGGGAAAAGACTGCACTAATCATAATAGGTGTTTATGTTATTTATTGAGTACCTCCCTTTTAAATGTTTTATATTTCAATGGCAAATCTAAAAACGTGTTTGCCGTTTTGTGGATGGCACTAAATAGTATTGGAATTCCAGTTGGCCTAATAGTATTTTGTCAAGAAATTATTAATGTATCATTGGCTTAGGCAAAATTTAGGTAAACAAAAAACTGTTTCAGTTATATGGCCTGCAGGATACTAACCGATTTATTTAATACAAGAATCATTTTTCGATTAGTTTCATGCCCCCTAAACTCCTGTCGAATCCCACCTGAGACGTGACAGCAGCTAAGATTCGAACTGTGCATGCTCTGCTTGTTTTTGACCTGAGCTACCAGCGCTCCTATATAAACAAACAAATAGAATACATTATTATTTAAATCTAAAACAAATTTAAGTCTATAGACCTGCGAATGTACCCGAGATACAGTACTTTTATAGGTGAGAAATGCGTTGCAAATAACATTGGTTTACATTTAAGAGTGTTCTTTTGTTCTATTTCTCCAAATCAGTTAAAAGTTTCTAAATACACTGAACCTTTTTGTAACATAAATGATACGGACATAAAATTAAAAAAAAAATATTAACTTGAACTCTCATACACTTAATGGCGGGCACCCATAAACAAAAAAAAAATATTCTCCTATAAAAAATAACATAGACTTTGTCCCTGACAGACAAGACTCAACACAAGTTTAGTTTAACTTAAACACAGAATGAAGTTGTATGCTAGACTCCCTGCAGTGTTTCATCGATGTTACTTATTATTATTATTATTTTATTATATTCTTGTCTTTCTTTACTGAATTGACACACACACACACACACACACACATCCTGTGTTACAGTATGGTCTTAAATCAAACAGAGGAACCTGCAGTGAAGGACAGAAAATTAGTGTTAAAGGTGAGCCCCTACACTCACCCATCCACAGTGTCGTGGGAAATCAGTGTGGGCGTTCGAACTCCGCGTATAATTAACTTTATCCCACAAAAACAGTTTCTATCCAACCGGTACATTTCTTGTTCGCAATCCAAATTCTCAAAAACGCTTTTAAAAATCAGCAACGTCAAATTCATGCCTTAAAGCTGAATGAAAAAAAAAAGACAAAGGATTAGTGGGATATGGGTATTCTGAAAACAGATTAAGACGCAATGATCTTTCAAATTAAAACTATGATGTTTATACTTGTTTATCTTCTGTGGATCATTATTTTAAATGTGTCGCAGCTGAGTATTTTTAAGTCCTGTAAACAATATACATGTATTGTAACACGATTATCTGAAACTCTACAATCATAGCCTAAAAATGGCGAAATATCACCCTATGATGTTTATACGAAAGCTAGTAATTGTAATTATTGTGTTTTTATTGTTTTTTTTTTTACAAGAAATGCTTATATTTAAAACTTAAACTTGTATCTATGCAAAAATTGATAGTTGTGAAAGAACATGGCATGGGAAAAAGCGCAGCATCCTAGCTCTTGGGCTCCAACCGAGGTCAAGTCGCCTAAGGCGAAAAACATTGCATCGAGAGTCAAAGTGAGCTATTCAACCATTAGGCGCATTTACGATAGGCTTTGGTCAATGTTGCGATTCAATGACTTGGTCTGCACTTAGGAGTTGTTGCGCCTTAACCAATTTCTGAAACTATTTCTAGCTTCTGTGCATGATACAGAGTGATACAAAGGTGCTCAAACCGTCACAGATTTTGGTGTAGCTTCTGTGCATGATACAGAGTGATACAAAGGTGCTCAAACCGTCACAGATTTTGGTGTAGCTTCTGTGCATGATACAGAGTGATACAAAGGTGCTCAAACCGTGACAGATTTTCGTGAGACGTTCAGTTGGACACCGTCCCGCCAACCTGTAGCGTCACGGTCCCCTCAGGTATCGAACCGTGAATGCCAAAGGCTCCCCCCCCCCCCCCACCTCCACCTCCACCACCCGCTGACTCGACCAATTAACCGTGTTTCCTTAATGCCTTGTCGTGTTGGGGGTTTATGGTTTGACTTCCCACACAGCCACGCATTGCCTGTCTTCAACGTCCGAACGTCCCGAATATTATTTGGAGGTCGCCAGCAAGACAGCTTGGGCCACGGTAATTAAGTTGTTGACACATCGCCCAACCAGATTGACATGACCATGATCTAAACACTACAGGGACTTTTTAATCGATGACAATAGAAAAAAAAACCCATTTTGTCCTGTCTTTGTTCATCCCAAGTTAGACCCAAATTGAGCTATATTTTTAAACAATGCGGCACAGTTAGAACAGTTTCCATTCTTTTTGTGTGTGCTGAACAAAAAAATACGGCCTGAGTATCTGTCTGTCCTAATTTTTTATAATGAATTTGATACATAGTGTTCCAATTATCCAGAACTGTGCTCACGTAAATCAATTTGGTGACTTCGCCTGTACTTGAGAAGGCCTCGATTCCAAGGCATCCGTTTTCACCTCGAAAAAAATATTTCTACCGCGATTTAACATACACACACACACACACACACACATCATAGAGCTAAATAAAAGTAAGATTTCATATTCAAATTATTTTGTTTCATGAGCTACTTCCATGGAGTCCAACCTTATTGTTACCCTGGCATTGTATTTTTATCAAACCCATTCGAATTATTATTGGGTACTATAGAAGAGTTTCCCATTTTTATATTGTCATGGTGACCTTACAGTAGAAACCTTATCTGTGGTTTCTGGTGGATAACTTTTCCTTTTTCTGTAGGCCTATGCTTTTTTGCCAGGTTTCACGAACTGACTGACTTGGTCGCTTTCCGCATCCTGGGCATCAAATGGGGATGCCTCACAAGTCTTTCGTATTCGTCTGGTGATCGTCCTCCCTCGGTTGTAGTGTTATTTTTCTCTTGGCTCAGTTACAGGACTTTGCTACAGAGTTCTATTTATAGCACATCTGTGGGCTTTGGTAATTTCAACTGGTACCGGTACTTGGTAAGGTGATAAATGGTATTTGGCTGAATCTTTTTGTGGATGGATGGAAATAAAATTCCTTGACCTTGTTATCTAGTAACCCTTTGCTTCTTCACAAGATATGGCCGATAAGCCCCTCGCTTCATTTTTGTGTATATCGTTTTGTTCAAAATAATTATGTAGTGAGCGTCTATGACTTTTTGTAGTTGTTTCCAATGAAATGCGTTTAGTTTGTCAAGTTCATTTTTAATAAAGCACCCACGTAAGCTGTTGTAGGTTATTAAAGACCTGACATGCGCTTGCGACAGTTTCATTTTGGTGTTGTTGTCTATTTTGTCCTATCCAGCCTTTTTTTTTTAGTTTGTCGAGAACCGGCTTGCAGCTTAGATCTATTTAGTAGGTTGTAGAAATTACTCGAAGTTTGATTAGGCATAGAAGAGAGGGGGTAAATAATGTTAATGAATATGTGATATAGAATATCCTCGAAGGCCTAGATTTCTAGATCTGTCTCTTGTGTATACAAGAGCAGAGCGCGATAGAGCAGTATTGTTTATGGAAGCGCTAAAGCGCATCGTAAAAAAGCGGTGAGATTTAATGCTGGTTAAAACGCATCGTAAAAAAGCGGTGAGATTTAATGCTGGCTAATACGCATCGTAAAAAAGCGGTGAGATTTAATCCTGGTTAAAACGCATCATAAAACAAGCGGTGAAATTTAATCCTGTTTAAGACGCACATCGAAAAGCGGTGAGATTTAATCCTGGTTAAAACGCACATCGAAAAATGGTGAGATTTAATCCTGGTTAAAACGCACATCGAAAAGCGGTGAGATTTAATCGTGGTTAAAACGCACATCGAAAAGCGGTGAGATTTAATCCTGATTAAAACATACCGTTAAAAAAACCGGTGATATTTAATCCTTATTTTCTGATTTGCATACATATATATGTATTATGTTTGACCGGCTTCGCTAGCCAACAGTGTACGAGAACATCTGTGTCCTTGTTCGGACCCCAATATCTCGAACGGAATAAACAACGCCTGCCTTGGCCACCAATGATTAAACCTGTGGGTCATGCAATAATTATTAGGCTGAATCTATGTTGTTTAATTTGTTTACATAGAAATCTTTTGTTTTATTTAAACCAATACAACAATAAAAAGCTAGATCTAGTCGAAAATCGACATTCCCCTCAGACTCGAAACGGCTCAACCTATAATTATGAAATGTCCACAGAAGCTACATCTTACTATATTATACTCCTTGTCCTTTTTTATTGATTATTTTTGATTACTAGGCGAAGGTCCACTCTACAACAAGTGGTAATTAGATAATTAAATGCCATGGTTACAACCTACCACCAGTTAACGATGTCAAACAAGAATAAAATATTTTGCCCGGCGCGGCCTTGTTCATCGCAATGGACTTACTGCAAGCATGGAAGTCGATGTTTTTTTTTTTTCTCTCTTTCTCTGACTCGATGCTCGTTGTTAATTTGACAGAGAGTACTTCAAAACTCTCCACCATTACCAAGAGGACTAGTAGACCTACGAGGGTCGATAAGCCCATTCAAATAATACAGATTATGTGAAATGAAAGGCTTCCATCTTCTCCCTAATGACAACTCAGCACCAGGCATCTTTTCTGTGTCGACCAATGATTCAACGCAATTCACCACTTACCAAAGACGGAGTGCAATACTTTATTTTATCCCATCGTATACCCAATAATTATTTTAAGAGGAGATGTGGTCAAACAAATAGATAGGCCTACCATTATTTCAGTGACAATAGAAGTAGGCCCTACATATTCTGGTTAACCTTGAAGCGTTGTGTCTAGAAAGATAACATCATCATCATCATCATCCTCATCATTCTGACTCGATGCTCGTTGTTAATTTGACAGAGAGTACTTCAAAACTCTCCACCATTACCAAGAGGACTAGTAGACCTACGAGGGTCGATAAGCCTATTCAAATAATACAGATTATGTGAAATGAAAGGCCTCCATCTTCTCCCTAATGACAACTCAGCAGCAGGCATCTTTTCTGTGTCGACCAATGATTCAACGCAATTCACCACTTACCAAAGACGGAGTGCAATACTTTATTTTATCCAATCGTATACCCAATAATTATTTTAAGAGGAGATGTGGTCAAACAAATAGATAGGCCTACTATTATTTCAGTGACAATAGAAGTAGGCCCTACATATTCTGTTTAACCTTGAAGCGTTGTGTCTAGAAGGATAAGATCATCATCACCATCATCCTCATCATCATCATCATCTTCATCATCAGCATCATCATCACCATCATCACCATCATCATCATCATCATCGTTATCATCATCTTCATCATCATCATCATCATCATCATCATCATCATCATCATCATCATCATCATCATCATCATCATCATCATCATCATCATCCTAGTGTGCGAGTTACATAGTGTTCTGTAGTTTATAGTGAGACACTAGTGTGTGAGTTACATAGTGTTCTGTAGTTTATAGTGAGACACTAGTGTGTGAGTTACATAGTGTTCTGTAGTTTATAGTGAGACACTAGTGTGTGAGTTACATAGTGTTCTGTAGTTTATAGTGAGACACTAGTGTGTGAGTTACATAGTGTTCTGTAGTTTATAGTGAGACACTAGTGTGTGAGTTACATAGTGTTCTGTAGTTTATAGTGAGACACTAGTGTGTGAGTTACATAGTGTTCTGTAGTTTATAGTGAGACACTAGTGTGCGAGTTACATAGTGTTCTGTAGTTTATAGTGAGACACTAGTGTGTGAGTTACATAGTGTTCTGTAGTTTATAGTGAGACACTAGTGTGTGAGTTACATAGTGTTCTGTAGTTTATAGTGAGACACTAGTGTGTGAGTTACATAGTGTTCTGTAGTTTATAGTGAGACACTAGTGTGTGAGTTACATAGTGTTCTGTAGTTTATAGTGAGACACTAGTGTGTGAGTTACATAGTGTTCTGTAGTTTATAGTGAGACACTAGTGTGTGAGTTACATAGTGTTCTGTAGTTTATAGTGAGACACTAGTGTGCGAGTTACATAGTGTTCTGTAGTTTATAGTGAGACACTAGTGTGTGAGTTACATAGTGTTCTGTAGTTTATAGTGAGACACTAGTGTGTGAGTTACATAGTGTTCTGTAGTTTATAGTGAGACACTAGTGTGTGAGTTACATAGTGTTCTGTAGTTTATAGTGAGACACTAGTGTGTGAGTTACATAGTGTTCTGTAGTTTATAGTGAGACACTAGTGTGTGAGTTACATAGTGTTCTGTAGTTTATAGTGAGACACTAGTGTGTGAGTTACATAGTGTTCTGTAGTTTATAGTGAGACACTAGTGTGCGAGTTACATAGTGTTCTGTAGTTTATAGTGAGACACTAGTGTGTGAGTTACATAGTGTTCTGTAGTTTATAGTGAGACACTAGTGTGTGAGTTACATAGTGTTCTGTAGTTTATAGTGAGACACTAGTGTGTGAGTTACATAGTGTTCTGTAGTTTATAGTGAGACACTAGTGTGTGAGTTACATAGTGTTCTGTAGTTTATAGTGAGACACTAGTGTGTGAGTTACATAGTGTTCTGTAGTTTATAGTGAGACACTAGTGTGTGAGTTACATAGTGTTCTGTAGTTTATAGTGAGACACTAGTGTGTGAGTTACATAGTGTTCTGTAGTTTATAGTGAGACACTAGTGTGTGAGTTACATAGTGTTCTGTAGTTTATAGTGAGACACTAGTGTGTGAGTTACATAGTGTTCTGTAGTTTATAGTGAGACACTAGTGTGTGAGTTACATAGTGTTCTGTAGTTTATAGTGAGACACTAGTGTGTGAGTTACATAGTGTTCTGTAGTTTATAGTGAGACACTAGTGTGTGAGTTACATAGTGTTCTGTAGTTTATAGTGAGACACTAGTGTGTGAGTTACATAGTGTTCTGTAGTTTATAGTGAGACACTAGTGTGTGAGTTACATAGTGTTCTGTAGTTTATAGTGAGACACTAAGTGTGTGAGTTACATAGTGTTCTGAGTTTATAGTGAGTCACTAGTATGTGGATCACATAGTGTTCTGTAGTTTATAGTGAGTCACTAGTGTGTGAGTTACATAGTGTTCTGTAGTTTATAGTGAGACACTAGTGTGTGAGTTACATAGTGTTCTGTAGTTTATAGTGAGACACTAGTGTGTGAGTTACATAGTGTTCTGTAGTTTATAGTGAGCCACTAGTGTGTGAGTTACATAGTGTTCTGTAGTTTATAGTGAGCCACTAGTGTGTGAGTTACATAGTGTTCTGTAGTTTATAGTGAGCCACCAGTGTGTGGGTTACAGTGTTCTGTAGTTTATAGTGAGCCACTAGTGTGTGAGTTACATAGTGTTCTGTAGTTTATAGTGAGTCACTAGTGTGTGAGTTACATAGTGTTCTGTAGTTTATAGTGAGACACTAGTGTGGGAGTTACAAAGTGTTCTGTAGTTTATAGTGAGTCACTAGTGTCTGGGTTTCAAAGTACTCTGTAGTTTATTCAACACGACGCTATTGTGTGGAAAAGTTTCACTGCAGAAATAAAGAAGCTGATTCAAAAGATAGGAACGGCTTTGCTGGCAGGTCGGAGTGGCTTTATAAGCTTATAACAATGCTACATGTACAAGGATTTATAAAGACCAACATAAAAAATGCGACTAGTCGGCTTGGTGACAAAAGAAGAGAGAGAGAAGAAGAAAGAGAGATGGAAACAGAGATAATTTTAGATGGATAAAGAGAGACAGGTAAATAGATAGAGAGATAGATAGAAAATAGAGTAATGGAGAAGGAAAAGACAGGGAAATAAATCTGGGCGAGAGAGAGAGAGAGACAAAGAGATTGCGAGAAATGACGGCGACGATGATTGCCGTTTTATCGGCAGTGCGCCGCCCTCTGAGAATCGCTCGACCGTGGGAGGATGCACACACAGAGGCCAGCAAGTACAAACCGGATTTAAATTTAGACGCCTGACTGAACCGTGCATTGAGAAGCCGTAGTTTAGCGTCTAAATATAGTCCCTGTTTGTACTTGTCAGCCCGAGCTGGTCCCAGGCAGAACCCGATGAGCTGGCATGGCTGGGCGCGGCAGGGGGAGCGCCGGGCGGTTTAACGGACACATAAAACTTGGAGCCTCGGACAGTTTTACTGGGCGCGCGATACGGGCCTGGCGAGAACGGGGCCTCAGCGAATACGGGGACGCTAAGTAAGGGAGCCAATCAGAGCCCTTTCTCAGAACTAGCGGACCAATGAGCGATCAGCAGAACCCATGCCTAAGGTTACCCGTTATTGGCGTGTGATGCGCAAAGTGGGGAGTCTGTAGGCGCAAAAAGCAAAACACACGATTAACATCAGGGCCCACGACAAGCGGCCAATTCATTTTTCACTACCGGGTTTTTCCAATTGTCCTTGCCCAGCTTGATCTTTTTGACCAACTGGCCTGGGCCGGTCCGCCTGTAGCGTGTCATCCCTGAGCAGGTGGGAGATCTCTTAACAAGTGCTAGGCCCAACAGCGGATAGCCAGGTGCTTAAACCAATGCGAGATTCCACTGGGGACGCCAAGAAGGAAAATAGGAAGCGTCTCACTCTCAGGCATAGTCGAATTGTCACTAACACTACCGAAAAAAATGTTCTAAATTTTCCAAAGTTTGAAGTGTCACCAGTGTTATCATTGTTACTTATCCGTGTTTCCAACATCTGCAAAGTTTTTCTAAAAGCCCCGAGGAGCTGTGCCTGTACCATGCTTCCCACAGCCTTCCTGGCTGCCGTGCTCTTCACATCATTGGTCACTTCGCAAGTGTCGGCCCAGGTCGACAACCGGAATTGTAACTAACATTACCGAATAAAATGTTCTAAATTATCAAAAAATTGAAGGTATATCACCAGTGTTATTATTGTTACTTATCCGTGTTTCCACCATCTGCAAAGTTTTTCTAAAAGCCCCGTGAGCTGTGCCTGTACCATGCTTCCCACAGCCTTCCTGGCTGCCGTGCTCTTCACATCATTGGTCACTTCGCAAGTGTCGGCCCAGGTCGACAACCGCTGCATCACACAGACTGGTGAGAACTTTCAGCCATTGCTGCTTTAGTTGATTGAAAACAATCTCAATTGATTACTGCTTTACTTGATTGAAAACAATCTCAATTGATTACTGCTTTACTTGATTGAAAAACAATCTCAAGTGATTACTGCTTTACTTGATTGAAAAACAATCTCAAGTGATTACTGTTTTTGTTGGTTGCCTGTTTTCTAAAAAAAAAAAAAGAAAAAAATTCATATGAATAAAGTCTCACTATTTTTTGCTAGATAATGACACCGGCGCAACCA
>RQTK01000224.1:251173-309637 GCA_003991915.1 Elysia chlorotica | reverse complement strand
ACAAGGCATTTTTGGCTCGCGCAAAATTACATCGGCTTATTTCAAGATGGGCTGCACACGAAAAATCAACAGGACAAGACAGAAGAAACACGATTTTAAATTATATCAATGAGTAGAAGTGTTCACTTTTGTATTGTCTATCATTCAGTTAAAATAAAATTGGCTTTTTAAATAATTAATGGATCTAGGTAACGCGATTTGTGAAGTGGTGTAAAGCTACTATAACTATACTTACAGATAATTTAATAGAGAGACAAAAACGAACAAAAAACAAACATGGGCGGGAGTGGGGAGACAAGAATATTAAGTTTATAGAGGCAAATAACGAATTAAAATTTAATTCTCTAAAACGCGTTCTAAAAAGCATCCATACGCGAAGACTTTGCTAATTTTGGGTCGAGAAAACCGAATCTGTTGTCAGATTCAAAATCCGATGGCTTATAAATGAATATTTGACAAGCAAAAATAGCCTACTGCACCGGCGTCGGCTTGTCTGGCCTTAAAAAAACAAAGGGCCTGCCGCAGATCGACAAGGTCGCGCGGCGCGGGCAATTTATTTTCAGGTAGTACCAGTCGACGAGCAATCAGCTTTCGCTGTCGATAAATTTCTGCAATGTCCCCATACACCAAGCGAGATATTGCCAAAATGATCGCAAAGCGATGATTTACAGCAATAATTGCAACGTCTATGGCCGGCTTACGATTGGCGAGCAAACTGTATTTTTGGACATACCACTGCACTGAAATGCTAACTTAATGCCATTTTATCATTTTTTACATTGAAAACCGCTTTTAGATTCTACCATTACCGTTAAAACCCCGAAATTAGATAAGATCTAATCTAGATAGAGCCCACGCACTTTAAATCTAAGAGATTCAGCAAGCCCTAGGAGTAGGAATGAAGTGCTTTCTAGTTCCCCGAAAATAGACAGAGTACAACAAAATTAAGTTAAATACTTCGATAAGATGTTCAAGTTTAAAATATATTTTTTCTATTCCATAGACTTCCCTTTTACGCTAAAAAATAAGGCATTGTATCGGCACTTGTTGAACCAAAACAACGAGATTGCCGCAACATTGGATGGACGAGTTTATTTTTTTAACGGGTGGAGAAAGCTTTAAAAAAAACAGAAAAGAAAATTTTTAATTTTTTAACAAAACATTTACGTATAATTATTTGATCTATGTTTATTAAGAGTGTAGTTATTTTAAATTGATATTTAATACACATTTAACTATGTTTTATGGGTGGCACAGTGCAAAGGTTTATTATGGCTCAGGGCTGCCACCCCTACTCCCGATGTTGACTCGCCTCGATTATTTTCTAAAAGCGAAAGTTTGGGTGGCGTCTCCGTCGAAGAAAAAGGCATGCTTTCCGTGCACGAAGATATCTTCTTTTTATTCTGTTTTTTTTTATGATTTTTTTTTTTTTTGGTAATTAGGCTTTTTTTTTTTTAGAAAAAGTGTAAAAAATGAATTTGTTCGGACTTTGAAAAGATAAAAATACCTTTTTAGAAACTTCACAATCACAGATTGCAATTAATGAATATCACAATAAGACTAGAGTAGGAACGAACCTGCAAAGTACTGGATAGTGGTCGTGTCCCTTTATTATTAATTATAGCGTGGGCGTGACATAGGTGTCTATTTTTGGAAGCTAAAGGGTCATCCCTGCAAAAGTCTGTTAGAGATTACAGGGATGCGTCCCGCCCCGTGCTAGGTACGTCATTGTCGCCTAGGTCGGTTTTTCCAACAGAGCACAACAGTGTTTAACACAGAGGGGTCGTGGAATTAACTGTTCCCTCTTCGCGCTTGTAAAGAATTGTGCAGTGAGGTTTTGGATTTTCGCCACCAGAGGAAGTTGCGTTCTCTCTCCCTCTAGTGTGTTTTCGTCTCCTCAGTTGCTAGGTGAGGCTTCGCTTGTCTGCCCTTGACAACTACCCTATGCTGCTTTTTTGTTTCGAATCCTTTTTGTTTTGTCTAGTAAGCTTTGCGTGGATCTAATTATAATCCCCAAGACGAACTGCACTTCGAGCAAGTCACCGACCTGAAAAAAGAAAAAAAAAACTGTTTTATTTTTAGTTTAAAGTATGTCATATAATGCCTATTCAGCACAGCGCATACATCTGTACTAAAAAGAAACTGAATGGGCCGTTATTTAAACAGTTGTTTCAGAGTAGAATTTCAATACAAATTCGGCTAACAAGTGAATTGAAACAGATTATTTATCCCTACAATGCAAAAAGTTGTACATTCCGAGGAGTCCTGTTATGTTTTGGGACAGCCCACGCCTCACAACTAGGCGAACTGTTTGGTCCATAGCAGTTACATTTTGTTATGCCAAAACTTCGTCTTAAATACAATATGTGACTATTAATATTATTCCACCAATTATGGACAAGGCATTTGGCATACATTGTCATTATTGTTGTAAATCAATAAGCAAGATAGGAAAACTGATTTCCGTTTCTAGCAATGTTGGAGCCACGGTAAAGCCAAGCTTCTAATTACCGAGACCTTTCACTAGCATACTATGAACCCAAAGGTGCAATCATGTTGGACAGAAATAACAGAAGAACAGGTCCGAAGGTTGTGAACTTTTGTCCGTTCATTTTCACCTTTTAAGGCGAAGATTGAAAATACTATTTCACTGAAAGCGAAAAACGCCAGAAAAGCGCAGAACCGGAAACCAATCAGATACGCTACAGTTGGGCTTGTCAGGTACAAACAAGCTGTTAAATAGGATTTGAAAATGTCAGAGCACTAAAATACTGGGTTTAGAGGGGCAGGATTTGAGTGGGGAGAAAATTGGGGGGGGGGGGAAAGGGAGAAAGAGAGAGGAAAACAGAGAGAGAGAGAGAGAGAGAGAGAGAGAGAGAGAGAGAGAGAGAGAGAGAGAGAGAGAGAGAGAGAGAGAGAGAGAGAGAGAGAGAGAGAGAGAGAGAGAGAGAGAGAGAGAGAGAGAGAGAGAGAGAGAGAGAGAGAGAGAGAGAGAGAGGGTGGGTGTTCTTTTGAACCTTGCGAAATGAACGATTTTCCTTTGAATTTTTTGTTTGTTTTGAATTTTCTTGTCACACAAAAAATATAGAATCTAGAATTCTGTTTGTCTAGTGTTTGCCTAAAATGTAGAAAAAAAATCTTGCTTCTACGTAGTCTGAAGTTTAGAACAGCACATCGCTGTTGGTATTCTTGTATTTCTTCGATGACTGGTGAAGATCTTACACTCACTGGGCCGCGCTACGGTTTGGTAGATATGTCTTTTTAAAGAACAAGACGTAATACAGCATAACAAAAATAAGGGCAGCGAGGTGCCACCGGCGGCAAAGTGTCAGCTTACGATGCAGGAGGTCCGGGGTTTGAATAGCGGTGAGCCGCTCTGCTTTCTTTCTGTTTAGAGCGGTGTCAGTATAATGAGGTCGTCCATGTCCCAGTAGAATATTCATTGAGACATAGGGGACTTCAACTAGGTGAGACGGAGAGTGAAATACTTCCTGATCAGATTATCATTTTATATTATATGGACGGAGCATACCTCATTTCTTACAACAGAACAATGATATGAGTGAACATAATGGAGCAAGCAGTATTGACTTCAATGGAAAAAAAAACGGGGCAAACAGAACCAAATTATTGACAATTGCTAACTTTTAATTCTCTAATTTCACTGGCTGAATAACTAATTCTCTACTTCGAAATTAGAAAACTATGTGTCCAGTGTATTTATAAAGCTCACCCAATATATATGATTCCATATAGTTATATCTACCTAGAAACCACGTTCGCCCGTTGTATTGATGTTCTGTCTGTCCTGACATTTCGCAATGACCAATTGACCAGAGATCGTCTGTACAACAGTGTTCCACATATACACATGGGGCTATGGCTAGGTTTACAAAGCAAAATCTGGCGTTGATTGATGTTCAAAAATGTATAACACCATCATGGTAAAAACCCTAAAACTGTACACGCTCTCAGAACTAAACCAAGTAAAACGCACGTTTGACGGGAGGGTTTTGCTACAGACGGCTGTGGTTAAATATCTCAACCAAAAATTTGGAATTATACATCCTCTTGGCATTCGAAGATCAAAGACATTGGCACATTGTAAGATCATGTTGAAAACATTATTTGTTTCAATGCTATTACTAGTCTTGTATTTTCCTCTTGCGTACAGCGCATAGAGAGCTCCTAAGTGATCTGGTATGCGCTATAAAGATGTCATTTATTATTCATTATTATTAGCTTTGCAGTGTTTTTATTTATTTTTGTAAAATACATTTCATATTTTGATGCACCTAAATTATGTCATGTCTTCCTCAGCGGTCTGCAGTCTAAAAAGTCAGATCAGAGGCACGATAACTTTCGGCGAAACGCAGGTACGCTCAGCGACAGACATTGTTACTACCATATCGAGTTAAGAGGGGGTTTAATGCAATGATAATTATGGTTGTGTATAAACTTGAAAAAAAAAATTAAATTTTTCCTTCACTTTGATGTTTATTTAAGATTACTATTTTCTCAAATGAGCCAAAAACTGTATATACTTTACCTCTGTAGGATGATTTCAACAGGTCTTATTTTCTCTAACGCACTCTGCCAATAATTGTGATACTTGTGTCCGTCCGTCTCTCCCCAGGGTGCCGGCTGCTTCAACAACGGAAACCTGAAAGTGACCTTTGATCTGGTGGGCTTCCCTCCCCCCTCTGGCGGCAGTCCCGGTGGCGGCGCGGGTAGCGCACGGGATGCTGACGTGTACTCCTTCCGCCTGAAGACGTACGGCGAGATCATGCCGGCGTGCTCAGGGATGGGCCCAGACCTGGGCTCAGGCATCACGTGAGGCGGTCTCCAAGCTCCAGGCTTGCATCTCAAATAGATCCATTTGCTTCTTTGTTTGGTTTCCGGGGGTTTTCCGTATTAATATAAACATTTTTTTTTCATTTTAAATCAATTTTTGATTCATTATTTGAATAACTATTTTTCAATTTGATCAAATTATGTTAAAATATAGTTTTGCTTTGCAGTTTGGCTGATTGAATTGATCACACAATGTCCCATTATAATCAACACTTACTCTGGAGTTAATGTAAAATCACCAAAATCACTTTTTTTCGACGTGCCTCCATTTGTTCTTCTCTACCTAAACATACACCTTACAAGCTTTGAAGTTAAACCATTATTTTCACTTTAAAATTACACATTTTCGTGCTAACATAATTTGAAACTATTTTTTAAACTAACCCTTTCTTTCTTTCTTTCACTCTCTTTCTCTCTCTCTCTCTCCCTCTCTCTCTCTCCCTTGCTATGCCTCTTTCTGTGTCTCTCCCTCTTGGTTCTGCCTACGAAGAAGCACAGGCCAGATCCAAGTTTTCAGATTATGTATTTGCTTATAGTGATTGGTAAAGTAACAGGACCTGCAGTGCCTATAATTGATTGTCTGACGTTGCTGTTCCGCCCCCTAGTGCTGGTGAGCTGGGCGTGCTGAGCCCGAGTCCTGCCGGCCACATCTACAACGACACGACGTACATCCCCAGGTCGAGCAGCATCCCGGACAGGAACAGCATCATCGGCAGATCCGTCGCGGTGAGCACTCACACACACACCGAGGGAGGGCGGGGCAATTAAACAACCAATGGATAAGCGGGGGGGGGGGGGGGGGGGGGGGGTCTGCAAACATGTTTCATGTTTCAATGGGAGAAAAAATAGCAAAAAAAAAGGCCACAGTAAAACGAAAACCCCGCCCCCTCCCAATAAACAACCAATGGATACAGAAAATTTGTATTTTGTGCAAGAAAGGGAAAAAAACGAGAAAGAGAAGGATAGGGAGAGAGAGAGAGAGAGAGAGAGAGAGAGAGAGAGAGAGAGAGAGAGAGAGAGAGAGACAGACAGACAGACAGACAGACAGAAAGACAGACAGACAGACAGACAGACAGACAGACAGACAGACAGACAGTCAGTCATAAAGACAGACAGAGACAGAGACATACAGAAAGAGAGGCAGACAGACAGATAGAACAACAGACAGACAAGCAGGTAGCCAGAGAGATAAACAGAGATAAAAAGAAACCCATAAACATAGACCCAGAGATACAGACAGAGAGGCAGAGATAAAGAGAAACCCATAAAATATGGACCCAGAGAGATAGAAAGAGCGGCAGAGACACTGACGAAAAAAAGGAGTTGTTGGCAAATAAACCCCAAAACAACATGAAGAAGCAACTAATGCTACTGATTTCAAGTGATTTGTACTTTTAAAAATCGAATACTAAATCTTCTTGAAATAACCAAATATTTCTCCCCCCAAACTGTTTCAGATCTACGCAGGTCCGTACTCTAACTACGGCAATAACGTCGTCGTGGACTGCTGCGTGATTGGCTACGGCCTGCCGAGGGCTGGAGTCACGCCCACCGTGACGTCACTACCTGCTCAAGGCGGGGCGGGGCTGTTCGCCAATGCCGGAATCGTCAACAACAACAACAACAACAACAACAACAACAATCTGAACTCCAGGAACACGATAAGTGACGACAAGTTTACACTGATCGGCGGCTATGGAAACAGCAGAGCGTTCGATGGAACCAACGACAGGGGCTTGTCTAACTCACAGTTTGGTGGAACCAACGACAGGGGCTTATCGAACCCACAGTTTGGATATCAGGGAAAAACAGGCCAGCCTTTCGGAGCAACAAATTCCAACAATTTATATGGGTCAAACCCTTTCAGAGCAAGCACACAGAGCGACAGCGGCTTCAGAAACACTGGCTCGGGTGCTCCTTTTTACAACAACATATACAACCGCGGCAACAACAACTATAATACCAACAGCAACAATAACAACAACGTTAACAGTGGGTCCAGAAGTTACTACGATGGAAGTGGCGGGGCTGCGAGTGGCGGGGTAGGATCACAGCAAGGATCTGGCGGCGGAGGCAGGGAGGGCAGAGAGGGCAGAGAGGGCAGGGAGGGCTTCTCTAGCAGCCGATTCCCGTCCGTGTTCTCCAACATCGGCAGCCCGGACTTCTTCAATCTGGACGGTGAGCTAGCCGGGGCCGCATTCGTCAAGGGGGGGCCCGAGGCCGCCTCTGGGATAGGTGCGGCCGCTAGGGGAACCGGCGGGGATTCCGCGCTGAGTAGCTCTTTGGCCGGGGGGTTCAAACCTCCGCAGGGCCCCAGCTTCCAGGATATTTACAACAAGCCCACCGGGGAGTCGCCCCTGTCCGGCCTGGGCTTCTCCGACACGGTGTCTCCAGAGAGGCGCAACTCGCTCTCAGACATGTTCTTCGGGGACGCCGGTATCAAGGACACGATAGGCCTCACGGAGGACGACATGTTCATCCCGCGGGAGAACGAAGAGTCTCAGTCGAGCAGCTCTTATCAGTCGGACAGTGACGATTACCCCGACGGCGCTAGTGATGATGGCAATAATCAATATAATGATGGTAGTTACGCAGACCCCAGCGAATACGCTTACAATAGAAATGAGAATAAGGAGAGGAGCACCCCTTCCGGCGACAGCGAAAAGCGTTACAGTAGCTTTAGCGATAGCAACGACCCGATCCTTCTCTCAGACTCCACTCCGAGCAGGCTCGACGCTCCATCTCTGGAGTCGCGAAAATCAATCGGCACTTCTCGCATAGAGTCAGGTGGGCCGGCGCCTTCTCGTGTGGAGTCGGGCGGGCCGAGACCAGTGAACCGATCTGGAGGCGATGCTTAGTTCATGCAAACCAACCTTTCAGAATGATCAGTTTTATCACTCTTAGAAACAATCTTAAAACAATCCTTCCGTAGATCGACACAGAACAAATATTTTCCATCCTCAAAACTAGAAAGTCGCAAAAAAACAAACAAAAAAAAAACAACAACAACAACAACAAGAAGAAGATCTTTTTTAACAATAACATAAAAAGACAATTTGGTAGCGTGCTGTTTTTATATTTTACTTTTGTATAGCCTGTTTTTTTTTAGAGTGTTTGATCCTATTGCAATGAGCCGTGGCACCATTTAGGGTACATCATCACTAACTTAATATATTCAACACTTTGGCTCTTAGGGTATTGAGTACAAACAGGATGAAGATTCTGGCGCCCGGCTATGTAATCTTAAGTATGCCGACCCAGACAACTAAAGCTATTCCTAGTACCCAACGTCTTATTGGCAGGCTTTATATAATTTTGTTTTAGGGTTGTAACTGGTGAAGGAAGTTTTACTGACTTGGTGTGTGGGCAAATATAAAATGTAACCTTTTTATTGGTATATAATGCTTACATTTTTAAAAGCATGGTTATGGGCATACGTTTATCAATTTTTTTTAAATTCTCGACCACATGCTTGCAATGGATATAGATTGAGGCTAATAAACGATAACATAATGCATTGAAAAACATTTTCACAACGAACTACTACTACTACTACTACTACTACTACTACTACTACTACTACTACTACTACTACTACTACTACTACTACTACTACTACTACTACTACTACTACTACTACTACTACTACTACTACTACTACTACTACTACTACTACTACTACTACTACTACTACTACTACTACTACTACTTCTTGTACTACCGCCACCACTACAACTCCTGCCTCTCGATAACAGTTTAACAAGAAAAATCTAATTGACAATTTAAGCGTAATTCTGGGTATTTATCGGTGTGATAAAATGTAATCTCTGTCCGATCAAAGTGTAGGCTTAATCGTAAACCTCTTGAACTATCGCTTACCGCCAGCCTACGCTCAGTCTAATACTATTGATTTCTACATAGATCTTCTCGATTCGCTATTAGATCTTCTTGGATTTTTTTAGACACCCCCCCTCCCCCGCCCAAAATGTCGTATCCATCCGGCGACTTAATGCGTTGAAGGAGACTGAAAGCCATTTAGCGCGCGGTTCTTGCCTGTCAGCAAACTTGGCCAGAGGAGCTGCAGGGAAGTAGATCTAGGCCAACCAACAAGTGGCCGTCTTCCCTGAGAAGGCGTTATTCTGAACTAGTTTCCAATTTACGAGCTCTCGACTGAGTTTGGTCACCTTTGGTGCTCTACTGTTTAATTGGTGCTCGCTTATCTTTATTTAGTGGTGGTGGCTTTCATAACAGTTTATACTGCGACATTTTCTTCCTTTCTTTTTATTATGATGTATTTATAGCTTTGATTAATCGAATTTTATTTCATACGTGATTCCAAGTATTGAGGGTTGTTTTTTCTCACAAACACACGTTTAGCACTCCACCCCTACACCCGAACCCCCCACGATAATGCCGAGCTATTTCTGTTTACTGAGTATCTGACAGTCCAATTTCTGCTAACATTTCATGGTTTTCTATTTCCTATCAAATTTTATTATTGTTTGCGGTCTCCAATAGCAAAAAGAAAAGTATCTACCTTCTTGGACAGCGTACCTATTTCACTCAATCACTATCGCGATACATATATATTTACTTTTGATCAGTTCAGAAAAAATTACCTCAATTATTCTCTATTATTTTCTTCCGCCTTTTTAAAATAAGTTCAATCAAGCAGGAACCCGAACTTTAAGGCCTTTAAGACGAATGATTTCCCAATATTCAAACATTCACGAAATATGAACATTGATTATAAGTATCCATTTTTGTTGTTTTTTGTTTGGGAAAAGCAATAAAATGCTAAAATAAAAAACATGCGATGATTGCTTTTTCCTTTACTGATGTTGCCTTTGGATACTGTTTCTGACGTTGTTTGGAGTGAGGTACAAGCCTTAAAGCTGGGGCAACGAAGACTTAGGGCTGGACCAAGGCTTAGAGCTGGGACAAGGCTTAGATCTTGGCGACGAAGGCTTAGATCTGGGCGACGAAGGCTTAGAGCTGGGACAAGGCTTAGATCTGGGCGACGAAGGCTTAGAGCTGGGACAAGGCTTAGATCTGGGCGACGAAGGCTTAGGGCTGGGACAAGGCTTAGATCTGGGACAAGGCTTAGATCTGGGCGACGAAGGCTTAGGGCTGGGACAAGGCTTAGATCTGGGCGACAAAGGCTTAGAGCTGGGACAAGGCTTAGATCTGGGCGACGAATTCTTAGAGCTGGGGCGACGAAGGCTTAGAGCTGGGGCGACGAAGGCTTAGATCGTGGCGACGAAGGCTTAGAGCTGGGGCGACGAAGGCTTAGATCTGGGCGACGAAGGCTTAGATCTGGGCGACGAAGGCTTAGGTCTAGGGCGACGAAGGCTTAGATCTGGGCGACGAAGGCTTAGAGCTGGGCCAACGAAGGCTTAAATCTGGGGCAACGATGGCTTAGAGCTGGGCGACGAAGACTTAGATCTGGACGGCGAAGGCTTAGATCTGGGCGACGAAGGCTTAGATCTAGGGAAACGAAGGCTTAGATCTGGGGCAACGAAGGCTTAGATCTGGGGCGACGAAGGCTTAGATCTGGGCGACGAAGGCTTAGGTCTAGGGCGACGAAGGCTTAGAGCAGGGCGACGAAGGCTTAGAGCAGGGTGACGAAGGCTTAGAGCTGAGACAAGGCTTAGAGCAAGGCGACGAAGGCCTAGATCTGGGCGACGAAGGCTTACGGCTGGGGCGACGAAGGCCTAGATTTGGGCGACGAAGGCTTAGGGCTGGGGCGACGAAGGCTTAGAGCTGGGGCGACGAAGGCCTAGATTTGGGCGACGAAGGCTTAGAGCTGGGACAAGGCGTAGGGCTGGGGCGACGAATGAACATCTCTGACTTTTGAAATGAATCTCACAGGTTAACTAAAAATATTCAAAATGGAAAGGTGTCTCAAAATGGTGCATCGTTCTCTTAAGTATCTATACAACACATTGACCATGAACTTAGTCATCAATTCACTGTCAAAATTTACACAGCAATAACACAAATGTAGCCAAATGTTTACACACACGTAAAATGCAAACGGTGAGTGCTGTCCAGTTAAAAAAAAATCAATGATCACAAAAATAGCTTTTTAAGCTTTAGCTTTTTAAATAAAAGATTCAACATAAAGTAAATTTACCAAACCGAAATTATGTAAACAGGATTATAAAACAATATACACGTATGAATAATTATAATCATAGATATGGACATTTCGATAATTAAAAGATGTTTAACGACGTGCACTGTTCTTCAATACACAAATAACTCACTCTGTGTAACACTATTCTTTTAACATTTCACTTTTTAAAATTGATTTAGGCACCTGGTCTTTGCGGGTCACTCGAATCTCCAACTAATTTTCTCAGTCTTAACGGGTTCTATTTGCCTAACAATGACTTTTCATCTATATGGTAGCCAACCTGAATATTCTACTAGGAATAGTAATCACTAATCCGTATAGACGGATAATTCTAGGCCTAGACGGTTCCGCCCTATGTACCAGTATCATGCGTATCATGGAACGATTGCCAAGTTTCCACACGTTTCGTTTATTTTCAAAGGTTTGGCTCATAGGCGTTCACGAAGATGCTGTTTAAAGTAGCACCACATAATAAGTCCAAGGTTTACTCGCTCATATTTGTATCCATATCCATAAAAAGGGGGTTAACTTGACAAAGATTGATGGAACACTTTACCAGAAATACATGTAGATGGTTTGCTGCAGCACCTAACGGATTCTGAAGCGTAAAATTATGATAATTTTTGTCTATTGTCCTCGCGCTGCGCGAGTAATTTCAAGGGAAACAACTAGATTTTTGTGCTGGCATATATTGTATCCAGCTAATATAATTTTCGAGGACATACTATCTCCCTTAATTGAATCAATATTGCATTTGGCAAATGAATGGCATCTCTGTTAACCAAATTCTCAACGGAAAATGTAGTATACAGCTAACTTGGTATTAGGGACCGGTATCGTCTTAACAAAATGTGATGAAGTAAGTTTTTAAACTGAGATATTTTTGTGACGAAAACAATAACGCACTCTATCACATTGTCTCTTTATTAGCAATATTTCATTCGAATTCCCATTTTCCTGAGCCCATTGCCATTGGTTTATTTTGTTCTCAACATTCACAAATTTATTCTTTTTTTGTGTTTGGGTACGGCTGTCAGTGAATTCCACCCCGTGTTACCAAGAAGAATCCTACGCTGGGAACCTGCTGAGATCTGAACCTAGGATATTGTCTTTGTCAAGATGTCTGGGCTAGCAGTTTCCACCAGTTGTGTTTTTGAGCTAGACAGTGTATAACAGTAAAGTGTACGCTTTTTTTCAAAGGAAAGTTAGCTCGATGATCAACATGACATTTACCCAGCACCAAGTCAACTTCTTTTGCTAGTTCATCATGTCATTAATAATTATGTTACCCTGTCTATCCCCATAGCATAAATGTGTCACACTATTTATTCTCATATCAATACTCTTTAACCTTTGCTATACCCATGTCATTAATCCTTTACCTTTGCTCTTCCGTGTCGCATTACGGGTATTATTTTAATGATAATTATATTCTCTAAATCCCACCCTCCCCATTTTCATTTATCCAACGGTAAGTTATCCTATTTAAATATATAATTAATGTGTTACCTCTTCTATCTATTTTTATATGATTAATATGTTACCTTTTCTGTACTGGTATCGTTAATGTGCAACCTTTTCTATCATAACAATAGGAATAATTAACGCGTGACCGTTTCTCTCTGTCAGCCTCGCCGGACAACGTGAGGGCCAACATCCTGTTCCCGCCCTCGCCCTTTGGTCAAGCTGCCTCGGGAAGTCCGACCACCGGCCGTGCTAAGTCACGTGACAACTCGCTCTTTGACCTTGCACCGAAAGCTTCGTTCGGCGACTCGGTAAACCTGGCAGGGACCGGGCTAGGCCCAGATCAAACAGGCCAGTTTGACCAGGGCGCTGCGCCAGCAACTGTGGATCCCAGGCAGAGCGGAGAAGGCACAACTGGCCAGGCTACACCGAATGGCGTCGGAACATCATCTTTGGGGAAGGAAGTTGCGCCATCAGATGTGAATCTTCACCCTGTTGATAAATCAGGATATCCTAACAATGGGCAAAGCAAAACAGTTGTAGGCTTACAACTTGACTCATTCAATTCGAACTCTGGGCCTCAAGAACATTATTCAGATCCGAACCACAGAATGAAAAGTCCACCCACAGCCGCTGGAAACGGAGCAACCAGCTCCCAGAGTCCAAAACCGAGACCTACGCAATTTCTAGAGGGCGCCACTTTCCTCTCAGGGATGATAGGCATGGCTGGCCAGGCCCAGAGACCCCTTACAACAGCCGCCCCATCTTCTCTGTATCCGCAACGTGGCCCAGCCAACCCCAGGCGAGACCAGTCCATCTCGGAGCTGTTTTTCGCCAAACAGCAAGGCAACCCGGCGGCCGCCATGCTACCCACTGGCGGCTTCAAGAAAGAGTTCGACTCTTCTCTACGCTCAGACAACCAAGACTCCTTCGCGAACAGTGTTGGTGGTGGAAGTCCAATGGCTACTCCTCAATCCGGCGATCCGTACGGAGATTCCGATTACTATTACACCGACTCCGACACTGGCAGTGAGAACAGGTATGACAAGTCAGACACAAGCCGCGAGGACTCGCGCTACGATTACGATGATTATCAATCGGATGATAACAGCGAGGACCAGTACGGAGCGCCTTACTACGACTACAACGATGACTATGCAAGAGACACGCGCCGAACAGACGCTGGTAGATCTGGAGATTCTGCTTCAGACAAGTCTGTTGGAAACACTCAAAACCTCTTAAAAAATGGCAACACTATCATTGATAAAAGTAATTATGGAAATGACAACGATAGGGATAATTACAAGTTCACAGAGTTCGATAAGGAGTCCAACTCTGGCTATTCTCTTGACAGGAGCAGGAGCGACGAGTACGGGGACGCGTCAGAAACTCCAGGCTCCAGCAACTCCCAGCGCCAGCTCTCCGCGTCAGGTCAGCAGTCCTCAGCTGTCAGCGCCGGCCGACCCAGCGGCTACATCGAGAACTACAACCCAGGCAGGGCTGGCGGCAGCTATAGTGATAGTGGTGAGAGTGACAACGGATATACCGACTACCGCGATAGTGGTTATAGTGATAGTGCTCAGAGAGACAACGGATATAACGACTACCGCGATAGTGGTTATAGTGATAGTGGTGAGAGTGACAACGGATATAATGGCAATAGATACATCGACAGTGGTTATAGTGATAGTGCTAAGAGTGACGACGGATATACCGACTACCCCAATAGTGGTTATAGTGATAGTGCTAAGAGTGACGACGGATATACCGACTACCCCGATAGTGGCTATAGTAATAGTGGTCAGGGTGACAACGGATATACCGACTACCGCGACAGTGGTAATAGTGATAGTGCTCAGAGTGACAACGGATACACCGACTACCGCGACAGTGGTTATAGTGATAGTGCTCAGGGTGACAACGGATATACCGACTACCGCGATAGTGGTTATAGTGATAGTGCTCAAAGTGACAACGGATATAACGACTACCGCGATAGTGGTGAGAGTGACAACGGATATACTGGCAATAGATACATGGACAGTGGTTATAGTGACAGTGGTCGTAGTGACAAAGATGAGAGTAACGGTTATAGTGACAACAGATACAGTGAAAGGGATGAGAGTGACAAGGTTTATAGTGGCAATAGATACAGCGAGAACGGTGATAGTAACAACGGTAATAGCGGCAATAGATACAGCGAGAACGGTGATAGTAACAACCGTTATAATGACAATAGATTTAGCGACAGTGGTGATAACGACAATGGTTATAGTGACAATAGATACAATGACAAAAGTGATAGCGACAACGGTTATAGTAACAACGGTTATGTTGACAATAGATACAGTGACGGGAGTGATAGTAACAACGGTTATATTGACAATAGATACAGTAATAGCGGTGATAACGACGATGATAATAGTGACAATGGTTATAATGGGAAAGATGATAGTGACAATGGTTATATTGACAGGGGTAATATTAACAACGGTTATGTTGACAATAGATACAGTGATAGCGGTAATAACGACAAAGGTTATAGTGACAATGCTTATAGTGGCAATAGATACAGTGACAGTGCTGAGACTGACAACGGCTATAGAGGTTCTAATGCCCCAGCACTCAACACAGGAAGATACACCGGTACCTTAGACCAGCGCGGATTTCAAGCAGGAGTCTCGGACCCTGGCCCTCCCCCAAAAGACGCCTACGCTGGCGAGTTCTCGGACAATCTCTACAGACCTGGCGTGTACAGAGAGCCAGAGATCGCTACAAGCGTAGTGGGAGCAGAGGGAGATGCTAGAGAGCTGACCAGTATACAGCAGACAACGCTAACGGCGATGAGGGGGACTCCAACCCCAACTCTCTAGATTTGCCCGGCGATTTGGAGCGGCCCCCTCCCCCTGACGCCTACCTAGAGAGGGGAGTCGGTCAGGCGCTGGACATTGCACGATCCGCCGGAGAGTCCACCTCGTACAGTCTAACAGGAACTGGTGGCCAGTCGGACTCGCACAGTCTATCAGGAACTGGTGGCCAGTCGGACTCGTACATGCACAGCCCACAAAATGAACAACCTGGAAATTCGGAGGATAACATTGGTGGATTTAAAAAATCATATACGGATAAGTCCGCTTTGCAGGAAAACGATCAAGCGGCTACTCAAAATCCTCCAGATTTTACCGGCATTTCCCCGACTTTCAACCTGAGCCCGACTTCTCTGGTGATTGTTCCAGACGAGAATCCTCTCATTTTGCAAACCATGCCAGATGACGAGCCCAAGTCCTTCGTGTCCAAGGGTCCACAGCCGTTCACAAGACCGCGCTGAATGTACAAAAAGCCCCCAAACAGCAGACTTCACTAGATGTGGACAAAACCAACAACAACAACAACAACAACAACAACAACAACAACAACAACAACAACAACAACAACAACAACAACAACAACAACAACAACAACAACAACAACAACAACAACAACAACAACAACAACACTACACAACTTTACAACAACAGATCAGGATTATCAAAAAAACACACACACACAAAAACCACCAACAAAATGCTGCACAGTTTTGCCTATTTTTCAATCGAGCTGACCTGTCAGAGTGGAGCTACCCAGATTCCACCACGGTCTCAGCTGAACACATTATAACAAAAGGCAACTTTTTATGCACTAAACCTAGATGGATTTTCATTATACTTTCACTACATGTTTATCTTTCAAATAAATTAAAAATGTTAAGCCTTAGATGCTACTCAGTAACGAGTTATTCGATTTAAGAAAAGGGGAGCTAATTACAATGACAATTTGTCAACCAGGACCTGCATAATATTTTGAAGCCTATATGGGTGAATCACTTTAAAATTTGAGGAAACTACTTTATACGTGTGCATCTATTGCATGAACTAGGATTATATGTATGAGTCTCCTTTTTTAAAAACAATTTTTATTTCAAAATTTCACAGGAAAATCACATTTTGCAGACTATTATCTTGATAACCCTTGAAGATACCTTAAAGAACCTGCATCACACAATAGAAACATATAAAAGCTGTAAGCTTGCCAAATTTCATTGTGATTTCCTAAAAATTAAATATGTGAGGAGCGTAGTCGCAATCCTAACCGTTATAAAAAAAAACACACACAATTTTAAAATAAAAGAAATATGTAAAGAACATGTTATTTATTAGTTTTGTGTTGCTTATATATCTTTCTAATATGTTTTTAGCTCTTTTGGCATAAGCGCCATCTTCCAGCTTCTCAGTTCGCTCCTTGTTTCGTCTTCTCTTGGCTTCTGTTGCTCTGCGACAAATTGTCTTTTGCTTTTCAAATTTCGAGTGGTACAACCCAACAGCGAGATCAATTTTTTCCAGGGTTGAGCTATAAGCTCTTGTTCCATCATTATAAAGACATGTAGAAGTTGACGCAACACATTTTGCTACATCTAGCCCATGTTACGTAGATTTTAGACAGGTTAGCGCTTCCATATTACAGAATGTAGGCTTTTGATAAGATTTTGCGTTTAGTCTTCTAAGTATTTCTTCACAAACTGAGTATCCACACGTTTCCTGTACACTTATTGCTTATTGACTTCCACAGTGCACAGAGCAATCTTGTTTTGTGGTCTATGCTCGCACAATGAGTTTTTATAGAACTAATGTGTTGAGTCTTTATCTGTAAGTCACATGTAGAAATGTATGTGACCCAAACAGAAGCCCTCATTCTGGGAAGATCATTTTTGTTATCCCGAATCGCATTATCATAATTAGTGGGTTTTTGTCTTTTTTTTATCATCGGTTGATTTTCCTAGAAAGTGTGGACGCGGCAGTTTTGTTTACATTCAGAACGTTTCTACTAGATCTGTCCTCATTGATATCAGATGTACACCCATTCGTCACTTTTTCAAATTTAATATCTGCGTCTAGATCTAGATCTATGGCTTCTACAACTTCAACTGCCGTGGGACCTAGATCTAATTCAACAGCATCTTTATAATAAATTATTTGATATCTTTGTTAGAGTAATGTATATATTTACATGAATTTTTTTTTACCGCCTTTGCCTTTAAACGAAGAATATTTTCATTCTGATCTATGATTGACCAGAATTCTCAACTGTCAACATCACATTGTTTACTTTTACTATATTCAGTGATCAGATGGTCTCTCTTTTATTTTCGAACCAAAAAATCCCCCAAATTTCCTCAACATCAGGTTCCATAAATTTGACAACTGGAGTAAACCAGAATTTTACTTCCTTACCTATTTCAGAAAGAAAAAAAAACAAAAAAAAAAGTTGCTACTCCAATTTAAAAACAGGTTTTGAAATTTGAAATCTCCATCTAGAAAACTGCATGACATATTGATTCTTCAGATTCGCAATTTTAAAGAAAATTCATCTGGGACTGCCCTATTAAAAATGTAGGTCTATTCTGTTCAGCGGAGGCGCATCATGTGAATGGATACAAAATTTCTGTAAATGTGACACCAAAAGGATAAAAAAAAGTGAGTAATGACATACGCTAAAACTCCCAAAAGTGTCATACCTAAACATGAATGAATGGAAATTGTGAGCTATTGTTTGTTCAAGTTCGTATAATCTAAAAATTAAAGGCTTAGATCTCCTAACATAAAATACAACAACGTAGAAAACTACCAATCGCAAAGCGTATAATTAAACGAGAACGCGATCACCGTGCTTAGTTTCTCTGATGGTATTGATAATGTGAAAGTTATAATGCATGTTTAAAAACTCACAATATTTATAATTATACTCTCTGTGAACAGATGTTTCATATGCTTTATACTTTATGTAAATAACTTATTCAAAATAATGTCATGTCTTTTTCATCATTATCATATTAAGTGACCCATGTTAAGTTTTGAACTGTAATAAACTGTATTTTTTATAAACTTTTAGTCTTTTTAGTTATGATACTAATTGGTTGCTATGCATGCTATGATTTAATTTTAACCGTTCCACCCAAAAAAAAAAGAGGAAAAATAGCCGGCATGTATGGCGTCTGATTTTGGTGCAGTCACTCGTGGGTAGGGAACCAAAAAGAAGTATCTCAAACTGGCCACATTTGAGAAAGAGAAAAAAAACGTTTTTATTTTTGAACGGATAGAGATACTGCTTGATTTTTTAATGTGTCTATTAAAACGTTATAGGCGTTTTTTCATATGCATTATAACTACTGCAGTTTTCCGCACAGAATGTTACCATTTTTGTGAAGAAAATCTTGGAACCAAACAGTCGTAACATGAGTAACACTGAGAAAGACAGATCGTGACTCCTGTTGCGACTTTTCACTTTAAAAATTTGAATCACAAATTTCATGACGTATGTTGTAATACAACCATTTATGAAACAATTATCTCACGCTGGAATAAAAAAAATAATATATTCATTTGTAAGTTTCATTCCTAGGCTAGCTGCAGTAGAATTTAAAAGGTTTGAACAATTGTCCGCAGGATGACTGTTTACAAAGGAATCCGTTAGTGCCAATGTCAACCTGCATTAACAGTATAAGAATCCACCCGCGTGGCGACGGGGTCCTCAATGTGAGGGGAGCACAGAATTCTATCCATTGTCTGCCTAGTGTGGTGACGGGGTCCTCAATGTGAGGGGAGCACAGATTTCTATCCATTGTCTGCCTAGTGTGGTGACGGAGTCCTCAATGTGAGGGGAGCACAGATTCTATCCATTGTCTGCCTGGCGAGTAGGATACAGGTGAATACCGCCAAGCACATACCCTTTCTCTTGCTATACCTTCTGTCCCGCTTTCTTGTGTGCTTATATTGTCTTGTCTTTTGCTTCTTACCATCAGCCCCTCTACTTCTAGATTGTATGGCGATTGTTTTTCTATGAGAAGCGACCTGTATGATTGTACAGAAGCAGGGATCCTGGATGTTGAAGTGGACTATACTGCGGGTTATAGCCAGGTATAACGCACTCTTTCGCCCTGCCCAAACGGCCAGCTTGGCCCAGGCAGATCAACCAGCTGACCCGTTTTTGGCCTGGGTGGTATCCATGAAACGTCCTTTTGTGTCGCCTTGTTGGGCTCGGTGGTGGGTGGGGCGCCTCGGACGTGGAGACTACACTCCATTTTATGGATTATATACTTACCTCCATATCTTGCCATACCTCAACATACCCCAAAGAAGCGTTGTCCAGATAAACCGAGTGCACAATCCGAGTCAAACAAACGTAAGGAAATTGGCGCCTCAGCCGTCCAAGGCTCTCAATGGTATTGTGAGTGAGACCTTTAGAGCAGTGAGTCATGGACCCCACGAGCACACCAGCATCAGTTGCAGTACGAAGAGAGGCTAACGCCTAGTTTCCCCTACATAACTTACAAGAGGATCTGTCGCTCCGATATCGGCCTGCTGAGCCACAGAAGGCGCTGCGATTCAACAACCGCTGGACCTTCACTACCAGGCGCAAACACTCCATTGTCTCCGAGACAGACTAACGCCAGCAAACACTTTGTGGGGCGATTATACATAGAGGCATAACAGAGTCCTTCAGGAAGTTACCACAGTTTTAAGCAAGTTTCAATGAGAGACAACTGTCCTTGAAGCTAATTTTATTTTATTTAAAACACAAAGGGAGGCGTTATTTAATGACAAGGGTGATCAATCAAGATCACAAACCAAAGAAAATTCTAGAAGGGTGTGAGAACTGGGAAGTTTCAGCAGACTTTCCAGAATTAGACAATCGTCCCAGTATAATAATAGGTTTAGGCTCGATATCGGGATCCTTTGTTGCAGCAGCTAGTTACGGTAGAGCTAACTAGGCCATACGCTAAAAAAATGGTAAAGGCCCATGTCTGTATAAACAGAACTACCTGAACCTGACCACCGAGCTACGATATGCCGGCTACAAAGCTGCAGTGATGGCGGCTACAGAGCTGCAGTGATGCCGGCTACAGAGCTGCAGTGATGCCCATCGAGGTTAGTGCCAATCATTAACAAGGTCGTCAGTCTGCGATCGTCTGAGTAAGCTGTCAATGTGTGGCAACAAAAAGAACAAAAGCTGTACAGCTGCTGGCTGAGATAGCCAAAAGCACTTAAACTAACATCTGAAGGAGCCTGGCTGTTCTGCTGCGGTCGACAAAAATAATTGTTCTCAGCGCGCCATTGAATAAACATTCGTCAAGTGGTGTTTTAAAAAATGGCAGCAAGCTGTGGCTTGAGAATAAAATAAGAACATTAATTCAAATTTATCGTTTTAGAAACAAGACTGAGTAACAAAGTTGTTTTTGTACTTTCCCCAAAGTTTGAAAGTAATTATTTATTTTTAGCATGTCTTCATTTTAAAAAGGATCAATGCATCACTTTGAAAACACCGATTTTAATTAGTATCGATAAAAAATATCACGTGGTAACTTATGTTTAGATTTTTTGTTTCAATAATAATTTTTACCATTCAATATCGTTTCCCTTGTGTCTTTTCTATTTTCGTATTGTTAGAGTTTTGAACCTAATGGTGGCCTTGGAATAAAAAAATACTGACAAATACTTAAGACGTCAAATCTGTGTAATTTCATATTCAGATTTTAGAAGAAATTTTAGGAAAAAAACCAACTAAAGCCATTGGTAGCATAACAACACATCTTGGAGTGACCTAAATCGTGTTGACATGTTATTATTGTCACTGGCCATTCCTTTCTAGAACCTTGAGGTAGAAATATGATCCACATCCGGGCAATCTAGATCAGATTACCTCTCCGCTGTTAGAAACACCTTAAGTAGCCCTCTGGAACTTCCGGCTCGGCGAGTGCTTGCTGGGAGAGGTTATCAAACACAGACCTGCGTGGAAGTTCTCCTGGCCGCATCAACTGGGCGTAGTGGGCGGTTGGTGTCGGTTGTCTTTGCGACCTTGCATGCTGTATCAGTTTCGGTGGTTAAAATGTTACAGAAAACTGACTGGATTTTATGGCTGTGCACTTTCTTCCATAAATATTCCATTATCATTACAGTACCAAAGCATAAGACGAAAATGTGTAAGAGGAAAAAAAATCATAGTGCGATGCCTCAGCCACTTCGACAGTTCCTATATCACCTAAAACTTGATGAAACTAATATTACTTTGCATCATGCAAGCATGAGTATACATTGTACTGTTCCTCTGATAGAGTCTACAGAGAGGAATTTTTAGGAGGGAATTCACTGTCTTATCTTTACAAATTATTTTAATGGACATCTTATTCACAAAGTAAGTTTCTATTTATTTATTTGTCTGCGCAAATTTGTATAATTTTCGTCTGGGGGCTAATAACAGAGTAAATAATTTATATCCGGTTTGTGTTTCTGAAAATTATGAAGTCTGCCTAGACGCCTGGCTATGGGATCTGAATAGTGAATACACGGTTAGCCGTTTCACTCAGTATATTAACTACTTTTATACCGAAACTCAAACAGGTACTAACATCGGGATAGACAACTGTGACATTTGCTCAACCGGGAAGTTTATCAGCAAGTAAAGTCAATGACCATAATTAGGATTTTTAAAACCATGGAAAGGCACAAACTTGCATAATGTGTGTGGGAGAGAGAGAGAGAGAGAGAGAGAGAGAGAGAGAGAGAGAGAGAGAGAGAGAGAGAGAGAGAGAGACAGAGAGAGACAGAGAGAGAGACAGAGAGACGTCTAAATATATATGAAGTTGTACAATCTCGGAGACCATTTTAATAAGGTGAATGATTATGTGAAGAACAAGTTTCTTCATAGTGAACTTAATCTACAAATGGAAGTGGCTGCATTGGAGTACAGGTAGAATCCTTTACCATTGGTTATATTATGTATCCACTTCAAAATAATTATACGATTTCCTTCATTCGAGATTTATCCTCATGCAGTACTTCTACAACAGTCGGTACCCAGCTGATGGAAGAAAAACTGAATGCTACTTGTTGAGGGCGCGTTCCTGGGTCAAGAGAACGCGAGGGACAAGCTTTGAGTTCTTCATGCGGAAATCTGCTCAGGTTTAAAGTTAGATCTAAGACAACCGCCCTAATTCGTAAAAACAGGATTTTTCTCAATAAATATCACCTTTTATAATTCTTTTTCATTAAAAAAATTGTTCTCAATCGGTGGCGCTCCTAGAAAAGCGATAGGTATGATTACTGGCTAAATAAGCATTTTTATTTGACGACCATTCTCAGATCCAGTTCCTTACATTCATGGAGAGTGGTAATGAATAAACAAAGCCTAAACAAAACAAAGAAATCACGATTCCAATAATTGGAAAACCGGTTCATTAAAACTATTATCAATTATAGATGTACATTATTGACCAAAAGTTGCGTTAATCACGCAGACAATCAAGGACAAGTGAGTGGAGAGTTCATAAATTTAATTTAATAACAATCCAATTAAACTGTGCTAGTAAACGATACTATCACGTTTCTGCAATTTGAACATGTGTGTCTTTTATCAAAGTCGAACCTCATCCCCAATGTTCTATATCTGAAAACAGTAATGAACATAATTATAAATATACAGCGAGCTGTCGCAAGAGTGATGTGCCCTTACCTTTCACCAGACACTTGGGCACCCAGTCACCCACACAGACACTTGGCCACCCCACTAGGCGGATCGGCCAGGAGAAAACTCTCTCTCTCTCTCTCTCTCTCTCTCTCTCTCTCTCTCTTCGCTGTTGATTTGTTATCTAGCAACTCTCTATGAACAAACCATCAAATATGATGATCTAATTATGTCCTTCTAGATATTGGTCTCCAGTGGACTCCCCGGTGGCTCGCCTTTTGATGTATCCCCCAACATACACTCTGCAGTTTCTCGCATCGGCAAACATGTCAGCAGATGCTTTGGTCAATGCTACCTTTCCTTCCAAAAAGCGCAGTTTCTTATCCTTCACGCTACAGCTACAGCTGTTAAACCCGATAAGATTAGACTATTTTAAACTCCCTAACATGAGAAAGTAATTCAACGTAATTTTCAGCTCTCTAGGGCGGACTGGCAATGTGGATTGGTGGACTGTTGGAGGCAAAGGTATTGATCTGGTTATGAAAGGCGAAGATGAAGAGCCTCCGACAGAACTCGTGTGGGTCTGAGATTATCATTAAGCACAGTATGTATAACTTGACCTCACTCACACCATGACAGAAACGCTCCAATCATCTCGACATCACTGGAACATCCTGAGGTTGGCCGGTTTGGATGGGCCCAATCACTGCTCGCCGCACTGCCTTTACACCACGATCAAGGACTACTATAGTCTATAGTAGTCCTTGATCACGATATATAATAATAGCTAGACAGAGAACACCCGCAGTGCCTTTACATCACGATAGATAATAATAGCTAGACACAGAACATTATGTACTGAGCAGAACTTGACACGCTTGTGCTCTAATTTGTATTAGGAGTGTGTAGTTATAGAATATCAATAACAAATCACTGTGACAGAGCAAGCTTTAAATTAGCATTGCATGAATCTCTCTTGCACTCTCTCTTTCTCACTCTCTATCTCTCTATCTCTCTCTCGGTCGGTCTCTCTGTCTCTCTCTGTCTTTCTCTTTCTTTTTAATCTCTTCATTTCATATATCTTTCTTGCTCTTTCTCTCTCTTACCCTCTCTCACTATCTTTCTCTCTCCCTCTCTCTCTCTTTCTCTCTCCCTCTCTCTCTCTCTCTCTCTCTCTCTCTCTCGTTCTCCCTTTTCTATTCTTCATTTAAATTCTGGATCTGTATTGAAACATACTTGTTGAATCTGTTGGTTACCATCAAACTTAAAAAGTGCTTTAGTAAGATTTTGACTTGGCGTTTCAGAAATAAATTGTCATAAATTCAGATATTCAAAAGATATCACACTGCAAATGTACCCAGTATAAATTATAACACAGATAAATGAGATGAAAACCACGGATTATTGATTTGTAAAGCATACGAGGAGCTTCGAACCCCGTACATCCCTCCCAAATACCTGTTTACCATTAGAAATAGAAGTAGATTAAGTGTACTAATGTCAAATAATAATATTTATTCAGATATTGCGATATATTTACACCATGTCTTGAAACGAAGAAAATCTCTGATATCAGTGAAATTCTCAGCCTATTAAAAAATTAATATATCAGCACAAATTATCAAACTGAAACCTCGTTTATAATTAAAAGTTACTATCAAAGCTTCATAAATTGGGTGAAAGGACTAAGAGAGGAAATCGAAAGTGATGTTACCATTTTGTTATCTTTTTCTTGGACATTGTAAAATTGTATTTTTTGTTATGTTTTTTAAGGGTGAGAAGCCCAATGAACCAATAAACATCAATCAATCAATCAATCAATCTGCCTCTTTCCCTCTGTCTATTTTAATGACTGTGAGTCTGTCTATTGGGCGTCTTCATTATTCTGTTTCACAAATAAATACCCAAAAAGTTAATGCACCCTCTGCGATAGAGGTTTCTGTCTGCTCGATATGTCCTCACGCGGACCTCTAAAGATCTTGTATCTCTTATATTTTAGTAGATCAAAGAAAACAGGCATTTATTTTACAGTGGTTATTTTTACGGAATATGTTTATTTAAAAAATTGAATGTTTAGAAACAGATGATGAGAATCGCTAAACACGGCTAGTTTTACTTTTAAAAGATCAACCATGTTTCCATTGCACTATAAGTCGATCTCTCCATTTGTTCAATGGTCTGAGGACATGATTATGGTTTTGGTGAATATTAAGTTGTTGTTTTTTAATGAACTTCTATGACTTTAAAAAGATTTCATGAATTGTATTACTAGTCTTGCACTGGCTTTGACGAATACCTCAAATTAATATGTCCACTGACATCTAATCATTTGGAGATATAAATCCTTTGATGAAACGATGATTTGCTTGCACGTTTATTTCGACTATAGAAACCCAACAACAAGCAGTTTATTCTTGAGATGATATTCTTTCACTATGACATTAACAGTTTTCCTCTCGATTCAAAAACTTTTATTGCTTTGTTATTCTGATCTCGATCACATTTCAACGGTTTTTTGTTTTATAAATCTGGTTTTCCAAACTTGATTTTATGTAGATATGTGGGTTTTTTTTTTAACAAGAACGTTTTGTAGGTGGAGCTTGCTTGCCTTGGTCCAGCTAGGACGCCCCAACAACATGCCTGTCATTTCTAGTCCCCTGGCCTAGCCAGGTCTATGAGGAACACAAATCATAATGAACAATGTGGTGTCAGGCGCCAAGCCTCGGCTTCAAGGTTTACAACAAACAATAACTGCTTGGTTGTATTTATGCCTTATACGGTTGAGTGTATGAACTATCCTATTCGATTCACCAAAAATGTATGTAAGACACTTAATTTAAGTTCATGATTTTTTGTTCCTTTTGCTAACGTTATGGCCTGTCTTAAGTACTAGAATAAGATGCGACATTTTGCATTACTTGCGGACAGACACTCTTGGTGTTGTATGATCTATTTCAAACACGCACGGACAGAATCAAATGTAGTACCCAGACGGACTAGGTAAACACAGCTTTTTCCTACCCACATAATTTACCGCCCGCCTCGGGGCGTGATTACTCTCTCCTCGATTAGAGTATCCAAGGTATCCAAGAGGATCCTAAGCGAGGACAACTGTCAATGCTAAAATGTAACAATTTTACGAGATTTCACCAAAGGCAGTGCAGGATATCAGGACTGTGTATCAACTGACACATGCGCCAGCGCAACTCTAGCGGCCGTCAGATTCTAAAGTCTGTGTGTCAAAAAAAAAAAAAAACACACTCAAAAACACTCTAGAGTATGTGTGGCGCCCTCCAGATACAATCTATCCATGCGAAAACGATTCTGTTTTCTGTTAGTTTGGGTTTTTTTGTTTGTTTGTTTGTTTGTTTGTTTGTTTGTTTTTTTGTTGTTGTTTTTTGTAGTGGACCTTCACAGTGGTAACATGGAGAGAGTTCTAATGTTATTTTCTTACCACTGACTTTGGGAGCAGATAATGGATTAAAAAAAATCCCAAGATCTGAACCAGCTGATAGTTCCTTTGGAACCTGGAGCAAACTCTGCAGATTTCCTATGTAAACCCATTTTTGAGACAGTCAGTAGTGCACATAATAAATTTGCAGCGCAGTGAAATTCAGAAGTATTTAATAATGACTCAAATCCATTATGAAGGCGGCCTATACTGGATTGAATTAAAAGTACGAGATAAGAAACTTGTAGGAAGCAGGGCGCTACTTATCTTTGCCAAACGGGAAGGTTTCTGCATTTCCTCCACCTCCACCCCCTCTGTTTTTTTATGGTACTATTCTTTTCTCGCTCCCCCTCTTTCTGTCTTCTTCTTCTTTTTCTTCTTCTTTTTCTTCTTCTTTGGTCTATGAACAGAAATCATAATGAACAATGTGATGTCAGGCGCCAAGCCTCGCGTTCTCGGCTTCAAGGTTTACAGTACCGGTGCACAACAATAACTGCTTCATACGGTTGTGTGTATAAACTATCCTATTCGATTCACCAAAAATGTATGTAAGAGACTTGATTTATGTTCATGATTTTTTTTATCCTTTTGTTAACGTTATGGCCTGTTTTAAGTACTAAAATAACCTGCGACATTTTGCATTACTTATTCATACTCGCTTGAGGGCTGAACCTAAATTAGAGTTAGTGTATTCTAACAACTCCTGGTGAAATCGCGCCCGTGTTTCCTGACAAATTGAATGCACAGCAAAGTATATTCTGACAGAAATGCCCTCATCTACGCTAGTGATAATTAGCAATGAGCAGTTTTATTTGTTTATTGGTGCAGACTGAGTTAGCTTCGTCAATCCCGTGGTACATGTTTAATCAATTAGCATCCAATAGTTTACCAGTAGTTATGTAACTAATAAAAGACATGCGCCATATTTAAGGCTTTAGTAAACCCACCTAGCAACACTGCACGCACGAATATAACTAAGACCAACAAACAGAAAATATTTACTACAAAATGCAACAATGATGCTTATGCTACTTGAACAGGACTGGTGCTTTTCAACGAAGTGGAATAACTCTAGGCGAACTGTCATCCCCTATACTGTTCAATATAGCTGGATATACGCTGCACCGGAGGAGGGGGCGCGGTGGTCCTGGGATAGAACGTCGGGTTCCGACGCAAAAGGTCCGTAGTTCGAGCCTTGGTGATTGCGCTCCCTACTGGTTGGGTCGGTGACAGTATAATGTGACCGGCTGAAACAGGAGTCATGGTATCCCCGCCCTTTCTCGTGTGTGGCAGCACATAAAATTGTCAGACGCTAGTCTTGGGACCCGTCCACAATATAGCCTATATAGTGCTGATGTTGGACGTTAAACCAACCCAACTCCTGCACCGGAGGAATCATGTTTTTCACAAAAATATATGAGCGGCAGATTCATTACTCCGAGTGAGACGCGCTTTGAGCTCACCTTTGTGACACCACTGTTTACGCGCCCCCTACGCTACTACGCTAGCATGTACCGTGTGAGCGATGTTAACCAACCAGATCAGCTGTCACGAAGATAGAGTCTAGATCTACTTAGTAGGTTATGGAAATGACCAGGCGGGCTGATCGGCAACTTATTCAGATACTGTGGACAGACACTCTTGGTGTTGTATGATCTATTTCCAACACGCACGGACAGAATCAAATGACTAGTATCCAGACGGACTAGGCAAACACAGCTTTTTCCTACCCACATAATTTACCGTCCGCCTCGGGGCGTGATTACTCCAAGAGGATTCTAAACAAGGACAGTTCTCAGTGCTAAAATGTAACAATTTCACGAGCTGTCACCAAAGGCAGTGCGGGATATCAATACTAATTCGCCAGCGCAACTCTAGCGGCCGCCAGACTCTACTACTACTACAACAACAACAACAACAGCAACAGCAACAACAACAACAACAACAACAACAACAACAACAACAACAACAACAAAAACAACAATAACTTTGTTCACAACAAAACTATTATCTTTCTGAACATTGGACCTACTTATAAAGCAAGATCATATTGTCTTCACCTTCTTGTCCTTTTGTATAAAACGCCGTTAATATTATTAGTATATCTGAAAACTGATGCAACTTACTCTAAGCAGCACTTGTCTTTTGATTTGACTTTTCTCCTCTAATTTAAAATTAATTGCGACTTGCCCTAGATATCGATGAATTCCTTAGACCGAGACGCGTCCTAAAATAGTGTTCGCAACTGACAAACTCTTTCATGCACAATTTGTAACTTCATAATCATTTCATATTGTCTGTCAGAAGAAATATTGTTCATTTGCCTCTACAAAAAGAATAAAAAAAAAAAAACTTGATATCTAAGAATTCGACTAATCAACTAGAGGATCAATCATCCAACAAAGAGAATTAAGAAAAAAAAAATCGACTAATCGGAATCATTACTTAATACACCAACCGTTGCATGGTAATCGAGGCTTCCAAAATTAGCAGGCAAAGTCACTGAAGTAGACATGAAATTGCATTTAAATTCCAAGTGAATTATACAATTACACATGTACAATTGTAGAAACAGACATCAAATTGCAATTAATGTAAGAATATTTGGATCATTTCTTATTTTGAAGTGTAGGCTGAACAAAAACTTCTCTCTGAATATCAATCTGAACTAACTAGTGTAATGATTTAATAGAGATAGATCACTGTTATCCTTATTACGCTGAAAATGTGTTCGCTCCATTCATTTCAGTGACTTGGTTTGTTTTTATGGAGGCCTTGGTAGTAATCCATAACTTTATCCCAACCCATCGGGGGGAGCGAATGGCCCTGTGGTAGAACATCGGCTTCCGACGCAAAAGGTCCGGTTCGAGCCATGGCAATTGCACTCCCTACTGGTTGCATCGGTGTCATTTAATGTGACCCGGCTGAGGCAGGAGTCATGGTATCTCCGCCTTGTCTCGTGTGTGGCAGCACATAAAATCGTCAGACGTCATCTTGGGGCCCGTTCCACAAAATAGTCTATGTAGTGCCGATGTTGGACGTTTAAATCAACCTCGACAACTCAACAATCCCAACCCCATCCAGCTATTTTTAACGACAGGAAAAAACAATTGACCGTCACACAATGAGCCCGAATTTTCTGAGTGATTAACCACCTATGGCCGAGCGACCAATTCCAGAGTTCCAATGGTTGGTTGGTTGGTTGGTTGGTTTAACGTCCAACAGCAGCACTATATAGGCTATATTGTGGACTGGTCCCAAAGACGGACATCTGACGAATTTTATTTGCTGCCACACTCGAGACAGGGCGGAGGATACCATTACTTCTGTCTCAGCCGGTCAGCATTATACTGACACTCCAGAGTTCCAATGTTGGGGGACAAATTTCAACCTTGACCATAGAGTGAAAAAATGTAATTATCACGCAACCAGAACCTTTGCTAGTATAGAAAATCGATAGAAAAATAGGGAGCGTAGTGGTCTAGGGGTATAAATCATGCTCTCTTACAATGGCAAGGCGATTCGGTGCCAAAGCATAGATATTATGTCGAGAGTTCTAATTCCCACAAAGCGCAATCATTGTTCGGCCATTTTAACTGAAAACCTTCTATTAACCACAGTGGAAAAGTAGGGCCTACCTAACAATGACAGATCTACTCATGATAGAAAATTGAGTCAGCGACGCAGACCTATTGGAAATCATCCGTCTAACCGAGGATAAATGAATTGTTTTTAGACTTGAAAGAAAAACTTAACGAACACTGTCGGACGCACGGGTTCAAAGAGACCGAGGGGGTTGTGCGTCTGGATCTGATAGCGTGAGCTGTAGCCGTCTGGCTTCTGTGCCTGGCCTGGGTTTACAGTCCAATCTAGATCTGGACCAGAACTGGACAACCCGATGAGAATCTTGTCTTTTGAAGAGGTGGTCCTAGGGTAGAACATCGGCTTCCGACGCAAAAGGTCCAGGTTCGAGTCCTGGCGATTCGTTCCCTACTGGTTGGGTCGGGCCAGTTTAAAGTAAACGGCTGAGACAGGAGTCATGGTATCCCCGCCCTGTCTCGGGTGTGGCAGCATATAAAAATTGTCAGACGTCCGTCTTGAGGCCCGTCCACAATATAGCCTACATAGTGCTGATGTTAGGCGTTACAACCAACTCAACAACCTGCTTTTGAAGAGGATCTATGGATCTATGGATCTATTCGGTCAAGATCTAGGCTGGTCTTAGAATAACCGGCTTCTTGCATTCTTTCTGCGGGTCACAGCATGGGTCGAAGAGAGACAGGAGGCCGTAAGTACAACACCGGTGTAGCTTACGACTCGTCGTAAAAATATGAGATAAAGAAGGCTTACGTACGAGTCGTAAGAAAAATGAGATAAATACGGCTTAGGGCTGGTCCTAAGAATATGCGATAAAGAAGGCTTACGATGAGTTTTTCAGACCGGGTTAAAGACGGAAGCAACCGTGTTAATTATCTTACGCAGTGAAACCTCGCACTTGTTCACACTCTCTGGCTACATTATCTCCATTTGACAAGGTAAACATTAACACCATGGCGGCGGCGCTAGGCAACTGGGGAGAATGTAAACAAAATGGTTGCTCTCTCTCTCTCTCTCTCTCTCTCTCTCTTTCTCTCTCTCTCTCTCTCTCTCTCTCTCTCTCTCTCCTTGTCGAAAACATTCATCTTCCACTGAAGTCAGTACATTCGTGAAATCACATTGATTACGTTACTCGGAAGCTACCATACTTTATCCCTTAAGGTATATTGTCATTTAATTTATTAAGGGTCCTTCTCTTATGAGTGCAAACGTGGCTATTATTAGATTGTTGAGTATAATCATATTACGTGCGGTTGTCATGGTGATACCTTTCGCTTTAGATTGATTTTTGTTTTCATCATTGTCTCTTGTTATTAAGTTATAATTTCATTAATTTTATCTATTAATTTAATAAATCCATTCCATCATTTTTTTTCATTGTCATTCTTCTTCTTCTTCTTCTTCTTCTTCTTCTCTATAATTTCTAGTTGTGTTTGATTTATTGTGTCCCTCAGTTGCTAAGTTGTGCGTATTCTTCTATTTATTATCATATTATTCCTATTTCTTGCGCACGTGTATCTACTGTTAGGTCCTTAGCAACTGAGTAGATGTACTCAGAAGTGTTGTGCTTTTGTTTCCTTTTTGGATACATTTATATATTACTACTACTAGTACTACTACTACTACTACTACTACTACTACTACTACTACTACTACTACTACTACTACTACTACTACTACTACTGTGGTTACAGGGGTCCCAGGGCGAGACATACGAATCTCGCTCTTTGGGTTGAGCGTCTCTCCTAGGCCTGAAGAATGCTCCCTTTACAGGGCCCCATTGCGGGATACCCCGAAATTAACTGACCACATTGACCAACTGCGGACATCAAACCATTCAGTGGGTTATATTAGAAAGCACGATAATCACAGGGGACTCGAACTCGGACTCCTTGTTTTAAAAGCCGGCGCTATCACCGCCTCCCAAGATGCAGATACAAGACGAGAATTCTCTCAGAGTTTCTGCTTCCCCCGCGCTGACCAAAACACTGGAACCGCGCAGCTCTGCGATACGTTTTGTGCGCTGGAACCGCGAAGCTCTCCGATACGTTTTGTGCGCGGCGCTTCCACAGTGAGCGGGTTTAGCGCGAGTAGAGAGGCTCACCAGATCTGTCACCTTGTGAGCAGCGGAGTGCCTCGCTCAATCCCGTCTCCGTCAGTCTGTGTGGCGAGTGGAGGAGACGATCAGCTAATTGCCGTGCTAGGACCAGTGTGGCCGCCTGCCGTGCTATAACATGAGCCCTAACCTGCGCGCCTGATGCATGAATGAACAGAGGCGCCGCCCAACAGGAATGTTTATTTACAGCTATCACTAAGTGTTACATAGCTTACCTCCGTCCTATCAAAGATTCTCGCTGCGCTTAAGTGGCCGTCAAGCTTCCTGCAGTGATTTCGACTAAAGGTAAGGTGTTACATACGTATGCCAGTGTAATCTTTGAAACTAGTCACTCAGTAAACCCACAGCTACATTTCGTGGATATTTTTCATAGTATAGCTCTATTCAAAAAATTTACTAACTGATTTCTATGTATAAATCAAGTCAAATACTTCATTGGAAAAATTTCTTGGGTTGTTTATTTCATTTGCTCTGCTAATGAGACCAATTTGTAGAAAGAGGATAGCAAAGAAGCCGCTTCTTTATTTTAACAATGATTAGGAGAAAAGAGCATGGGTGTAACACTTCTTAATAAATAAATATTAAGTTAATTTCCAACTTCACACTGAGTAACTTATTTCAATACGACCACTCGACGTGCCAAACTACCAAAGTGCTGTGTTGATTGTTTTTACCTCAATAGGTGCTTTATTTGTTTGATTGTTTTTAATTTGAGTGGAAAAAACAAAAGAACGTTCTTTAGTTTTCCTTGGTTTTAAATTTTTTTTTAATCAATGTTATTAAAAAAAAATTAATGCTAACATGAAGCAGCGCTCATTTTTTATTTGTATTTTTCTTGTTGTTTCTAATGGTTAAACCTGTTTTTAAAACTCCAATTGAAATCTTTTAGTTTTTCTGAACTATCATTGTGAATTAATTATTGTAGCGAATCTTTTTTGTGGATTGATGAGGCTATTCGTAAATAATAAAGAAAAGAATGATATTATTTTCTGAAGGCAAAGAACACCAGAAGGTAATAATTATGGTCGACCACACAACCCTACTAGAGATATCTACCTACTTCAACTCAAGAGACACGCGAAATGGCTATAAACTTGTATTTAATAAGATAAGTTTCGTATGTGGCACGCCACTCTGACTCTCCCGCCAGCGCAACTCAGGGTCCATCTGGCGTCGGCAAACAGACTCAGAAGTCTATCCGCCGGCTACCAAAACACACTAGAGTCTCTGTGGCGCCTCCACACAGACTCTATCTACGCGAAAACGACTATTTATTTGTAGATAACCTTCATAGCGGTTATAGCGTAAAGTGGTCCACTTCGGAAAAAAATAATGTATTACAACTGTTGTTGTTTTTTCTCATATTTTTTTAATTGAGCAACTCGAGTTGTTTACAGGATTTCAATGCAGCGGGTGGATCTAAATCTAAATCTAGATCTAGATCTTCTGATCGTAAACAGAAACGAGAGAACTCAAGTGAGTAAGAGACAGAATTCAATGTTAGAGAGCATCATACGTAGGAATTAAGAACGTCAGTAACAAATGCCAGTTCTATGTCTAGAAGGATATCCAGATTGCAGATATCTGAATGTGCAATAGGGTAAAGTGTTATAATCTTAACGGTCCCAATTCCGAACACACATAAAGCCTTTATGTTTGATGATTATAATTATATTAATTTCGAATGGGAAATGGGACGAAGTACGAATGTTCCCATGTTGAAGAAAACGCAACGTTGCAGCACATAAACCATCGCCAAATTAATACGGTGTTGATTCATATTGTCAGCTGGTAGTCTTTGTTTTTAAATAAGTTAATTAAAAACAGAAATAAAAATAACTCAAGAATTAGCCAAATCTTGAAATAACTATGGGATGTGAGCATGAGGAAAACATAAAGGGGCACTTTACCCAACTCCGCTAATACTAATGAGAGATCTACAATCTAGATCTAATTCTAGACCTAGAACTTGCACTTGTTCCTGGAATTTCTATACCTACTTAATGTGTTTTCTAACTTTGACTTCTGACATATTTTTAGATAATTTTCTGCGTTTCTGTTTCCAATCACTAGATCTAGATCTAGATCTAGACTTACATCTTGCGCCACCCGCCGCGTTGAAATCCTGTAAACAACTGTGTGACATACAAATCTCTAAAGGTTTGGAAACATTAGGGCCTATGCAAATGTTTGAATTGTATACAGCAATATATCAAATATAATGGTTTTCATTACCCTATGTAAAAATTTTGCTGCCTCAATTAAAAAAACAAAACAAAAAAACAAAACAAAACAAACAAGAAACCGTGTCATAGATTATTTTGTTTGGAATTATGGCACTTTACCCTAAAACGACTGTGGAGGTCCTCCACACAAAAACGTCGATATATATAGTCTGTATGGTGACCGCCAAATAGACTCTAGAGTGTTTATGGCGAATGGGTCGGAGTGGCGTGCTATACCGGCACTATTAACACTAATCACATTGCGAGGCCTATTGGGAAGTAAATCATTTTTTTACACTGCTTTTTCGTGTTTATAATGAATCGTTTAAAGGATTTTAAAAAAGACATTTGATAGTGTTTAAATTGATTGTTTTAATAACCTGATTTTTTTTAAAAGAACAGAATAGGAACTACAACATAATAATAATAATAATAATAATAATAATAATAATAATAATAATAATAATAATAATAATAATAAAAATAGTAATGATAATAATAAAGCCTTTGTGAGCAGCATGGATCCAAGCCAGAAACCTGGCTGCTGAATGAAACACCCAGGCTGAATGTATTGTAGAGTTCTCGTATGGCTACAAGCCTCCTGGGTTCGTTGTTGGACATAAGCGTGGTTGTTTATTAAAAGCGATGATTCTCTAGTTCTACTTATGTTTTACTATACTGTTATTTATTGTTATTCCTTTTCCCCTGTCATGGCATTTTGGTGGCGCAAAGGGCCCATTTTATAATTTAACAACTTATTTCCAGAAAGCAAAGAAGCTTTGAAAGTGAGGGGATTAGCGATTTTCGTCTCTGTTCTCAATTTATTTTTAGCTCAATTTGCATTATCCACGGGAGAAAATTGGTCGGTTTAAAATGGAGTGATAAAAAGGGAAACAACAAAACGACATTTGGCGCAAAGGGCCCATTTTATAATTTAACAACTTATTTCCAGAAAGCAAAGAAGCTTTGAAAGTGAGGGGATTAGCGATTTTCGTCTCTGTTCTTCAATTTATTTTTAGTTCAATTTGCATTATCCACGGAAACAAATTGGCCGGTGTAAAATGGAGGGATAAAAAGGGAAACAGCAAAACGACATACATCCATTTCTTTTCTCGCGATATGTTTTTGTACTAGGAATCTAGGAGAATTTTAGTCACCGAGAGAATCTCTCTATCTAACATAACGTCTCCAGAGTGGTAACGAAGCCAGGACAACATTGCTGCTGTAAGCGCTCACTGAGAAAGTGGATCGGTTAAAAATAGTTCCAAGATCTGATCAAACTTTAGCGACCTGGCAAATCGGGGCTTCGATCGACTTCAGACTTGGTAACTCCCAAGAAACGATACTTAATGTTGTGGTTTACTTTCATCGAGGGCGCGGGATCATAAGACGGATTTTCCTAAAAAAAAAATTGAGCAGACCGATAGGCAGCTAGGAATTCTTTACGAAATAAATGAAAACGACATTTCTTTATAAATGAATTTATTTTTTTCTAGAGAATTACATCTGTAATATTTTACAGTGGGCTTTGAGTATTTCAATGATTAACTTGTAGTGCATTATTCAGATAACAAAAGCATAACGCACCAAAATGAGAGTGACGTATCATTTTATATATACTTATTTTGAACAATATAAAATCCATACATCAAAGACTAGCATTGATGCATATAATATTATATGCTATAATTACATAATCATCATAATTAATAGTAAAAGAGCGCTATAGCTCATGGCCTCACAAACGAAATGTTCAGATTATTTGATATTTTCTAAAATAAAAGAAAAAACATTACTGAAGTTCGTTCTAATACTCACCATTAAATTTGGTTAATAATGTCTGTTATAGTAATTAAAAGAAAAAGAATTAGACCCCCGACGTAATAATTATTTAGAGGCCATTATTCGGTAGCCTCAATTTCATTCCGCCTTGCCTATACTGCCACCTTTGTTTCGTACTTAAATCGCCAGGTTCTTTACAGCAATTTTAGATTGAAGCATGCATAAAAGTAACCCGACGTTCTATATATATTCTATATCCACACGCAGCTCAATTCCCTCTTGGGGTTTGCGAAATCTTCTTGGATGCCGCTAACTTCATAGGTAAAAAAGGAGCAACTGATAAAGGCATGATGCTGCCTCAAATAGCATATTAATTAGATTTATACACCCGAAAAAATTTTTTAGGAATTCGCAAAGCACACTGATTTTGATGTACACATTCAAACTAGAGTCATTACAGGTAACAAACAAAAGCAAGAGAGAATGCACTCACCAAATCAGCCACATTCTACAGCTCTTTGTGGAGTCTCAATCGCTTTAAAACTTTGTACTTGTTTTGTGTGTCCTGTTATGGTTTGGTTTATTTCATGTTGTTTATTTTGAAAGGTGACCGTATTTGTTGTTTTTTTCCTCTAATTTTTTTTTCCCGATCGTTGTTACGGTTTGGTATTTTCACGTTGTTTCGGCCTGTAACTGCTGACACTCTTGGGGGATCGGGCCACACCCAGGTCATGACTCCCATGTACATGTAGCTCTCTGCCATCATTTTTTGCACGCACAGGATTCGAACCCACACCGTCATCTTGGTCGGATCGCCAATCCAAGCACTTAACTAGTTCGCCACCTTCTGCTCCAGACCCACCGGGAACTGTTCTCGGCTGTCTCAGCTAGCAGCTTCAGAGCTTTTGTTTTTCTGCTGGCACATATTGAGAGCTCAGTCAGAAAGTCATATATACTAATGACCCTACAAACCCTCCGGCTTCAATCTCCACTGGCATAACTACGGGTTTGTAGCCGGTATCTCTCAGCTCTTTGGTCAGGTTTATGTATTTTTTCTTCTTTGGTATATATCGGCCTCTGACATTCTGCTTTCGTATGGAACTGTTAGTTCTACCATGATAAGCTGTTGCGTTGAAGCTGAATGGATAACGATATCAGGCCTTTGTCCAGTTTCTTTGATTACACTGGGGTGACTGTGCCATTCTTCACACACGTCTAGTATGCCTAACCTTTTGTTTGTTGTTTTGATCGATCTTCCGTGCTATGACTTAACGCCTCCATCTGTTTGGAATATCACTGCACTTGTTTCAGGGACGGTGGTCTCTCCTTTAGCCGTGTCTTTAAGAGTGGCAAGTTCCTGGAGGACTCTATCATGCCTCCATGTATATCTTCGCTGTGAGAGGGCCTGTAGGACTCTATTATGCCTCCATGTATATCTTCCCTGTGAGAGGGCGATTTTGCAGGGGCTCAAGACATGCTGTGTGGTCTGTTTGCCTTGGAACAGCAGGCAAGTGGGGTCTTCTTTCTTTCCCCACCGCACCAGATTTGCGTTGGAGGGCAGGAGATCATGGACTGATCCGAAGTGGCGCCATGTGAGGGATTTTTGAAGGACATTATCTCAATCAGTCCATTGTCCCTGCTGTGATTGTTGAACTGCTTTCTGGCCCCTTCTGAAATCTTCATTCAGTCGCATCTCATTGATGATCATGTCTCTTTTCTCCTTCACTTCTGCTTTTGACCACCACTTTATTGTTGATGACTCCAGTCCTTTGCGATCGGTTTGAGTCTGCCCAATTACCTCTTTAATTCCTCTTCAGCTTGATCCACAGCTGTGACAACTTCACATTTCCTCCCCATCTTTATTGTAGGTTGCACTGTCTTTACAGCCGGATCATCGGAATCCTCTAACATGGATAGCAGTCTGGTTTTGCCACATTTGTACTCTTCGAGGATTGATATCAGCGGGAGTTTGAGCTTTGCTGTGCGACATTGCCACATCTGTGAGACCCGGAGGAACCCCTAACCATATCCTGATGAACTTATTGATTTCACTTCTATTGCCTCTATTGTAGTTGAGCAGACCTCGTATACCAGGAGTGGACAGAGAAGTTTGGGGATAAACATGAACTGAAGGCACCTCACTTTGAGTTTACCATGGAGGCCGCATCAGATGATGTCCAGGAGGATTTCGGTGGCCTGCGCTGCAATTTCTAGCCCTGTTTCCGGTATCTTTCATGGACGAATCGTACCACCTTCACATGATCTTTAACTGGTTTTTGACTGTTGTTCGGCCACTACGAAAGTCTTCCTTGCATCTACTTTGTCTTTCTTTACTGACAGACTGCGGGTCTTGTTTGTCTTGAATTTCACTCTGCACCATTCCATTAAGATGTCAAGGCGCTCAAGCATTTGGCGTGTTTCATCTTCATGTGAGCAGACTATTATTATCATCCAGGAATGCTTTCAACAGGGGCGTTTAACAACCACCGCCTAGATCAACCGGACCTGCGCTTCCTTTTGCTGCTTTTAAAATGACTTCCATCAGAACAGAATTGGGTATATTGTACAGCCCAGATACTAAATACACGTATGACATGTGAACCTGCGAAGTTTGTTCGTCTACATCACTAACACCCCGCTTGTTTTACATTCACGTATAAAACACCCAAACCATTTCAAAGAGATGGCCATCCCGTTTTTATGAGCTTTTCAAGAAAGGAAGGTGTGGGAAGTTGTAGACACTGGCGAAAGGATTGTACAGAGGGGGGGGGGGGTAGTGAGGTACGCAGACATGAAAGCAAGTGGACAAGTGGGAAGAACTTTTACAAAGATTGAAGATATATTTCACCAGCTCTGTCTCAGTCTATCTTTTTTTCTTCATCCATGTCTCTCTCTGTCTCTTTGTGTGTGTGTGTCTCTCTCTCTCTCTCTCTCTCTCTCTCTCTCTCTCTCTCTCTCTCACACACACACACACATACAGACACACACATACACAGTACATTTCTATCTTTCTTCAATGTATAGCTCATCCATTCGAACTCAATAGTCAGGGTCGCCATCAATCGATTAATGAATCTGTTTTGCCAGTCCCTCAGATCAGCCGTTCTGCTAACTCGAAATATAAGTGGGTCTAACTGAGCCACTATTTATCCTGTCTATGCTTGCAAATATTGCGTTTTCCGGTTCCAATCTCTCATCCTGGTGTTACTTTGCATCAAGTTAGTCGTGTTTGTCTCTCTCCACCAGATAGCCTAGTAATTTTCGCAATTCTTACTCGAGTGCCTGTCAGCAAACTGTACACTGTAAACTGCATTTCTGAAGTTAGCTAAGATATCAGAACATCATCATCTTGGTCAGTGCAGTTCTCTTACTCATCAAGCTTTCAAATAAACGACATCTTTGGAGCTCACACTTTGTTTATTACATAATGGTTACATGTTTCTATAAGCGCTGGATACTAATCATTTTACAAAGAATACTTTAAGTTCTTGACTTTTTCGATCCAGCAGCCACTTGAGCCTGCGCCCTTTGACTTGATGACATGATGAAGAATTTATATGTGCTTTCTAGATGGTCTTTTCCGAGGTATAATGTGTTTTTCAAAGTAGGATTAGGTGGGAGAAGTTTTGTGCGGGCGTCTTGTAGTTTAAGACAGTTGAATACAATAATTATGTTCGACTGATTCATAACTGATTCATATGTTTGGGGGTAGAGGAAGCAGAACGGTTCTTGTGCCGCTGTAAACGATTGATGTAGTAGTTGAGTGGAATATGTTGGGTTCTCAGCCGATATTTTGTCACCTGTTCTCGACGTTTCAGAAAGTTAATGCTGTCTTTTAGGTTGGGTGTCGGCATGTGTTTAAAGACAGATATTCCAGTCTTTCCCAGTGTCCCATCATTTAGCCATTCCTATTTCTTGTTGTTTCTTATAATCTGTTTGGCTGTAGTCATGGATGTTGGTTGAGTGTTTTGGGGGTATCTTGTTTCTTGTTAAGCAAGTCTGTCTGATCTTTCATTCCTTGGAATATTTATATGTTCTGGTATCCATTGAAGTGTATGTTTGACAGCATGAGCAGTGAGAAAGTTTGTAATAGTCTTTAAAAGGATTCTGATGTACGAGTTTTCTGTTTGCCAGTTTTCAACAGCTTGCAGGACAGATCTAGCATCAGAGAAAACAGCACCGTGAGTTAATCTTTCAGGCTTGATCAAAAATAGGTTTGATAGGTAGTGGAGTGAGGCTTCTATTGCTACAGATTCCGCCTCGAAATTTGAACAAATTTCCCCACAGGCATTTGATAGGTCTTGACAGGTGCCATCTGGAAACTGTATGCTTGGACCACAACCAGAATTTACTGTAATTTTAAAGGCTGAACCATCTTTGTATACTAAAATTGAGTTTTCTGGATATTGATCGATAGTTCTTTGTGCAATCATCATGAGATTTATCAAGTCAGAACCATTTTTGTTGATGTTCTCTATCAGTTGTGTCTTTATCTCATGTGTTTCTTGTCTTGTGTGTGGTGGAAGGTCATGATAAAAAAGTGAGATAGGTTCTCTATTTTCTGGTAAATGGTGTTTATCTCTGAGCTTATCAGCTGCATCCAGAATGGAATTCCTTTGGAGTCTTGAAATTGAATTACGTTGTATCACAAGTGCTTGGTTTAGGTTATACTCTTGGCGCCTGTAACGTTCAACATATTCCACGACAGCTGCGTCTCTCCGTAGTTTCAGTGGTTCAACATTGGTATGAATTTCACAGACTTCGGTTGGTGTTGTTCTCAGTGCCCCAGATATAAATCTCAGCGCCTCATTCTGGACTTTGTCTAGATTTCCCAATGGGTTTCTTGCTTCAAACGGACTGGAGACTATGATTACATTTTATGATTGATCTGACATAGCTTAGGTAGAGTTGGCGAAGGGTGAAAATAACTTGGAATTTCCTTTCCCAGAGTGAAGCAGCGTGTGATATTTCACATTCTTTAATCAAAGATGCGAAACCTTTTCTGCCTTTTTGACCTATAATACGGAAAAAGTACAAATTAGAATTGTTTTCACTTGAAGCTTCATAGATGACCTATTAATGCAGAAACGCCTATGCCTGAGCAAAACTCTGAGCCCCCCAAAATGAGAGAAAAAAGTATAGTTTATTTTTGTCCCTATTGTTCTGTCTGTGAGAAAAGACTTAATCCACTTGTACATTTTCCCGTGTACTCCCATCGTCATCATTTTCAGGAAGAGGCCTTTCCGCCATACTTTGTCATAGGCTTGCTGTAGGTCGACAAGCACTGCTGTTGTGTGGGTTTTTTTGTGTTGAAAACCATCAATAACTCGTTGAGAGAGTCTAAACAGCAATTTGTCTGTTATGCTTCCTGCCCTGAAGTCTGCTTGAGTGGTGTTAAAAATGACACTTCTAGCCACCAGTGGAGTCTGTGGTTTACCATGCTCTCCATAAGTTTATCTATACATGGTGTAAGTGGTATAGGGCGATAGCTTTGAACATCTTCTGGCACTTTACGTTTCTTCAAAATTGGGGACAGTATGGCATCTCTCCAGGTTTTAGGGGTCTCACTTGTTTGGCAAGTCATATTTAAAAGGTGGAGTAGTGTCTTTTTCCCTTTGTGGCCCAAATGCGTAAGCATTTCATTGTGTACTTTGTCAGGGCCAGCTGAATGAAAGAGTGAAACAAATAGATCTATGCGCTGAACCTAACTTTTAATTTATGGGTTTTAAAGCCTATGATCTAACCTCTAATTCTCCACTACTGATGCTCTGCCCTACTCAGCTAAACTAGCCACCTGCTCAGGGCAGGGTGAATTTGTAGTGCATTATATACTATTTATGCTCGTATTATATCAGAAAAAGTTAGACCAAAACTTGGTCTGGTACTGTAAACATGGATCTATTAGTACTCTTCTCTCGACTGATAGGTAAGAACCAATCCCCGCCAGTGTCAGACTGATACTAAATGTCCAGTGTCGTGAGGACTTCATCTGGAAGTGATGGAAACTCACGGTGTATCAGGGCACCAGAGGCAGAGGAAGTTTGGGTTCCATGCACTGTACATAAATCTAACAAGCTCGATTGAGTCCACCTGCAAGATGACCTCAGAGTCAACAATTTGTGCCAAAACAATTACTCTGTGTTCAGTCTAACCACGATTGGAGACGTTAAATCTAGCAGTCATCTCACAACAATCGGAGATACTAAAATAATACATTTGTATAGATGAAACTTAATTTGGAACTAAGTTTAAATAAAGACACGATAAAGCCACATTGGTTGTATTCTGCAAGAATTACTGCTATAACTAAAAAGATCGTAAGTTTATGGTCTCTCACCTCACCGGGCTTCCCTCTCCTTTCCGAGGTTGGATGCTACGGATCTCCATCTTTCACGGTCTCTTGCGATTCCACAGCATTGGTTGATTTTCATTCCAGTTGTTTCCTCTATGTTTTCTATCCAGCTCTTTCTTCTTCTTCCTCGCCCTCGTGTCCCTTTTATTTTTCCCTCCAGTATCTTTCTTTGAATGGTGTTATGCCTTCTTACGTGTCTATAGTATGTCAGTTGCCGCTTTTGTATGGTTTTGACAATTTCTGTTTGACTAAGACCTAGTTGTTTCAGAACCTCGCTGTTTGTCTTTTTGTCTTTCCATGATGTCCTTGTTATTCTTCTGTACATCAACATTGCCTCTAGACAGTTCTGTAGGACTGATGTGAGTGTCCATGTTTCACATGCATACAACAGTACTGACCAGGCGAAGCATTTCGTGAGTCTGATTCTGAGTTTGCGTGAAAGCTTTTGGTTGGCAAGAAGTTTATTCAACTTTGCAAATGTAGTTTTGGACATTCCTATCCTCTTGTTGATTTCTTTCTCCGATCTTCCATCCTCTGTGATCTGCTGTCCAAGATATGTGAAGCTGTGTACTTGCTCTAAAGGTTTCCCATCAATTTGTATGTTTACTTTTGGAATTTCTTTTTCTTTTGTGGAGACCATTGTTTGCGTTTTCTTCTTGTTGATCTCCAGACCGTTTATGGTAAATTACTAAATAAAAGTAATAAATAATTATTGTTATGGCAAAGAACATTGGTCAAAGAAATAGAAAAAAGATTTGTGTATATTTAATAATAATTATAAAGGCCACTGTTCACGCCACATTGTTTCTATCAAAAGGGGCTCATGGGGAGGTTGTTGTTTTGTTTTTGCTTTTGTTTTTTGTTGTTGTTGTTTTTTTGTTTTTTTTATGCTTGTTTTTTTTTTTTTTTTTTTTTTGGGGGGTGCAGAAATTTAAAAACACGACACAGTACAAACATATGGAGTAAAAAGGAGGGCCCTTATTTATAGAATCTTCATAAATTGTGTCACTTTATAAACAAAAACATGAACTTTTCGTATCACAAAATTATTATAGAGTTAAGGAAAAGACAGTAGTTCATGAATAATATGCGCATTTTCACTGGAAGATGTTTATTTAGGTGGTTGATAACGTTCAAAATGGTGTCTGTTTTATTATAAGACACAAGCGTTATTATGTGCTTCAGACACGACTTCTAATAATCGTACCCAGCTTTGAAATCAGCCAGAATTGACTCTGCCTCCTAGCTTTTTTATCATTTTCCCCTCAAACATTCCAAACACACTAAGATCTAGATCTATTACAGATAGGTAACGTCGGCTCCGCGGCAACCTGACACAATTGACTGAGTCTCGCGTTGAAGAAGAGAGCGCACTGTAACGCTATCGATCTGGGCGGCAGGCTAAGACCTCTGGCTTCCCGGCGCCGCGCTCACGGTCTGGCAGCCTCTGGCGGCTTCACGCCCGCTTTTCTTAGCTCCCTCCACTCGGCGACTCGACAGACCCAAAGTCTGGTTCTTACAACGATCAGGATTTATAATGCAAAAGCGAAGTAGACTGGAGAACAGCAGGTATCTAACTGTAAAGCTGAAGACAGAAAGCGAGGTAGACTGGAGAACAGCAGGTATCTAACTGTAAAGCTGAAGACAGAAAGCGAGGTAGACTAGAGAACAGCAGATATCTAACTGTAAAGCTGAAGACAGAAAGCGAGGTAGACTGGAGAACAGCAGGTATCTAACTGTAAAGCTAAAGACAGAAAGCGAGGTAGACTGGAGAACAGCAGGTATCTAACTGTAAAGCTAAAGACAGAAAGCGATATAGACTGAAGAACAGCAGGTATCTAACTGTAAAGCTAAAGACAGAAAGCGAGGTAGACTGAAGAACAGCAGCTATCTAACTGTAAAGCTGAAGAAAGCGAGGTAGACTGGAGAACAGCAGATATCTAACTGTAAAGCTGAAGACAGAAAGCGAGGTAGACTGAGAACAGCAGGTATCTAACTGTAAAGCTGAAGACAGAAAGCGAGGTAGACTGGAGAACAGCAGGTATCTAACTGTAAAGCTGAAGACAGAAAGCGAGGTAGACTAGAGAACAGCAGAGTGATATCTAACTGTAAAGCTAAAGACAGAAAGCGAGGTAGACTGGAGAACAACAGATATCTAACTGTAAAGCTGGAACACAATAATTATAATGCCTGTAAAGTTTACGAGTGTCATACACTATTCCGAATACTAAACATGTTGCCCTTTTCACTTGAAGTATTTAGTGGGAGTGATGGCACGCTGCTGTAGTTCATCGTGAGAACGGCGTGACTCCCTGGTCACGTGAGAACGGCGTGACTCCCTGGTCACGTGAGAACGGCGTGACTCCCTGATCACGTGAGAACGGCGTGACTCCCTGGTCACGTGAGAACGGCGTGACTCCCTGGTCACGTGAGAACTGCGTGACTCCCTGGTCACGTGAGAACCGCGCGACTCCCTGATCACGTGAGGGGCGCGTGACTCCCTGGTCACCTGAGGGGCGCGTGACTCATGGTCACGTGAGGGGCGCGTGACTCCCTGGTCACGTGAGAACCGCGTGACTCCCTGGTCACGTGAGAACCGCGCGACTCCCTGATCACGTGAGGGGCCCGTAACTCTCTGGTCACGTGAGGGGCGCGTGACTCCCTGGTCACGTGAGGGGCGCGTGACTCCCTGGTCACGTGAGGGGCGCGTGACTCCCTGGTCACGTGAGGGCCGCGGGGCCTGTTAGGCGACTGGAGGCCGCTGACCATAGCATGGCGAGGAAAAAACACTGCGTCTCCATATACATAACTAGCAAGTATATAAGAAGGGTTGTAGTTGGATTTGAAAAGCAACAGTTGCTAGCACCTACGAAATAATGTGTAGCATCTAGTAATCTGTCACAGCGGAAAGTTGCCATCGCAACTTGCAACTTTTTTTCGCAACTTTTTGCAACATCTGTTGATACAGTATTGCAACTTATAAAAAAAAATAGAAAAAATAAGAAAAATATAATAATTTCCTTTTTCCACGTATATAGGCAGACACAAATACACCTAAACAGCTGTGGAAGGTAAAGGTCTGTTGCTGGATCCAAACATGTTGTAATCATATATTCATTTGAACCTTTCGATCTCAATTTAAAAAATTCCTTTCCAGAGGTATCAGACCATGCCATAAAAATACTGTGCTCCTGAAAAGGACCAATTTTACTTTCTTAATCTCGCTAGAAAAAATGAAAACAGTCATTTTGATTCTAAAGAAAGGCAAACGTCAAATAAAAAAAAGGAATAGGAATGAGAATGACATGATGAACGAGACAAATAAAAACTGTGGCATGCGCACAGAAACTCAATTTCTAATACAAAATTCAATTTCTTTTTGTCTCAACTAGTAAAGACCTAATAACAGTAACAGTTGGTTGTCTCTGATGAGCGACAATCTCGATGTCTGTCTATTTGTCTTTGTTTCTGTCTCTGTTGTCATTCTCTGAATGCATCTATTGTTTTTCATTAATGCATTACGCAATAATCCTGCAATTTCTGATTCTCACCCCTTTTTGTCCCATAGACTCCATTTTAAATCTGGTTTAATCCGCGTATTTAATTTCTGCTTAATTGTTATAGTAATTCAGTGTATCCTTTCTACCCCCTCCCCTACCCCTTCAATTGTTTTACACAAAATTTGGACCAGTAAGAAATATTAGCAGTCTTCCAGTCATAAACTGACTCAAACTTTTCGGATGCCTGACTTTTGTCTTTCACACGCACTCTATCTCTCTTTCTCTCTCTCTCTCTCTCTCTCTCTCTCTCTCTTTCTTTCTCTTTTTCTCTCTCTGTCTATCTTTGACGTTCTATCGCCCCCCCTCTCTCTCTCTCTCTTCCCCTCTTCCTCTTCTTTTTATTGCATAATGTATTGGTAGTGTACTTTTTAGTAATGTTTAGTTTTGAGACTTGAGTTATAATAGTTTTATTATTATCTGAGTTTATAGCAACACAAATGTCGACATGAGAAAAGTAACATTAACAATCATAAAAAAAAAAAAGTTTACTTTGCCATAAGATGCATGGCAAGATTCGCCCTACGCCAATAGATCTTCACGGTCAATTATATATATATAACAAATGGCAACAGGTTTGAGTGCCCTTGCCTGCTGTTTTGACCGTTGTTATTCTAATAGAACTATAATTACACATTCCTGTACGCGTGCTCGGCGTCACATCGCGTGTCAAAGGTCAGACCGTGGACTTGTTGTACAGTCCTAGAGCCAAAAGATCATCAGGAGGCGGGAAGCTAAGTAGAAAACACTAAGCTTACTATTTACTTAGCAGTAGTTTGAAACCGACGATCGGCAGATATAATAAATTGTGTCCGCTTTCGTCTGCTGCAACTGGTTGGGGCGGTGTCAGTATAATGTAACCAGCTGACACAGCAGTCATGTCTCGTGTATGGCAGCACATAAGATTGTTAGACGTCAGTCTTGGGGCCCGTCCATAATTGTCTTTATAGCGCTGAAGTTGGACGTTAAACCAACTGAAATCAACCCAACCTTATAGTCTTAAGATTGTCCTGATTATTTGTCCGAATGTTTTAATCGTCAGCGTTATGTACATCCCATGAACATGTCATCTGCCTCCGTAGACCTGTACTTAGAGAAAAAATCTGACCAGTGGACCTACTGTCCACTCCTGTCCAGTAAAGAAGTTCCCTGGGTGAGTGTGGAGTGCAGGCCTCTAACACCGGGTCTCAGGGACCAGTTATGTACGCTTGAACAGGGACTGGTTCCGGCCGGGCGCCGCGACCCGCACTTCCGGGCACTTCCGGGCAGTTCCGGGCAGTTCCCGGCAACCCCTGTGGCCGGAAGCAGCGACACAAACAGCGCTTTTTGCCGAGAGTAATGGCCGCCGGCGGGAGATGGGGGTCACGCTTTGATACGGCTTTCTCTTTATATCGGGCTGGATGGATGGATAGATGGTTAGGGTCATTCCGGAACGCTACAAAATAAAGGAGGCAAAATGAGATGGAAATTCTTCTGATCCCTAATTTTTCGCTGCTGCATGTAAATCCATCAAAATAATAAAATTTAGAAAACAGACATGACGAAGACAGACGGGTTGAAAAGCTAGGGTCTAACCGAAATATGCCTAAATTTAAAAAAAAAATAGTAGAAGAAGAAGAAGGGTAAAAGGGAGGAAAAAGAAAGAGCGATTGGAGGAATAGAAAAAATGTAGAGATGTTAGGAAAACAAACTGGCAGACTAAATTTTCGTAGAGGTGAGGGTGTCATGAAAAATCAAGAAAAAACGACGCTTAATTTTTTTTAAATAGATGTAACTGAACTGGCTTCAACGGCATCCTTGCAAGATTAACATTGGTTATAGCGACGACTTGTTTGCTTGTTGGTGTTGTTGTTGTTGTTGTTTTTGTTGTTGTTGTTGTTGATGTCTTTCTTAATATTAGAAAATTTAATATATTATTAATATTATAATATCTTAATCTTTTATGTATAAAAAATGCCATCTCAGAGATAGCTTAAATTATGAATTTAGTCCTTGAAAAATAAGTAAATGGGTAAATGAATGTAAGCTAGATCCGTAAATAGACAGGTATAATTAAACGAAAGATCTCATACATATATTATTTCCTGTGAAAAATCGTATAGATCTGTTTTCCATACAAAACTGTCCTATAGACATTAAATAAAACATTAGACCTACCAGCCGTACGCCAACTCTACGCCTACACAACAAACCGATTCAGACTACAGCTCCATTTCAATACATAACAAGACTACCGTTACATTTCCATACATAACAAGACTACCGTTACATTTCCATACATAACAAGACTACCGTTACATTTCAATACAGATCCGGACCAGTATTGTACTAGGATACATATCCAGGCGATGGCTACATTTCTATCCAGATCCAGATTACTTTTTACATTTCGATACAGAACCACACTTCTGCTACCTTTAGATCCAAATCCAGGGTACGGTGATTTTAGATAATTTAAATAGAGAATTAGGCTCCGGTATATTAGATACAAATCCAGTCTACGGTGACATTTAGGTACAGATCTAGGCCAGTGTCACATTAGGATACAGATACAGGCTACGGTGATATTCAGATGTTTTAGAAACAGGTCCATGGTACGGTTGCACTTCGATACAGATCTATAGTGCTGTTACATTTAGATACAGATCCAGAGTACTGTTACATTTATAAGGATCCTGACAACTGTTACATTAGATACATATTCTTGGTAAGGCTAAAGTTTGATACAGATCCATACAGCTGTTACATTTCGATACAGGTCCAGACTACTGTTAGTATTACGTTTCGATACAGATTTTGACCAGTGTTACATTAAGATACAGACATAAGCTACGGCTTAATTCAGATACAGATTCAGGCTACGGCTACACTTCGATACAGATCCGTAATTATTTTACATTAAGATATAGATCTAGGTTACGGTTTCATTTTTATACAGATCCAGATTTGTTGTTGTTTTTGTTTTGTTTTTAAGCGAACTGCATGGCGAAAAAACTCTGTATTAATGACCCCACACAATTGACCCCAAGAAAGATGACAGAGTTGACTTGGTGAACTTTGAAACGTCAGAGCATTCTACAAGTGTCCTCATTCCCCTGCCTGTCTTGGCCTCAAGCGCGGGAAATCCTATCAGAACTGGCGTGGCATTCGTGATTCAGTGGCAACTCAGTAACGGATCTCAAACAAAACCACAACATTGTAGTACCCAAAATTAGAAGTGATTCTGCACAAACTAATACGAAGGAAGTGGAGAAACTGTGTTTGCAGTGATTGCTTCATACATCAACAATTTAGGGAAAAATTAAAGACACAGCAAAATATCACAATATTAACGGGAATCATGTTTGTATACAAAAAATTATTGGTACTTATTAATGTCGGTACCCGTTGAAACTCGTCAAAATTCGTAGAAACTCGCCGGAACTTGTCAAAATCCGTAGAAACTCGCCGGAACTTGTCGAAAGCCATCGAAATACGTCTAAACCTGTCACAACCATCTACATTGGACTTCTATTTGTCGAAATCCGTTGAAAAATAGCGGGCGCCCTACACAGACCAACACAGATCAAATTTTGCCTCAGTGTTGCTATGCACAGATTGTCGGCCCGGCATCGCAACCTGTTATCCGTCGGCCGACATCCTGTGTATCTCGAGAAACGAAAAACCACCAAAAATAGATGGCTGCATGTTGTCTGTATCTGGTTGGGATGGATGTATGAGTTGGTATAGCCGCTCCCTTGATACATCAGAACTAATCCACACCTCATGACAAATTAAAAACCCCAAACGGTAGCCTAAGTGTTCACCGAAGGATGTTTAGAAGATCGGCCACGAAACAAAAAGTAGAGGTATAATAAAAAAAATTCACTCGCGGAAACCCCCCCACGGTATTTCTAATATTAGTTAGCCTTAGTTGAGGTATTCTGACCAAATTGCTAAAATAGGAAGACTTTTTATATTCATAAGAGCTTACTTTTCCTTTTTATCATGTTCACCATTCAGGCCGATCATTTTGCGTCTATAATGCTCACAGCCCAACTTGAGGAAGTAACGATAAAACAGCCCTCCAAAGTTCCAACCGTACCGGTTTTCCTTCATTCTCATAACTATCTTTCTGTCTATCTTACGACTTCAGTCGAATATTTGCTATGACTTTCTGTTCCCATCTTTCTCTGCCCTCCAGATTTTCTCGCAGTCTCCCTGTCTTCTCCGCGATATAGACTGGACGCTGACGTACATCAACATTGCAGTCAAGTTTTATGTTTTCACAATATTGATCCAGAATAGTTACTTTTCCTTTCTCACCATATAACCTTCTAAAAAGTAAGAAAACACTCACGAATGTATTCAAATGATGTGAACATTTGGCAATACAATGTCTTCAGTATAATGATTATAAAAATATACATTATGGCGTATCACTCGCACCTTCCTTGTGTAGTGATTGGAAATCTTGATGACAGTTTGTTCAAATACTTTAAGTTTACGAAACCAACGTACCAGGGCAAACTGGAGATTGTTAACGTATACATAAACAAAATCCCGGGCAAAATTTGCCTACGCTTTATGATCTCACAAGGTTTCGTAAAATCTCGCCAAGTTTCGTCTGATTTCGACGGATATATTATGTTTTAGGTGGGATTCGAAAGATTTCGACGGGTTTCTACAAAAAGCAGAACAAGGTTTTAACAGGTTTCGAATGGTTTCAACAGTTTCCGGCGGGTTTTGGCGAGTTTCGGCAATAAAAAGTACCCATTACTATGAATCTAACGCAGAAATTGCTTTAGTACTTATTATTTGTTGAAAAAATGTATTTAAGTACACGAGATACACAATCCATTTCCTTAGGAGAAATATAAATATTTACACGTAACTGACACGGCCCGTGTGAATTAGAAAACAAAATGATGCTATTTGGGCTTATTTGCTTATTTATATGACTATTACTAATAAAGTCACTTACTTAAGACTGTAATACAATCTTTTCATGTAATTATTTTACTATTTGCCAGTGACAATGTTTAAGCTTAGGTTACTACACTAGCATGTGCCGCGTGAGTAGTAACTAGTATTCACAAACTATTTAGCGAGAACGGGTTCGCGGTCTGGATCGAAGATCAGATATGATGAGATATTCAGCCACAGGGGAAATTTTCGTTGGATACACCAGCAACAACAGGAAAATTGATATTGACATAAACATTAATGAAGCAGCGTCTATAATTTGTACACCCTCTCTTCCTCGCCTCTCTCTTTCTTTCTCCCTCTCTCTCTCTTTCTCTCTCTGTCTCTCTCTCTCTCTCTCTCTCTCTCTCTCTCTCTCTCTTTCTCTCTCTCTCTCTCTTTCTCTCTCTCTCTTTTTTTCCTTTTTATCTATCTCTGTCTCCTGCCTTCTCTTTCTCTCTCTCTCTCTCTCTCTCTCTCTCTCTCTCTCTCTCTCTCTCTCTCTCTCTCTCTCACCTTTCACAACCTTTGTTTTTGTTAAATATTTCCATATAAGAACAGAAGACATTAAGATCGGTTTAGGCAAAAAAGTAACAATAATTTTATTATTGACATAGTTCTAGAAAGTCTAACAGAGGGAGGAACGAAGGAGTTCTTATATCTTTCCGTTCTTGAAGGGGGTTGCAAGATCTTATTGGTCCCAGCAGAGCGTACAAACTCGTAATTGGGGTGGTCGTAATTGGGGTGGTCGTAATTGGGGTGGTCGCTCTTACGTGGAATTAAATTTAGCTTAATCATGCAAGTCTTGCAGTGGATGGTTTCCAGACTTTTTAATTCAATATTGTGTTTCCTACCTTCTTGGTTATTTATTTGTTTTACTTTCATGCCCATGTTTGGCGTCCTGACCCCAGCAGCTGCTGATGCTATCTCATTAAACTTTTCATCACAGAGACATAGAAACGAAAACGTTTAGTTTAATTTAGTTTCAAGTAAATTCTTTTATTTAACTTCTTACATAGTGCCATCACATGTGCATTGCTGTTCAACTTGTTATCGGTAAAAAAATCCAAGATATTAATTGTGTATTGTTGTGAAATCTGTGTTCTTGTCCTATGGAACAGCATCCTTGCACAACGGGCAACCCCATACGTGCTCCGCTCCCCTCTGCAACACGCAACGAAGTGTGTCCAAACTGACAGTCCCCGTCAAGACTTGGTTGTGTACTCTGCGATCTTTCCCAACGAGCTGTCTTCCACGTCCCTCTCCTTTCCTGACCCCCAATTCAATCATCCTCTTGATGGCTTGCTGGTCCTCTGCCGCTGTGTCCTCTGCATTCCTCAAGTGCTCAGAGAGAGCCTTTAGCACTTCCTGCTTATCCAATCTGAGGGTGCCATTCACCGTGGCATTCCCGGCCAGCTTGTCTGCTCTCTCATTTCCCTTGACCCCCGCATGACCAGGGCAGAAGATCCATGTGATTGAACTGATTGCAGTGGGTCTGATGGCTGTCATCCATTCCATCCTCATGAACCCGCACTCTATCTTCTTTAAGGCGCTCTGCGAATCAGTGAGGAACACGGCGTGTGTCGTGGTTGGTCGTGTAAGCTTGATCCATTCCAACGCCTTTGTAATGGCCTCTATTTCCATCTTCATACTGGACGTGGTTGTGGCGGCTGCCCCTGATTCTTCATGAATTACCCTATTCTCACTGTAACAGACAAAACCCCATCCACTTTGGATTCCCCTTTTTACTGATCCATCTGTGTATATAATCGGATCATGTCTCTTGGAGTTGTCATGGATGAGCTGTCGTATGTCCTGTTCAGTGACCGCTGCTGCACACTCCCTCCTATCTCTTCCCATAGTGATGATGACCTTTGTCAAAGCCGTCTGTTCAGGGCCGGTCTTTATCCATTCTCTGCCATCATGATGTCTTCAATGGGACACACCAGTTTGATGGAATCCTCTGCCTCTGCCATCCAAGACTTTCCTCTTTTTATGCGGGTGCCTTTCTGTGTGAGCAGACTTGGGTACAATGGGTGGTGTGGGTTTTCCATGACTCGCAGGTAAGTCTTTTAATTTTAATTGTGTATTGTTGTGAAATCTGTACATGTTCTCCGTTAATCGTCAGGAGGGCACATTTTGTTTTTCTTCTCTAAAGTCCATAGGATCGATTTCACATTGCACTGGCACATGACAGGCATCCTGAGGCTAGGACCAATTCATAGCAGTTTGTGTGACCGAGTTGGTCTCACGGTCTATATCTAATGTAGCTTTTCATTGTTGAGATAAGTGCAGCACAATGATAAAACAGTCACGTACTTGAACTCTGGAACAAAGGACTGAGCCAAACAATGGCGCTATTCATAAAAGACGCACTCGCCTCTTTAATGCTTGTTCAATACAGTAAATAATAAATAGTCCATAGAGAGTGCTTCCAGAAGCCGAGTGTAGATTATTAAGATGACCAGAAGCCACCACGCCTCGGAATCTCCGTGCACTGGCTGTCTTGGGGGTTTGGGCCGCTCTTAATGGCCTTTTAAGTGGCTCCCCGCAGACTGGCGTTCAGTTCAGTGGTGGCTCCCTGTATCGACGCTGCTCCCAAATCTGTTTCCCCTCACTGAGGAGAGACTTGGGGGGGGGGGGGAGCTTTTTGGCTCAGATTTCATTACACGCCGATTTTTCAAAACATCAAAATTAATACGTGGCTTGAGTGAGAAACATTGTATCTGTCCAGTGCACTAGACAGGACAACTTCAGAGACAGGTCAAGCTGACCCGAGCTGTTATACACTGGAGTTTAAAGACCTGGACTTCCAAACGTGTTGGTGGCAGCGAGTACAACCCCGCAGTAGCTTACAGTTAGTCGTAAAAATCTGAGAATGAGAAGGCTTATGGCGAGTGGTAAAAATCTGAGAATGAGAAGGTTTATGGCGAGTGGTAAAAATCTGAGAATGAGAAGGCTTATGGCGAGTGGTAAAAATCTGAGAATGAGAAGGCTTATGGTTAGTCGTAAGCTATTGCGACGTTGTACTCACGTACCTTCACCTTTTACTTATTAAATCATATTGAGTTTCTGATATTAAAAAAGCTGTTTGTATTCTAGTTGTCAAGATGATCTCAATATTCATCAAGGACAATAGTTATCGTTACCTCCGTGCCCATAGAAAATAAATGTGGCCAAGCCAAAGAACTCGGGAGCTGTATGTCATAGTGTCGGAGCGATCCTTAGAAACAAGGTCTCTCCAGGAGAAGATTTTTCATTTCAATGCCATAGAGTATTTCAGACAATCAGTTATCGTCAGAACAACCTAATAATAACACGAGGTTCTCTTTGTTTATCATGTTGTATAATTATATCATTTGTTTAATCTCTTGGATCGTAGCTGTGTACTTGCAGCCACCATTCATCACACAGAAACTAGTTCTTAGCGTCCTCATTCAATGATCATATGCGGAGTATAACAAAGCCATAGCAAAATCGAATTCCAACTTACCGGGCAACTTTGGCTTAATAACACACTACTCTATCTCCCATCAATGATCAGATCCAGGTGCCTTCATCCTACATCAGTGCTCCGTTTAATCTTGATCAGTATTACTCCATACCGTACTAATAAACAACTTTTCAAAACCTGAAGTTTTTATTTCATGGAGACGGTTCGAATATACAGTTCTTCAAAGATGCTCGGCTGGGATTTAAAAAAATAGAAAAAGAAAAATAGCACGTCGTTTCATTGTGATCAATAAGTATCACACTTCAAAGAGATGTTTTCTTCCTCGCATTTCCCAGGCTACATAATTATGCCTCAGTTATCCTGAAGGTGAAAAGTCGATATGTGCAGACGGAGCAGTATGTGTCGACATGGTTGATGAAACTTGCAACACTTCCATAATCCTCATTGGTAGAGCACATTTTACTGGGTCCATCAGAGACATTCCGCGCCGTTTTGTAGATCTGTGGACTGTAGCTGAAGGTGTGATGGAAAGAAACACGACGTTTTGTAGATCTGTGGACTGTAGCTGAAGGTGTGATGGAAAGAAACGCCACGTTTTGTAGATCTGTGGACTGTAGCTGGAGGTGTGATGGAAAGAAACGCGACGTTTTGTAGATCTGTGGACTGTAGCTGGAGGTGTGATGGAAAGAAACGCGACGTTTTGTAGATCTGTGGACTGTAGCTGAAGGTGTGATGGAAAGAAACACGACGTTTTGTAGATCTGTGGACTGTAGCTGGAGGTGTGATGGAAAGAAACGCGACGTTTTGTAGATCTGTGGACTGTAGCTGAAGGTGTGATGGAAAGAAACGCGCGACGTTTTGTAGATCTGTGGACTGTAGCTGAAGGTGTGATGGAAAGAAACGCGACGTTTTGTAGATCTGTGGACTGTAGCTGGAGGTGTGATGGAAAGAAACACGACGTTTTGTAGATCTGTGGACTGTAGCTGGAGGTGTGATGGAAAGAAACGCGACGTTTTGTAGATCTGTGGACTGTAGCTGGAGGTGTGATGGAAAGAAACGCGACGTTTTGTAGATCTGTGGACTGTAGCTGAAGGTGTGATGGAAAGAAACGCGCGATGTTTTGTAGATCTGTGGACTGTAGCTGGAGGTGTGATGGAAAGAAACGCGCGACGTTTTGTAGATCTGTGGACTGTAGCTGAAGGTGTGATGGAAAGAAACACGACGTTTTGTAGATCTGTGGACTGTAGCTGAAGGTGTGATGGAAAGAAACGCGCGACGTTTTGTAGATCTGTGGACTGTAGCTGAAGGTGTGATGGAAAGAAACGCGCGCCGTTTTGTAGATCTGTGGACTGTAGCTGAATGTTTGATGGAAAAAAACGCGCGCCGTTTTGTAGATCTGAGGACTGTAGCTGGAGGTGTGATGGAAAGAAATGCGCGCGGTTTTGTAGCTATGTGGACTATAGCTCTAGGTGTGATGGAAAGAAAAGCGCGCGGTTTTGTAGCTATGTGGACTGTAGGGGTGCAAACGCTGTTGTTTTTTTTTTTGTTTTGTTTTTTTTCAAAATCAATAAACCTTACTACATAATATTAAGAATCATTTAGTGTCTAAATTACCAAGATCTAGGCATTAGTCGGTTGCAATATCCACCTACTTCATAAGAGTTTGATAGTACCTGCACCGCAGCACAAAGGCATAGTTCAAAGACGTTGGTAAATAACCCATGATTGTCCTGAGTAGCCGCGATTTTATGTTTTACTGTTTTGCTTGGAATGTGTGGTTGCATTTTCATTTTATAAGTGCGTCAGAGTTAGAATAACGTGGGTACACGATCTCCGTAAGAGACATTATGGAATTTGTTTTCGCTTCGAAGATCGATACTTCTGTCTCCCCTTCAACTGTGCTACTGTTGATGTTGTTTTTTCATTATTACAAACAGAAAATGAATTCAGTTTGCGGGTGGAAAACGAGAGATAGAGAGAGAGAGAGAGAGAGAGAGAGAGAGAGAGAGAGAGAGAGAGAGAGACAGAGAGAGAGACAGAAAGAGAGAGACAGAGAGACAGAGACAGACAGAAAGACAGACAGACAGACAGACAGACAGACAGACAGACAGACAGACAGACAGACAGACAAAGAGAGTGAGAAAGACAACTGGTCACACAACTTCTGAATTTGTCTTAATTTTATCTGAAATCGTTAACAAAGTAGCCTGGAAAATTTCTGTGAACAGGAGGTGGGCATCAGTCAGTGACGCATGATCATCAGTGAGTGACGCTTGGTCATCAGTCAGTGACGCTTGGCCATCAGTGAGTGACGCTTGGTCATCAGTCAGTGACCATTGGTCATCAGTCAGTGACCGTTGGTCATCATTCAGTGACCATTGGTCATCAGTCAGTGACCCTTGGTCATCAGTCAGTGACGCTTGGTCATCAGTCAGTGACCCTTGGTCATCAGTCAGTGACCCTTGGTCATCAGTCAGTGACCATTGGTCATCAGTCAGTGACGCTTGGTCATCAGTCAGTGACGCTTGGGGTCATCAGTAAGTGACCTTTGGCCATCAGTCAGTGACGCTTGGTCATCAGTCAGTGACGCTTGGTCATCAGTCAGTGACGCTTGGCCATCAGTCAGTGACCCTTGGTCATCAGTCAGTGACCCTTGGTCATCAGTCAGTGACCCTTGGTCATCAGTCAGTGACCCTTGGTCGTCAGTCAGTGACGCTTGGTCGTCAGTCAGTGACCCTTGGTCGTCAGTCAGTGACCACTGGCCATCAGAGACACAAGTCGTGGTAGCCCATCTCCGCGCTGCCTTTGTCCGGTTGCTCCTAACATCGTCAGACATTATTCCTGTAACCTATCACCATATAAGTTCAACCTGTAAATCTAGGTGAACTTAAGCATTGAAAACGCGTCTCTCCTATACAGAATGAATACATACCCATCCAGCCTATCCCCTCTAGGCAATGGAAAGTATTTAAAATTAGGTCAACTGCACTCCTGCTCATTATTGTCCGTTTTGGCACCATGGGGGTGTGTGTGAAAGGGGGGGGGGCGGTGGCTCAGGGGTAGAACATCGGCTTCCGACGCAAAAGGTCCCGAGTTCGAATTGGTCGGTGTCAGTATAATGTGACCGGCTGAGACAGGAGCCATGGTATCCCCGCCCTGTCTCGTGTGTGGCAGCACATACAATTGTCAGACGTCCGTCTTGGGGTCCGTCCCCAATATAGTCTATATAGTGCTGATGTTGGACGTTAAAATCAACTCAACTCAGCTCAACTTGGCACGATGGCCAGCAGGCCTGGTATAGAAGCATCTGCTCGCCTTCGGGAGGTATGTGGTTCGAAGCACGCTATGTGCAGTGCGTGTTTTTCTTCCTGGTTGGATCAGAGAGAGAGAATGCGCCCAGCACCGTCCCTGGTGTACCGCTCTGTGGGTCAGACGCCTGGTAAGAACACTTCCTTAGCACTTATGAGACGTTAAAACTAGAGAGCGTCGCTTTTGCTGACAAATGCTTGATGTTTTATTGTCTCTAATCCTGAGCTAAGCGCACAACCTGAGCTGGATCCCCTTCCAATGGCCGCACTCATAATAATTTTATATTCTCATGATACATTATTTAAAAACTACAGCAGAAAAACTCATTGTGGGTCCGGACAAAATCCATGACTTGAATTGGATGACATGCTTGCCTCAGGTCCCCTAGCTCTAAGAGAGTAAGGGAAGGCCAAAAATTATGAAACTTGTAATCGAACACCCGCTGCGGTTCAAGCAGCAATATCTCTGCTGAAGAAGCCTATAATTATTCATTAGCAAGATTGCAAATCCCCCTGCTGCCGTTATAAACGCCTAGTGAAGTACTTACATTATACTGGCTGGGTCGATACTGTGGGTCAACGTCCTGAACTTCTCTCTCTCTGTCTCTCTCTCTCTTTCTCTCTCTCTCTCTCTCTCTGTCTCTCTCTCCTCCCCCTCTCTCTCTCTCTTTCTGTCTCTCTCTGTCTCTCTCTGTCTCTGTATCTCTCTTTCTCTTTCTGTCTCTCT
>RQTK01000224.1:212549-245146 GCA_003991915.1 Elysia chlorotica | reverse complement strand
AGGAGCCTGGACTTTGTAGATGTTTTAACCCTATATGTGTTAGATAATATGCACCGTGGGTTAAGGTCAGCTCGAGGAGGGGGCGGCCAGTGCCGGTCAGTGCCTGGTCTAGGTTACACCATGAACTGGCATCACCCCCACATTAGCTGGCACACTGTTAAAATGTGGCCGTCGATGATCCTCAAGTCTTAATTATAAATCATAATTATACACACACAAATAGTTCAAGTCTGCTATTAAGGTTATGATTTAGTGTGTTCTTGGGATATTAAGCTTGTATTCAATTGTGCATAACTTCGACATTTTACCCTTTCTCTATCCCTTTAGTTTAGTCTCAGACAACCCCTTTTTTAAATTGTAAAACGTTTTTAAGCGAGTGAAGGAAATTAATATTGACAAGCACATATATATACTTAAGAGACATCTAATCAGCGACTTTCGTGATTGTTTGCATGAGCATATTAATTATGTGAGCGATTTTAAAACAGCTTGCGGCTTTGTGACAAAACATTAAAAAGACCTAATGGTTTGCAATTTGCATTGGCACCGCCATCAGAGAACTCTATGTCTATGACAAGCTACACGAATAATGTTGTCTTCAAATCAGCATTAATATTATATTAATTATAATACAATATTTTCTGTTAACACAACATAAATACCAACATGGGTATGGATTTAAACTTTTAATCCTGCGAACTCGCGGGTCTTTCAACAAGTTTAATATATTTTATCTCTTTAAAAAAAACTGTATTTAATGTCATCCGCTCCCCTGAAATGAAATTAATCCAAGTGTGCATTAAAAATGAAGGCCTCTGTGAGGGGCGATTCTTTTAACTGGGATTTTATTGAGAACAGGACGTGTCAAGGCACCCTGCACAGACACAAGTGTGCATTTTGTGCGGAAGCAATTATCGCCATTGATTAAATCTGACACATACAATCGCGAATAATTACAAAAAAATGCGATTTTGATTTTCAAAATAGATGTAGAGTAATGATAATGACACATTGTGTAAAATAAAAAAAACTTTTTCCCCCGCGATCCATAGCCTTGCAGCATCGCTGCTTTAACGTCTTCTTTGTATCAATACTATTTTTATGGTAAGGGAGAGGGGGGGGGGGTCCTGCTTCTGATTTGAAGTTCTGACGGACACGTTAAACCCAACGCTTACGAGCTGCAGTAAATAATTGCACAGCTGTTGACAGTTCAAGTGTCATCGGCCGGATAAGACATCAGATTCTCATCAACTTGTAATTACGATAAAGTGGGTCGATCTTTAAAAAAAAATAGGATAATAATTATTTTAGCTCCGTATCTTCTCCATCTTGGAATTCAACTTATCTCTGAGCATTTCCGAGCTATCATCTAGATTGAGTAGATTTTCCCCCTGTTTCTCGAGCTCTGCCTCTCTCTATATATCTCAATCGCTCTGTCTTTCTCTCTACATGTGTCAGTGAGTGTCTTCATGTGTCAGTGAGTGTCTTTTCTGCTTCTGATTTGAAGTTTTGCTTTGCGACGGACACGTTGAACCCAACGCTAAGGAGCTGCAGTAAATAATTGCACAGCTGTTGATAGTTGAAGTATCATCGGCCTGATAATACATCATCGACTTGTAATTACGGTTAAGTGCGTCGTTCTTTAAAAAAAATAGAATAATAATTATTTTAGCTGAGTATCTTCTCCATCTTGGAATTCAACTTATCTCTGAGCATCTCCGAGCTATGCGCTAGATTCTCCCCCTCTTTCTCAATCTCTGCCTCTCTCTATATATCTCTGTCGCTCTGTCTTTCTCTCTATCTATCCATCAATCTATCATATATATATATATATATATATATGCGTGTGTGTGTGCGTCTGTGTGTACATGTACTATAATTAAATCTTAACAGGATGCAAGACATAGTGTCAGAGTCCCTCAACACACCCCTTAGGACATGATTGTGATAAAAGATAGGTACACCACAACACAACCCTTAGGACATGATTATGGTAAAAGACAGGTACACCACAACACACCCCTGAGGACATGATTATGGTAAAAGACAGGTACACCTCAACACAACCCTTAGGACATGATTATGGTAAAAGACAGGTACACCTCAACACAACCCTTAGGGCATGGTTATGGTAAAAGACAGGTACACCTGAACACAACCCTTAGGACATGATTATGGTAAAAGACAGGTACACCTCAACACAACCCTTAGGACATGATTATGGTAAAAGACAGGTACACCGCAACGGAAGGCATGCAATGACAAAAACTAGAACAGTCAGATATAAGAACTCTGTTCTGCCAAGATCTATCATAATTTTGTAACAATAAGTTTTAAAAATCACAAAAAACTATAAATAATAGCTGGATGCGTGCCTCGTGCTCTGCGAATACACACTAATTTTGTAGACATGTTTAATATTTACAATTCTAATCCTTTAAGTATGGAATATTTTGGTTTCCACACGAAACATAGGAAGTGTTATTTTAACTTCATCTTGATGCATTAAGTGGTGCTCCCATTTGCTTGCCATGTCATCAAGTTGTCATGATATAATGAACAAGTTTTATCGTAGGGGGCATCCAGAGTTTAGCGGCATAAAGGGCCATAAAGAAACAGAACCTTGGGTGGTATAATAAAGAACAAATTTAGCGATTAGTTCGTTATTGACAGGTTTGTCTTGTCCATCGTCAGAAGTTTGGATTGATTTCTGAGGCTTGAGGTAAAGGATTCATTTCTGAACAAGGAAAGTTTTTGTTTATCGATGTTCTTGAAGGAATTTAATCATGTCGGTCAACTCTGTGTGATCCGGTTGTACCAAGTTTTGTTACTTGCATCTTGAAGTCAAGTCTGGACTCAGCTGTCTGAGGTTGTGCCGCTGATCTCCCCGCCTGTGTCAACACATGTGTGAGTGAGACTGCGCAGCGTACTGTGAGGCAGTTCCCTTTGTAATGCTGCTGTGAAGTTACTCTACTTTCAAGCGAGGTAATGTGAAACGACCTGTCGGATTCTTTCTAAAATTTTCCAAGCAGCAAAAATATTCATTTCTCTAAGTTTTAATTAAGATTATACTAAGTAGCTGGTGACAATGATATTAGTTTCTATAAATTTGTGTTTTTCATCTGATTTTCAAAAGTCTACAGCTCGGGGATTCTCTGTTTGTTAATCATAGTAGAGCCAATATCGCTATTCTTCTAAAGCTTCCCAATGTTAGAACCGCTGGCTGGTTTATGTTGGCTTTCACTGACAGTTCTGACCGGTAGCCAATCAGTGGGCGGCCTCTGTGTAAACAGGTCAGAGCTGGAACAAGGGCCGCCATGTATCAGATTATTGTGTTTTCTTTGAAATGATGGTTGGCGCAGTCAGGGTACCACATACGATTTCAGTTTTCTCACATGCGATGTTTTTGTTGTTTTGTTGTTCTTGTTGTTCTTATTGTTGTTGTTGTTGTTGTTGTTGTTGTTGTTGTTGTTGTTGTTGTTGTTGTTGTTGTTGTTGCTGTTGTGTAGTGTGCGGTACACGTACTTTACTGCTCCATTTTACGATGGTTTTTCCTCTTATTTTTTTCGTTACGTTTTAAATGATCAAACATATAGCCGGAAACTTTTTAGCATTCCTTGTAAGGGCAAACGCTTTAAAGTTCTGGTACGCACTCTCAAGGATGGAACCGCACAAGGTTTTTCTTTATTCTCTTCGGGGTGTTTCATTTCTCCGACAAGTAAGAGGCAACACGTCGGACATGTTGCTACAATACCCAAACACCGTGCGTGTTTTCCAGTTAACATTGTCTTAAGAAAGGTAAATAGGAGCTCGGCTGCTGTTTGCGCCTCGTCATGACAGATACAAATCAATACCCTGGAACCAACAATAAACCATTAGTGGCCGAGCGCGGCTTGGATAATAAATGGAATCATGTAAATGCGCAATTTGTAATAACACAAGCCTAACGGCCTTGGCGTTTACTTAACAAGGATGCCGTTTTAGGAGCAACAAAGTGAGAAAAAAATTATGATTTTTTCCGCTGAACCTCAGATCGTCGGCGCTCCGACTTTGTCGTCTCCAGTTTCGATGCGAGGCAAACTACTGAGTCCAATAATAATGATAATAATGATAATAATAATTATAATAATAATGATGATAATAATAATAATAATAATAATAATAATAATAATAAAAATAATAATAATAATAGCATTAATAATAATAATAGTAATAATAAGTTACATTTATTTAGCGCTTTCCATTTTTAGAATATATTTTAAGAATCTTAAAGCGCTTCACATTGAACCCACTAAATACGCATACATCATATCAATGTGTAAAACAGCATGCCATTAAAAATTAAAAGTAAAATCTTAACCAAACAAAATACGTAAGAAGAGATGTAGAAGTAAATAGTATGCAGCATCTACTCATTATCAGAAAGGATATGATAAAAATTATTTAAAAAAATGCAACACTTTAAAGCTCTGTAATAAAAAAGCTCATGAGAAAAACATAGCCTATCACGAGAGTCATAGGTAAACAAAAGATCATAGGTCTCCAGCTGTGTAATGATAATGGCTTTTCTTTCATTCAGCTTGGGGCTTTCACATTAAAGGCATATTTCGGGCGTATTTGATAACCATAATAGTGAAGTTGTATTTTTTTAGTACAGCGTTTTAAATTCTATTATTAGCTAAACGTTGATTGGGTTTGTATACTTATCCTCTAAACCTGGACGTATTATGTCGTCTCCAAACGATGTTAAAAATAGTAATCAACCGCTGTTAATAACTCAAAACTAATTACTAGAGTTTAATTGAAACAATTCAATACTCTATTCTGAAATAAGAAACGTTTTGAGCTGCGTGTAAGAAGGTTAATAAAATATCAAAACAAAACATCCAGACCAGCCTTTCCCGACCCATCTACTCCCGCGGGAATGTGGGGATTATGAATATTAACAATGTGTGCTCGTGTAAATTGTTCCCCTGTCTATACCCGTTATGTTTTACTTTATACAATCCTACAATAGGTAGTTCGCCTATCTGGCACTATGCTGCACGCAATCTTATTGCTGGCAAGACTTCATCATGGAAACTACTGACATATTTTACCATGGTTTTAACTCAGAGAATCAATCCTTTTCTTTTTTAACATGCATGCTTTTTCCCTGATCTAAAAAGTGAGTTGTAATGAAGCCCGGACAAATCAAAACGCATTTGTTTGTCTGTGATTTTCGTTTTCTGGTGTTATTACATCTTGATTGGAGGAATTCAAGTTTGTTAACAAAATATTCAAAGCTAATTTTGGTCCAATTTATGATTCTCCAGAAAATTTTAGCTCTGGACGTTTATAATTTCCGGCTCTGTGGTTTTCAATTACATCATTTGGTCAAAACCTTGTCCTTTTTTTCTCTCAATCCAAAAAGATCAATTTCGAAACAATAAAATCTTCGATCTTTCGTGAATTTTCAAAACTAGCGGCAAACAGTGCGCACTAAGAAAGGATATGAGTCATGTTGAACAATGCTGGCATTAACTCTGTAGATTGTTTACGTGTCCGTTGTGTTCTCTTTCTAAGACTAGAATAAGTTATTTAGAAAATTTGGTTGAATCACGTTCCGCATAGTCTGCTTTTACCATTATCCTTTTAGCAAAAATCCTCGATGGGCACACAAAGAGAGGCAGAGACAGAGTCAGAGACGGACAGGTCATAGCAGATACAAAGACTTGGAAGGCCAATCTAGTGTTTTGTTTGGCATGATAACTGGACCGAACTCAAAGCTTCTTGCAGAAAATGAAACAAGTTTTTGGAACAAAATGAAAACGCTTGAGAAAGTATTATTATGACAAGATTGTTTCTCCAGGACGCCCTTATAATATTATTTTTTGGAAAGTTTGTCTCTTAAAATAGTGCTGATGTTCAAACATGTGACGTGTATACCTGTGTCTATTTAAATAAGACCCTTCTACCTTTAAACTGCTCGGCCTGAAAAGTGGACAAACCTTTATCCTGACAAGGCTTTCCGCTGCTAAAACAGTCATGTTAATTTATTGCTTTAAAAAAAGTACAAGCATCCCATTTTTTCACATTGCGCCAGACGCGCCTACAGAAATTATACATCGGATAATGGAATCGGCACCTTTTCGCCCGAGTTGAGTTTGCGCTCTGCGTGTTTTTGTCACTGAAAGCCGCGCTTGTCATTGTCTGTCTAGGGTGAGTTAGCCATAGTGGCACGTCTGTTCATTATCCCTGTCGCTCACTTTGTCTCTGTACCTCTGTGGCTTCTCTCTATCTTTGTCTCTTTTTACCTTTCCGTCTCTGTGTCTGTCTCGCTGTGTATCTGCGTTTCTTTCTGTCTGTCTGACTGTCTGTCTGCCTGTCTGTCTGTCTGCCTGTCTGTCTGTCTATCTGTCTTTGTCTGTGTGTCTCTCTTTGTTCTCCTTGATAGTGCATACTGTAGGTCTCTGAGTGGCAGTATCAAAAAGTGGCTGTCTGGACACTCTGCACTAAGGCTGCCCATCAGTGTCTTCAGGCAAGTAACGTGCAGGCTTCCCAAACAGAACTTTCTCAATTATTTTCATTTCGGCGTCTCACATGTCACAATCAATATATATATTTCTTGCTCATTCCTTCGCCTTTGTCGTTGTGCCTTTTACACATTGTGCGGCTCGTTGCCTAGAAATAGAACGAGATCAGAGTAAATTTCAAAGAGTAGTTATTTTACACGAGTAGAGTCATCTCCTTAGATCTTGTCTCGTTCAACTGTTTTTTTCTTTGTATCCCCTGGCTCAGTCATCCTCCGCCAACATTCTGAAATTTCAAAATCAAAATGTCGGTATTCCAAGTCTATGTAGACGGGTGTAGCTTGCGCTGTGAGACAAACGTTTGCACTTTCTGCCATTCCATTTCAAAGACTTCGTCTGGAGAGCTGTAGCTAGGGCGCCGATATGTCATTCAAATTCCAAAACTCTCACGGCCAAAACGTGCAATTATAATTGTCAATGAATAGGATAGTCAGAACTATTCTTCTAGATAAATGCGTCAACCACAGCTTTCATTCTAAATGAATGCGCCAACCAGAGATGTCATTCTTAATGAATGCGCCAACCAGAGCTGTCATTTTTAATGAATGCGCCAACCACAGATGCCATTGTCACTGAATGCGCCAACCAGAGATGTCATTCTCAATGAATGTGCCAACCAGAGATGTCACTCTTAATGAATGCGCCAACCAGAGCTGTCATTCTCAATGAATGCGCCAACCAGAGCTGTCATTCTCAATGAATGCGCCAACCAGAGATGTCATTCTCAATGATTGCGCCAACCAGAGATGTCATTCTGAATGATTGCGCCAACCAGAGATGTCATTCTCAATGAATGCGCCAACCAGAGATGTCATTCTTAATGATTGCGCCAACCAGAGCTGTCATTCTCAATGAATGCGTCAACCACAGCTGCCATTCTCAATGAATGTGCCAACCACAGCTGTCATTCTCAATGAATGCGCCAACCAGAGCTGTCATTCTCAATGAATGCGCCAACCAGAGCTGTCATTCTCAATGAATGCGCCAACCAGAGCTGTCATTCTTAATGAATGTGCCAACCAGAGCTGTCATTCTTAATGAATGCGCCAACCAGAGATGTCATTCTCAATGAATGCGCCAACCAGAGCTGCCATTCTCAATGAATGCGCCAACCAAAGCTTTCATTCTTAATGAATGTACCAACCACAGCTGTCATTTTTAATGAATGCGCCAACCAGAGCTGTCATTCTCAATGAATGCACAACCAGAGATGTCATTCTCAATGAATGTGCCAACCAGAGCTGTCATTCTTAATGAATGCGCCAACCAGAGATGTCATTCTCAATGAATGCCTCAACCAGAGCTGTCATTCTCAATGAATGCCTCAACCAGAGCTGTCATTCTTAATGAATGCGCCAACCAAAACTGTCATTCTCAATGAATGCATCAACCAGAGCCGCCCTGTCTGCTCTCTCACGTCCACGGCTAGCAAGAACAACGGTGTAACAAACTTAGACCCCGTTTAATGGACTACAAATGCAAAAACAAAATTAAGTACGGGCTAAACATAGAACGGATGTACTTTACCACCCCAGAAAAAACAGGGCGACGTCCATCTTTAACATTGTAACAATGTAATGTGCCGGGTTAACATTTTGTACATAAAGATTTTCCAGTGGTTGTCACATAGTCATTTTTATACATTCCTTTTCAGTTTCCAGTTCCCCGATAATACTTTGCTTGTGCTTGCGTGAGATTTACTTTTTATCAACTCGGGGTTTTCGTTTACAAAATTCTTTAGATTGGATTCCTCTAATCACCATCTCGGTACAACATTTTTTGGTGAACATCTTTAGCGCTCATTGCTCCATGAAAGTCGAGTGTTGGAACTCCCGTCTTGATAAGCTTTTTGTTTTTACATCGCTACAATACAGAGCAGTTTCGGGACGGAAAACCGAGAGTTCTACGTAAAAATAGCCGCGTAGTCTCGAATATTTAATGTTAAAACCTTCCATTCTATCTACATGCCTGTGTAAGCTAGTCTTGGACTAACTTTCAATTAAAAAATAGCCTGGAGTCATCTAGAGAAAACAAACATTGGAAATAATGACGGAAAACAATGAGCGCTGGTATCAAACATTACAATGACAATATCCCTATGTTCATCTAGATGTCATTTATAAGCATAGTCTGTATGGAATACATACAGTGCGGATTGAATCCATATATATTCCGAGCACACATTCTCAGGTCGTCTCTTTGTTGAACTTCAAACCGGCAGCCGGTGATCTGCGCTGAAGCTGAAACCGGAAAAAAGTTTGGCGTTATTTCAAAGAAAAAACTAGACTCATGATTGTAAGCTAGGATCAAGAAATTTATAATAAGATAATTAGGATCAAGAAAGTTAAAATAAAAAAATTATACTTTAAAGCATGGGGAACAGAACATGTTCGTCTGCATACTTTGATTTCACAAGATAGAAGGCTGAGGAGTCATTAATTTGGGGAATGATTGAATGGAAATGTGGGTCAATTGTTAAAGGTGAGCGTTTTTTAAAAGATCAAAATGATTTTAGTCGATTTCAATGTAAATCGCATTAACAACCTCTTGGTAAATTAGTTGAAGCTACGACTAATATTTCAAAATGGCCGCCCGCGGTTTATTGTCTTCGTCCAATGCCTGTTTACCGTGTGTAATACTCCGATAGAGACATGTAAACATTTCACAAAGTAGTCCTCTTGCATTGTTTTTATTACGGCTCGGGCGGGGTTGATTGAATTATTGCCTCTGTGGACACGCAGTTAAGTTTCTCTCATTCCATTCACGTTTCTTCAAGACGGCGTTTATTTTCCATGGATCGTCAACGACTTCAGAATGAAGGTTCACAACAAACACCAAGACTTCAAACGCGGTCGGTGTCGTGGATAAAAGCTTGTGACTGTACTGAAAGGCTAAGGTTAGATCAATAATCTATTAGCGTAAAATGTTTTATATTACCTGAAAAGGCGATCGATGTTCGAACCGATTGGTTTGAAGCCGCGTTCAATTATTTCTGTAACACCAGAGGATGCAGCAGTGTACAGCCTCTTGTATTGTCACACGCCTGCTGTTATTTATAGCTAATGAGTTTACTGGGCATATCTACCTCGGAATTCTTTAGCAAATTTGACTTGAAATTTACATCTTTATTTTAAAAAGGGTCAAAGTTGTTCAGACACCCAGTACATAACAAGTGACTCTGTGTAATCGCCATTATTATAATATAGATTCTCTTTGGGGGCGGGGGGGGGGGAGATAAAATTAATGCCACATGCAATGGGTCTCCTTAAAGGGCGGGTTGTCCTTTGTACTCTGTGCACTAATATGAATATTTTTTAAACAATGCATTCAGTGCGCTCCCATCGTGTGGGATTCTGGCGTGCGTTAGGTGCCTGCTGCTTGTACGAAGCGTGTGATTGTTAGACTTCAATAAAAAGTAAGAATGGAAAGGGGGGGGGGTGCGAAAATGCCATTGGCAGAAAGAAAATTCAACCAGACACTGGGAGGGCTATATTGACAGAAGTAAAGATAAAGATAAGCCACGTTCTCCAGACACAAGGAATGGCGCTGCACGCTAGTGACAATGGCTGGGGCTGAAGGGAAGAGGACAGCGTCTGGGAGGTTGCTAGATAACACAGACCGAGTGGCAGTACACACACTAGAGGAACAATCAGACACACACACGGGGAACAATCAGACACACACAAGGGGAACAATCAGACACACACACGGGGAACAATCAGACACACACACGGGGAACAATCAGACACACACACGGGGAACAATCAGACACACACAAGAGGAACAATCAGACACACACAAGGGGAACAATCAGACACACACGCGATCCCCGGAAGGGGTGTGAGCTCAGCTACGACAATCTCCAGGCTAAATCCTGATGAGAATACAATTTACAGGTGTCTTATGGAAAAGATGGCATAGACATCAGTTTGTTAAATGTCACAGTACAAGTTTGAACAAACTTAGTAGAATTGATCGATTCCATGGTGCTCAGTAAAGAAATATACAATAATTGTCACGTTAAAATTATTTTTACGACCTTTTGATGGGTATAAACTCGTTCTGAGCTAACAGCTACTCACCCTCTTTTCTTTAGTAAAAAATAAAGTGAATCTGAAAGCATAGCGAGGAGTGGCTACAAGACAGCAGTGTTGTTTAATGAGTGTAAGCGTCTCACGGTGGGTGGCATATATTATTGGAATGTTGGAATTGATTTTCATCTAAAAATGGCTACGTTTACTAAGTACTATACTAATGTTAATAGTTTTGTTTGACCTTTCTTTCTAGCGTGTTACATATTGACTCCGGTGTGGGAGCTGTGTAGGGTGAAAGCTATGCTAGTCTAACCGTGGGTTATATAACACGATCGCGTAGCCAGTTACAAAGCACACAGTCTCCCTATCCCTCTCTCCCTCCCTCTCTTTCTCTCTTCCTCTCTCTCTCCCTCTCTCCTCTCTCTCCTCTCTCTCCCTATCGCTTTCCCTCTCTCTCCCTCTCTCTCCCTTCTTCTCTCTCCCTATCTCTTTCCCTCTCTCTCCCTCTTTCTCCCTCTCTCTCCCTCTCTCTCCCTCTCCTCTCTCTCCTCTCCCTCTCTCTCTCTTCAATCTCCCTTTCTCTGTCCCTCTCTCTCTCCCTCGTTCTCTCTCTCCCTCTCATCCATAGAAACCAAGTCGATTGTATGGGATACACATGTCATACAACATCTATATTACACAAAAAATAAGCTCAATTTCGCTCACCGCTACAGGATTATCTGCAGCACCGATCTTCCTCAAATTTCGCATCAATGTAGCTAGTTTTGCTCCAGTGCACGAGCACCTTTAGAATTGATAACTTGATAACTTGATTTGTATGGAAAAAAAAGAAACTTCGTGGTTCACGTACAATACATGTACTAAAGTCGATAACTTCTTTTAAAAGATATAACCCACGGACGATCTATTTGTGAGTTGTGGACATTTGAAGTGTGTTCAACGGTACGGAAAATTTCACACATCTATCGATTCGAATGTAAAGGGAAGTTGTTATTATTTACTTTGTACGTTTCTAAATTCTGTGTGGTGTTTTTCCCCTTTTTGTGATACTTTTCTCCACAGCGTAAACCATTAGGTAGTCTGGGGTCTATCCTACGCGTCGGCATATCTAGATGAACGCAAACGCTGCTAATATCTCAAAATGATATTTGACAATGTAAGCATGTAACTAATTTTTCTTGAGACCTAGAAAACGTAAATCTAGGAGAGAATCTCGCTTCCTTCGAGGGCTCGATTAAATAATGGTTATATTGAAACAAATCATCCTGACTGCCTCACATATAGTACGTCTATCACGATTTTGACTCAGATACTATAATTATAAAGTGCTTATAGCAAAAAAATTATATAGCGATATTGCGTACTGCATAATTATAGCCCATTATAATAAAGATCCCATCTCGACCCCCTAGATCTTTATGGAATGTTCATTTGTTTCCGATCCCGGATTACTATCATACTCGTTAAAGACTATAATATGCTATCTTCTCTGTCTCTGCAAACAAAAAAGCAATAGGCAATGGTTCTGTTCTTTAATCTGGTTTCTGTTTGTTTGTTTGTTTGTTTTATCTATTAATTATTGTGTTGTTTTTAAGGGAGGTGTTTGTAGGTTGTTGATTTTTTTTTTTGCTTTTGTTTGTTTGTTTTGTTTTGATTTGATTTTTGTTTTTTGTTTTTATTTATTTCGGTGTTTGTGTTTTGTTTTGTGTTGTTTTTTTTTTGTTTGTTGTTGTTATTGTTTGTTTGTTTTGTTGGTGTTTCCACTGAGTCGGGCCGAGACCGCCCCGTGCCTGGTGTGGCCGGCTCACGGAGTGCACAAAGCGGCTCTACCAACACGCACAAATTTCTCTTCGTATTGGATTCATGGTGGCACTTTAAGTAATTGGTTTTTTAAATGACTGTTTTACTTATTCCCTGAATTTTTGTTCTGAATAAGTAGACGTCGCCTACAAAAGTAGTCAATAAATGACGCCAGCGGTAGAGCAGTTCTAAAAAGGGACGATTTTATCATTTTATATAGAACGATATCTGAAGTTTCACATACTTTAAGGTTTCCGCCAATCAAAGGACTGGAACACGTGTTTTTTTTTTCAAGATCAAAGGTCACTAAGCGCATTTTAGAAAAATACATTTTTCTTTTTCAAAACTTCATAGAAACAACTTTAAATTGTAACTGTTATCCCCCATAAAAAGCAGTATATTGGAAAAATGGAAACAAAGTCATAATGAGGCAAAACCATGACAAATTACATGGCTCAAATAGTAATTTATTGTCACAAAAAGTCAATTAACTCATTTTTCCAATAAAATGAAATACGCTCCGATATTTGTTTGTACATATCGAGCTTTTATAATTATTGAAATGAAATGAAACTATGCATTTTATGAAGTATTACATTTGAAGTTTCACATACTAAAAGTTTTGGCCAATCAGAGAACTGGAATTCATGTTTTTTCAAGGTCAAGGGTCAGTAATTGCTTTTTTTCAGAGCTGCAAAGACGCAATTGCAATGGATCTCCTTAAAGGACGGGTTGGCCTTTGTACTCTGTGCGCTAATATGAATATGTTTTAAACAATGCATTCAGTGCGCTCCCATTGTGTGGGATTCTGGCGTGCGTTAGGTGCCTGCTGCTTCTACGAAGGGTGATTGTTAGACTCAATAAAATGGAAGAATGGGGGGGGGGGTCCATTGGCAGAAAGAAAATTCAAACAGCCACTGGGAGGGTCATATTGACAGAAGTAAACATAAAGATAAGCTACGTTCTCCAGACACAATGAATGGCGCTGCACGCTCATGGCGATGGATGGGGCTGAAGGGAAGAGGACAGCGTCTGGGAGGTTGCTAGACAACACAGTCCGAGTGGCAGTACACACACACCAGGGGCACTATCAGACACACACAAGGGGAACAATCAGACACACACGCGAGCCACGGAAGGGGTGTGAGCTGAGCTACGACAATCTCCAGACGCAATCCTGTGTGGGAATACAATTTACAGGTGTCTTATGGAAAAGATGGCATAGACATTACTTTGCTAAACGTCACAATACAAGTTTGAACAAACTTAGTAGAATTGATCCACTCCATAGTGCTCAGTAAAGACCTATATAATAATTGTCACGTTTAAATTATTTTTGCTATGACCTTTTGATGGGTATAAACTCGTTCTGAGCTAACAGCTACTCACTCTCTTTTCTATAAAAATAAAAAAGTGAATCTGAAAGCATAGCGAGGAGTGGCTACAAGACTTTAGTGTTGTTAACGAGTGTAAGCGTCTCACAGTGGTTGGCATATATTATTGGAATGTTGGAATTGATTTTCATCTAAAAATGGCTATATATATGGTATACTAAGTACTATACTAATGTTAATAGTTTTGTTTGACCTTTCTTTCTAGCGTGATACATATTGACTCCGGTGTGGGAGCTGTATAGGGTGAAGCTATGCTAGTCTAACCGTGGGTTTATATAACACGAGCGCGCAGTCAGTTACAAAGCACACAGTCTCCCTATCCCTCTCTCCCTCGCTCTCTTTCTCTCTCCCTCTCTCTCTCCCTCTCTCCCTCTCTCTCTCTCTCTCTCTCTCTTCCTCTCTCTCCCTCTCTCTCTCTTCTTCTTTCTCTCCCTCTCTCCCTCTCTCTTCTCTCTCTCCATTTCTCTCTCCCTCTCTCTCCCTCGTTCTCTCTGTCCCTCTCATTCCTAGAAACCAAATCGATTGTATGGGATACCACATGTCATACAACATCTATAATATTACAAAAAAATAAGCTCAATTTCGCTACATAGTTATAGCCTATATAATAAGGCTCCCATTCCGGCCACTAGATCTTTATGGAATGTTCATTTGTTTCCGATCCCGGATTACTATCATACTCGTTAGAGACTATAATGTGGTATCTTCTCTGTCTCTGCAAACAAAAAAGCAATAGGCAATGGTTCTGTTTTTTAATCTTTTAAACTTTTATGCTTACCAGCTGCTGTTTGTCTCTCCACTAAACTTTATAAAATATGCCCATTTTTGCGTCCGATCCCGGTTTACTGTCAGCAGGCTGAATACTAGCATGCTCATGAAACAAATTCACTATGTGATCTTTCTGTTCAAGGAACGGGGTTTTAACTAGTAGAGACAGAATATTATTTGTGTATTGTCTTTTCGAACTCCCCTCTAGTTTCGCCCAGGAATTTCTGTTGAAAGCAGCGCTAACTCAAGGCATCCGAAGTACAAGCTGGGCGTAGGCTTAGACGCGGGGCCTAGATACATTGAAAGTCGGGTGTTGAAATCTACCTTCTATTTTTATACATTTAGGGAGTGTTTTTTTTTTGTGTGTTTTTTTTTTTTTAATATGTTATTACTGTGTTGTTTTAAAGGGAGGAGGTTGCAGTTTTTGGGGTTTTTTGGGTTTGTTGTGTTTGTTTGTTTGTTTTGTTTTGTTTTTTGTTTTGTTTTTATTTTTTGTTTTTATTTCGTTATTTGTGTTTCGATTTTCGTTGTTTGTTTTTTTCTTTGTTGTTATTGTTTGTTTGTTTGTTTGTTTGTTGTTTTTTTGTTTTTTGGGGGGTGGGGGATGCTTACAACACGAGATGTTTAAAACGTGAGACATGTTGTTTGTGTTGTTGGTGTTTCCGCTGAGTGGGGCCGAGACCGCCCCGTGTCTAGTGTGACCGGCTGAAGGAGTGCACAAAGCGGCTTTTCCAACACACACAAATTTCTCTTCGTATTGGATTCATGGTGGCACTTTAAGTAATTGGTTTTTTAAATGACTGTTTTACTTATTCCCTGAAAATTTTTTTTAGACGTCGCCTACAAAAGTAGTCAATAAGTGACGCCAGCGGTAGAGCAGCTCTAAAAAGGGTCGATTTTATCATTTTATATAGAACGTTGTCTGAAGTTTCACACACTTTAAAGTTTCTGCCAAACAGAGGACTGGAACACGTGTTTTTTTTTTCAAGATCAAAGGTCACTAAGTGCATTTTAGAAAAATACATTTTTCTTTTTCAAAACTTCATAGAAACAACTTTAAATTGTAACTGTTATCCCCCATAAAAAGCAGTATATTGGAAAAATGGAAACAAAGTCATAATGAGGCAAAACCATGACAAATTACATGGCTCAAATAGTAATTTATTGTCACAAAAAGTCAATTAACTCATTTTTCCAATAAAATGAAATACGCTCCGATATTTGTTTGCACATATCGAGTTTTCCAATAATTGAAATAAAACGAAACTATGCATTTTATGAAGTATTACATTTGAAGTTTCACATACTAAAAGTTTTGGCCAATCAGAGAACTGGAATTCATGTTTTTTCAAGGTCAAGGGTCAGTAATTGCTTTTTTTCAGAGCTGCAAAGACGCAACTCTAAATTATCTATTTTACTACCACCAAAAAGCATTTTATGAAAAAAGTTGAAACAAAGTCATAATGAGGCAAAAACCATGACAAATTACATTGCTCAAAGTGTATTTTTTTGCCGCAAAAAGGCAAATAACTCATTTTGCAATAACATGAAAATGTCTCGATATGTATACATACATAATCTGGCCAACTTCAAATAGAGAAGATGTCCACTTGCTGCCAAGTATGGCAGCATTAATCGGACTGATGCTAAAGGTACAAGGAACTTTCCAGTTCTCTCTGCGCTGATAGGAAGTTTTAAAATTATAATCATCTCTATATGAACTGTCTATAATTTTGCGGTTCTTGAGCTTTAGATTAACTCTTTCTTTTAGTTTTCTTTTTTTTTTCTAAACAACGCGCAGATTTTGGTTTTCTCCGATTTGACTTCTTTCAATGTTTGCAGCCAATAATTATGTCCCTACACAAATTCGACACCTGATCCAACTTTCTTAATCCCCTTGTTGGTTCCAAAATGACTGATTCGTCAGTAAAAAAAAAGTCTCTTAGTGTCTCTAAAATGGAATAATTTGCTTCGTGTTCTTTCGCATTAAAAAAAGGGTAGCTACCTTTTGTATAGAAGTAATATCAATTTGAGCTGTTAAACCTGCATAATCTGCGCTTATTGGCGCTTTCACTCAATCAGCCTCTCCATGCTGTTCCCTTTTTTTATCGTTTTTTTATTTCACCTTCTCTCAAATTTCTCTCTCTGTCTTCTCTCTCTCTCTCTCTCTCTCTCTCTCTCTCTCTCTCTCTCTCTCTCTCTCTCTCTCTCTCTCTCTCTCTCTCTCTCTCTCTCTCTCTCTCTCTCTCTCTCTCTCTCTCTCTGTCTCTCTCCGTCTTTCTTGATCTCTTCCATCTTCTGTTTTCCCCCAACTATAATTATCATCCCTCATTCGTTACTTCTCTGAATAGCCAATATCTAATGAACTTAGCGTGCGCACTGTCCTATTAAATATGATGGAAGTTAGTATACCCTTGACCATCTAGCTCTAGGTATAAGACTTTTTTTTCAACTTCTCGTCTCAGCAGAGCATTGGTCTCTCATGCGATGATACCGACTTGGCTTGAACTATCAGACTATGGGAATTGGACGGGTAAAGGTTGCGATGCTACCGACTTGGCTTAAACCATCAGACTATGGGAATCGGACGGGTAAAGGTTGGACCTGTACAGGCTGAAAGGCGTACCCGGATTCAGCAACATTTGCTCTCATAGTAGATAGATCACGTGGAAAGCGAAACTTGTCACAGAGCAATAAGGAACAAGTTGTGTGCGTAGCAAGAAATCACCCGAGCCATGGTTATACTTGTATAGCCCCTGCACTGTCAAAAGTGAACAAATGTTGGCTTTAAGACGAAGATAAGAAGATAGTTCTTTTATCATCCATGAAAAGTTGAAATCCTGTCAGTTCTTCCTCAGGACGCATAATTCCTCCACTGATATCGATAAGGTATAAGTCTCCTGGATCGTGCAAATTTGGTTTTAGTGGGCGCGCTTATTCCACAGTCTGGAAATTTGGTTTTAGTGGGCGTGTTTTTTCCACAGGTTATCGTACAGTCTGGAAATTTGGTTCTAGTGGGCGTGGTTATCGTACAATCTGGAAATTTGGCCTTAGTGGGCGTGGTATGTCTCTAGTGGACGTGGTTATCGTACAGTCTGGAAATGTGTCTCTTGTGGGCGCGGTTATTCCACAGTCTGGAAAATTTGGTTCTAGTGGGCGTGGTTATCGTACAGTCTGGAAATTTGGCTCTAGTGGGCGTGGTTATTCCAGTCTGGAAATTTGGTTCTAGTGGGCGTTGTTATTCCACAGGCTGGAAAATTTGGCTCTGGTGGGCGTGGTTATTCCAGTCTGGAAATTTGGTTCTAGTGGGCGCGCTTATTCCACAGTCTGGAAATTTGGCTCTAGTGGGCGTGGTTATTCCACAGTCTGGAAAATTTGGCTCTAGTGGGCGTGGTTATTCCACAGTCTGGAAATTTGGTTTTAGTGGGCGTGGCTATTTCACAGCCAGGATAAATTTGACTAAGAGGGCCTATGGCTTATCAATAATACCAGCTCGCATAACGGCCAAGTAAAATTAAGTAACAACTATTGTAATGAATGCGCTTTATTGCTAAGAAACGTTGAAGCCAGTCTCACCACCTGTTATTTCCTATCACTCTTCAGTCTTCAGGCAATATAATCCACCGTCTTGATCTGTAGAGCGTGGAATGCACTTTAGATGTCAATCAAGTCCTTCAAGTTCAGCGACTAGCATATATCGCGGAAGGGTCCTAAAACTAACATCTGACAATTTTACAACAATAAGGACACCTTTCTCAGCCGGCATGAATATATTGACAAAACTTGCAGGGTTTTTATCCGTCAAAAAAATGTGTCCCATCTTGTAATCGAGCCGGTGACCTCCCGACCAGAAACGCTCTACTACTTAATTCAGCCAGCCTTCTGTGTAGGAGTATTGGTGCCTGGGTGTGGGGGAAACTAGATCTACACCCGGCGGATCGGTGTGGTACGTCTGGTCATTGCCGAGGCCTGGCCGAGACAGAGTGGGAATTTGAGTGGGAAACCTGAAGGCTGAGCGCCTCTCGGCAAAGTGGCCCTCGGTAGTCGATTGCTCTCCTCACCCTCAGTGCAGTCTCAGACTGGGGCGATCTCCAACAGGGGGGGGGGGTACATTTCACCTCGAGTGGCTAGGTTCAGATATTCCGGTCTCTGTTTGATCTAGATATGAGGAAGTGGGGCATCCAGAAAAATCTACACTCCTTCGATGACAGGATTTCTATATTGATCTTATGAAGTTGAGCAGTCAAAAAAATAGGATGCCCAACGCTTGATTAAGGACGGGGGATATATAAACAACAAACAAAGTAATCATTTCAGTAGTCACTTCTCGAGTAGAAGAAATGTTTAATGTAAAATGGAGGGAGAGAAATTTTCTCTCTGTCGACATAATATGATTTCACGAAAACTTTAGATCCTTGATGGTATGGCAGATTACTCTGTGGTTTCGTGTTATTCCCCAGTAAAGTTCAAAAGGGTTCCAACATTTTTATTTCCTAGAAATATATCAATCACAGTGTAACATATCTTGCTTAAATCGATATTAATGCCCAATCCTTATGTGTGCAAGTTATCAAATGCTTATGCTTTATGAATGTTTTCATGACGAGATCAATTGTACTGCTACTGCTGTTATATCCAAGAAAAATCTAACTTATGGATGAATAAAAAAAATATCTTCTCTTAAATGCATGAGTTGATCGAATACATTTGCATGTAAATGAAACTACGAGTTGGTACGAGCAAATCTGAAGCTTTTTCAGCCAGAGATTTTTTTAGACAGGCGTATGTGGACGGTGAGTGGCAGCCCAGAATTCAACAGCCATCTTTGATTCGATAAAACTGACAAAACATTCCAGCCAAGCCAGTAAAAATGCAGCAGCATTAGGGGACTCTACACATCTTCTCCTTGCGTGGTTTGACAAGCTTCATTTCTAAGTTGGCCGAGTTGATGAAAGCGTTGATTTGATACTGATTCAAGACTGCTACCACTAGGGACTAAAAAACTAAATCTTGTTTGAAATGCAGCGCTTATTGACTCTCTTTGGATTGCAGTGAAAGACGTGGCCACAGAGTGCCATCATGTAGACCTAGACTGGAGGCTTTGCTTGTGTGTCTTGCTTGGTTAAATAGCAGCATTGATGGGTTGTCGTAGTCGCCAATAATGGTTGACATGCCCACAAATTGTGAGATATCATTTCTACATCATTTTACGGAACAACAAATGCATCTTGTACCATTAGGAGACGCTTTAGGATTCGCTGAAATTGTTTTTAGGGCACCATAAAAACTGATATACGGTTGAGCAAAATAGTGCTGGGGGGGGGGGGGGTACATTTCACCTCGAGTGGCTAGGTTCAGATATTCCGGTCTCTGTTTGATCTAGATATGAGTATGTGGGGCATCCAGAAAAATCTACTCTCCTTCGATGACAGGATTTCTATATTGATCTTATGAAGTTGAGCAGTCGAAAAAAATAGGATGCCCAACGCTTGATTAAGGACGGGGGATATATAAACAACAAACAAAGTAATCATTTCAGTAGTCATGGCTCGAGTAGAAGAAACTTCTAATGTAAATTGGATGGAGAGAAATTGTCTCTCTGTTGACATAATATGATTTCACGAAAACTTAGATTCTTGATGGTGTGGCAGATTACTCTGTGGTTTCGTGTTATTCCCCAGTAAAGTTCAAAAGGGTTCCAACATTTTTACTTCCTAGAAATACGCTCGTATATCAATCACATTGTAACATTTCTTGCTTAAATCGGTCTTAAAGCCCAATCATCATCGCATCTTTCTAGAGCCAGTGCCAAATAAATTGCTGACGACTCTATGTGGTTGTGCGTATGAGTGTGTGCGTATGTGTGTGCGTGTGTGTGTGTGTGTGTTTGGGATGATGAGGGCGCGTATGTTTTTCCACTTTGACTATGTTAAGGATGTTCTGTTTGTGATTCTGTTCTTGATTTTGTAATGCACTGTAACCAAACAAAATTTCCCTTGTGGACTAATAAAGTATTATCTTACTATCTTATCTTATCATATGTTATGTGTGCAAGTTATCACATGCTTATGCTTTATAAATGTTTTCATGGCGACATCAATTGTACAGCTACTGCTGTTATATCCAAGCAAAATCTAACTTATGGATGAATTTTTAAAAATTCTTCTCTTAAATGCATGAATTGGCATGTAAATGAAACTACGAGTTGGTACGAGCAAATCTGAAGCTTTTTCAGCCAGAGATTTTTTTAGACAGGCGTATGTGGACGGTGAGTGGCAGCCCAGAATGCAACAGCCATCTTTAACTCGATAAAACTGACAAAACATTCCAGCCAAGCCAGTAAAAATGCAGCAGCGTTAGGAGCCTGTACACATCTTCTCCTTGCGTGCTTTGATAAGTTTCATTTCTAAGTTGACCGAGTTGATGAAAGCGTTAGGTTGATTTGATACTGATTCAAGACTGCTACCACTAGGGACCAAAAAACTAAATCTTGTTTGAAATGCAGCGCTTATTGACTCTCTTTGGAGTGCAGTGAAAGGCGTGGCCACAGAGTCCCATCATGTAGACCTAGACTGGAGGCTTTGCTTGTGTGTCTTGCTTGGTTAAATAGCAGCATTGATGGGTTGTCATAGTCGCCAATGATGGTTGACATGCCCACAAAATGTGATATATCATTTTTACATCATTCTACAGATGTACGGCTTGACGGGACAACAAATGCATCTTGTACCATTAGGAGACGCTTTAGGATTCGCTGAAATTGTTTAAATACATTCAAAGTTTTTAGGGCACCATAAAAACTGATATACGGTTGAGCAAAATAGTGCTAGCTTTTTAGTTTGTTGCTCTGTTGGTTTTTCTATCTGAAAAAGATATACTTATCTATTTTCGTTTTAATTCACTGGATTGTTTTGTTGGTTTTTTCTTGCAACTGGCAATTGTAACGTTCTCTTTCAGAATTCTTCGTCGCTTAATGTTTGAGGCAGAACTGCCCTAAAGGTGAATTATCGACAAATTATATTACTTGTATCCCCTAAGCTTTGTTAGAACAGTTTTGTTCTATCACTATTTTTGTATATAGTCCCTGTTCGTCTAGTGCACGTCTCTGAGCCGCCTCAGTTGTAACAAGAAGATAAGGAGGTTTTACTCACAACATTAGACCAGTGAAAAACAGCAAACGTGCTGTAAATCCTCAATGTTTCTTATTTTCATTACAAAGGACAGTTGTGCTGCTAAGATTTTAGAATCGCACACAACAAACAGACCGACTCTCCCCGCTATTCCAATTTGTCTGTCTAATGGGTTACCGCAAGCCTAGCAACATCGATGAAAAACAGAGCGACATTTACTGAGGCGTAAAGTGTAATCTCAATCTTTCTACGGTTTGACTTTTTTACTTTCCTTTGGTTTTCTTCATAATCGTCACCATCAAAGAGCGGGTCTAGAACAGACACAGTTGATCATGGCACGCCACTCATCTCTTTGTTCAGACAACTTTAAAAAGTCTCCATCGCTCCTGTCTTCATTGGTTGCCCATCTGTTTAGACTATATAAATAAATTGTCTTTTGTCTATTAAATTTTTCTACTTTTTTCCCATCTATTTTGTCCAGTTATAGCTGAATGATTTATACTTTTGTATCGATTTAGTTGCCCTACAAATTTCATTTGCCTTCTTCTTACATATTTTTTCAAAGATCTATTTAACCCTTTCTTTTCTAGTACATCTTCGTTTGAAATTTTATCCTTCCATGATGTTATTAGCATTCTTTTTAAGAACCACAGTTCTGTTGCTCCAAGACTTTTGCTTGCATCGTTTGTTATTGGTCAACTTTTCACAACCATACAAACGCTTTGACATATGATTTGAGAACGCTTAGTTTTGTTCCTAACCTATTTATGTCTTGAGAATTTACTCATTTTATTAAATGTATCCTTGTTTATTGAAATTCTTCTTTTTGCTTCAGTGAAACATTTACCATCATTCTGATGTTTACATGTATTTTAGATATTTGTATCTTTCGACTTGTTTGATCTTTTCTCCTTTCTATTTTGTAAAGGGTTTGCTATCATTCAATACAATGATATATTTCAATATCGCCAAAAGATAGGTGTTTCTTTTTATATTGTTTTTATAATTAATTGTTTTATTAACTTTGATCGAACTGAACGTTAGTAAAATGAAGCCAATAAAAGTGAAGGTGAACAGTTTTTTGCGAGTTTTCCTGTATCATGTCAGGTTTGAATCCATGCTGTGTTGTCCTGCATTTTGTTGTCTATACATGGTGTAGATTTAGGTGGGGTTTTTAATCCCAAAGTCATTCATTGTGCCTCTAACATATTCCAGTATAGATCCAATTACAGATGTGTTGGCAGTATTGCAGGGTATAAATAAAATATGTTCCAGTGAGTAGATGGGAAGATGCACAGTTAAAGAGTGCACGGTTCGAACACAGAACAACCCAGAATCGGAAAAACTTAACGAGTCGCTGCTTGACGTTGTTTTAGATCCAGATCTTAAGGACTTTGTTCACACAGCTGTAGATGGAAGTTTAAGTATTTGAGTCGTCCTTGAAACTTGTCTGGCTATTCCAGTCAGAAATAATAATGTGTCATCTGTCATGGCGGAACGTTATTATTGTGCTTGTTTGTTTGCCGGGATTCCTGTCATATTTTTTTAGGGGGGGGGGGGGCGCTGTCAAATTTTATTTTCAACTTCTTTTTTTAAATATTCGTACATTTTGTAATTTTATTGTCAATTACATATCCGAGAATGGCGCAAAGTGTCCCCACTCAATGTCTTAGATGACAAGAGCTATAATTAAATTGTCATTTGCAGAGATCTTTGATTCGATACAACTGACAAAAAATTCCAGCCAAGCCAGTAAAAATGCAGCAGCGTTAGGGGCCTCTACACATCTTCTCCTCGCGTGGTTTGACAAGCTTCATTTCTAAGTTGATCGAGTTGATGAAAGCGTTGGGTTGATTTGATACTGATTCAAGACTGCTACCACTAGGGACTAAAAAACTAAATCTTGTTTGAAATGCAGCGCTTATTGACTCTCTTTGAATTGCAGTGAAAGACGTGGCCACAGAGTCCCATCATGTAGACCTAGACTGGAGGCTTTGCTTGTGTGTCTTGCTTGGTTAAATAGCAGCATTGATGGGTTGTCATAGTCGCCAATAATGGTTGACATGCCCACAAAATGTGAGATATCATTTTTACATCATTCTACATATGTACGGCTTGGCGGAACAACAAATGCATCTTGCACCATTAGAACTCGTATTAGGATTAAAAAGTGTACTGGAGCCTTGTCTTATTAGTTTCGTTATTTAAAAATCCCAATTCTATTATTTCAAACCGCGATTCTTGTGTCGTTTTTACGTATCCGCGATGAACTAATAATATCAGCCCAAACTTCACAGGTCGATTGAAAGAGGCACAAAACAATATGAGTAATCTTTTCTTCTTTTTAAAACGTAAAAAAAATAAAATAATTTTGGTAAGGTAGATTACAAGTTATTTCAATTTGGTTCATGTCCATAACTTTTGTAGATATAATTATCTCTATGTCGATAAAAGTCGATGGAGAAAGAGCTTCGTGTGTGCATTGAATTTCGTTGTTTTTTTGTTGTTGTTGCTTTGTTTTTTTCGTCCTGTCAGACCCCCGTTGGTAGGTCTGTGAATATATATCCATCCCCTAGCACGTGAACCTGTTTAGCCTGGGAAATCGACGTGTAGAGATCGACGCTTTTGTAGCAGTGGTTATTTAAAGGGTTTAAGAAAGAAACCGTTGTTTGGAATTGGAGTATGACTTAAGAAGAAAAGTAGCAATGAAAGGCAATTCCTTATCTGCTCTCAAAGCACTCTCTCTATTCAGTGGCACTGCTCAGGGGCTTTGTAAAAAAGTTTGTCAACACTGGCCATTGGAAACCCAACTTATTCAACCCTCGCCAGACTTCACTTAATATTGACATAGGATCTAAACCTAGAAAAAATCGACCGTATTTTGCCGTTGTAGGTGAACCAAATCGTGTTTTGAAGGTTATTGGAAAAAACCGATTTGCGTAGATGTAAATGTGAAAACTGTTGCCTTTGTAACGGGTTAGGAGCAAAACAAAAGCGCACAGAGAGTTTGCGTAGATCTTAAGGTGAAAACTGTTACCTTTGTAACGGGTTAGGAGCAATACTAAGGCGCACAGAGAGTTTGCGTAGATCTTAAGGTGAAATCTGTTACCTTTGTAACGGGTTAGGAGCAAAACAAAAGCGCACAGAATGTTTCAAAATGATTGAAAAAGCCGTTTCATAAAAGTTGAGGCTTTTTTTCTAATAATGAAAAACTTTTAAAAGAAAAAGGTGTCATAGAATAATATAAAAACGACGTTTCCATCTGCTTAGGTGCGCGGTGTTGAAATGTTTTGACCGTTTCCATAACTTGCTTTAACTTCTTATATTCAATGATCCAATGGCGACTCTCGCTCTAAAAGCCTGTGACATCCGCGAGGGAGACAAGCATTGTTGTAAATTATCGGTTTGTCCCCCGCAGTGCGATGCACACACACACACACACACACACACACACACACATCCTCGGCCTGACCAAAAAAGGCAGAAGCACGTGCGACCAGCCGCAGCTTCGTGCAAAAAGCGGATTGAGTGCTGGATTGTATATCGCAAGATCTCACTATGTCAAAACGGTGTCCTTCTATATGTGTGTTTCCCTCTCTACCTCTCTACCTCTCTCTCTCTCTCTCTCTCTCTCTCTCTCTCTCTCTCTCTCTCTCTCTCCACCTCTATCTCTCTCTTAGTCTCCCTCTCTACCTCTATCTCTCTCTTAGTCTCTCTCTCTATCTCTCTCTTAGTCTCTCTCCACCTCTATCTCTCTCTTAGTCTCTCTCCACCTCTATCTCTCTCTTAGTCTCTCTCTCTATCTCTCTCTTAGTCTCCCTCTCTACCTCTATCTCTCTCTTAGTCTCTCTCCACCTCTATCTCTCTCTTAGTCTCCCTCTCTACCTCTATCTCTCTCTTAGTCTCTCTCCACCTCTATCTCTCTCTTAGTCTCCCTCTCTACCTCTATCTCTCTCTTAGTCTCTCTCTCTATCTCTCTCTTAGTCTCCCTCTCTCTCCACCTCTATCTCTCTGTTAGTCTCTCTCTCCACCTATATCTCTCTCTTAGTCTCTCTCTGTCGACCCCTATCTCTCTCTTAGTATCTCTCTACCTGTATCTTTCTCTTAGTCTCAATCTCCACTTCTATCTCTCTCTCTTAGACTCTCTCTCCACCTCTATCTCTCTCTTAGTCTCCCTCTCTCTACCTCTATCTCTCTCTTAGTTTATCTTCCTCTCTACTTAAGTCTATCTCCCTTTCTACCCGTATCTTTCATCTTTTGTTCACGGTCATTGGTGATGTATAGGAAGAACAAGTATTTGCGCATCAATAATCACAGTGGTGGTATATTGATGCAACAAAGATAGTGTGGTCTTAAAATATTGACAACCATACGGAACTGGTCAGACCACAGAGCGCTTTCATGTACACACTTTTACACCAGGCTTCTCAGCCTCATATGTGGTGGTTAGCAGGCGAGACTTCCACGTGTCTTGTTCTGAGACACAGAGACCTGTGGGTGGAGACACTTCCACATGTCTAGGTCTGAGACACAGAGACATGTGGGTGGAGACACTTCCACATGTCTAGGTCTGAGACACAGAGACATGTGGGTGGAGACACTTCCACATGTCTAGGCCTGAGACACAGAGACATGTGGGTGGAGACACTTCCACATGTCTAGGCCTGAGACACAGAGACATGTGGGTGGAGACACTTCCACATGTCTAGGCCTGAGACACAGAGACATGTGGGTGGAGACACTTCCACATGTCTAGGCCTGAGACACAGAGACATGTGGGTGGAGACACTTCCACATGTCTAGGCCTGAGACACAGAGACATGTGGGTGGAGACACTTCCACATGTCTAGGCCTGAGACACAGAGACATGTGGGTGGAGACACTTCCACATGTCTAGGCCTGAGACACAGAGACCTGTGGGTGGAGACACTTCCACATGTCTAGGTCTGAGACACAGAGACACTTCCACATGTCTAGGCCTGAGACACAGAGACCTGTGGGTGGAGACACTTCCACATGTCTAGGCCTGAGACACAGAGACATGTGGGTGGAGACACTTCCACATGTCTAGGCCTGAGACACAGAGACCAGTGTGTGGAGACACTTCCACATGTCTAGGCCTGAGACACAGAGACCAGTGTGTGGAGACACTTCCACATGTCGTGGGGCTACACTGATGGGAAGAGCGCGGACAGACAGACAGAAAAGGAGACAAGGAGACAGACACAGACAGTGGAGACAGAGGCAGAGAGATAAGGAGAGACAGAGAGACAGAGGATACATACAGACAGAGAGGGAGACAGGGATAGACAGAGGTAGTGAGACGTACAGTGAGAGTGAGAGAGAGAGAGAGAGTGAGAGAGAGAGAGAGAGAGAGAGAGAGAGACGAAAATAGCTCCCTGAAAAAGATAGAAAGATAACAGTCACTACTAGAGGACTTGTATTGGTTAATCAATTATAGATTAGGACCCCCTTTTTTTCTCACTGCGTGCGCTCAGTTCTCAAGTTCTAATTCTGGGAAAGTAATCTTGGACATGGGTCGGCCGAGGGGCCAAGCGGAGATTTTCTCGCAATGGAAATCGCTGTTCACATTAGCGACAACTGTACCCGCGTATTTCGGCGCGGCCGGGAGACACGCGCGACTCCGCTGCTTTAATAGTTTAATCTAAACTGGGCTCTCTCTCCACCCATCAGCTCTGTCCACAATTACGCTTCAGTACCGCCTGCCGCAGCTTGAAGAAGCGATTTCGCGTCGTCCAGGAGAAATACTTAGTACGGATGGAAATAGAAGTCATCTATTTCCCTCTCTTAGTGGTCTCTCTTGTATCGCGTGTCGTCCTTAATTGTTCATAGTTTGTGCATTGAAAACTTTCTGGAGTTGGTTTTGCATCTTAAGTTCATTTCCACTTGTTTTCTCAAGTTTTCTCAAGTGTCATCGCTCTATGAAAGATTCTTAAAATTGATTTTTTTCCCTGACTACCCTGTGCCGTTTCCGAGGTTGGCTGCCATAGTTTTCCATGTGTCTTGAGCCAGACTTTTACCTTTGGCAAAATAGGCTAGTCACCTTGTGATAAGGCTGTGATAGATACACATTCTAAAACTGATTTTTTCCTGACACGTTAAATCGCCATATTCATCATATGTACAAGTGCACCGTGTGAATCAGACCTAAGACTTTGAACTGTAATTTTTGTGTGCTGGTATTGACAAGTCATCCTGATTGTGCTTATCCTATAACTTACAGTTAAACATTTTTTAAAGGGTTAGAGAAGTATGAAAGCACTATACAATCTAGGTTTTTTAAATCTTTGCTTGCTCGTATGATACAAGACTGTTTGCTTATACAAACTAAGTACTGTACTGTTAAAACTCCTACAAATGTGGGTTTTTTACGCGCACAAAATTGAGAGTATCGTTGAACTGGACAGAATCAAAATTAGATCTTTAAAAATGTGATGATGTCATGAAATGTGGTACTAAAGTTCTATGGCAATGTTCACCTCCCTAGCTTCGACCACAAAGAATACCTATATCATGAGATACATCAGGGTTTTCAAAGACTCTTAAAGCCACGGTTCTTGTGCGATTTGTATTTATAATTTCCGCTTGGAATATCCTTGTAACGGGTGTTTATTGCTAGCAAGAAAACAGTAACGTGCTTTCATTGCTTTAGAACTTTGATTCCATGATGTAAAATTCATAATTTGTGTGAGGAGGGCTGTCTTTTTTTTAAGCATAAGCCGCAGTGAAAAAACATTGTAAACCGAATTCATATAAATATTAAAGACAGTTCTGGGGTGGAGCGAGACATCTTGTTTGAACACTGGAGTGGGAGGGCCTGTTGTTTGTAATGGAAGGGGATTTCGTCTTGAGAGTATTGCTGAGGGAGGATTTGGTGATAACAACACTGTAAAAGACAGACAGACATACACACACACGCATACACACACACACGCATACATACAAATCTTACTGGAGCGATCACGGAGTTTTGGATTCACGGTTAAAGCTGGTGTGAGTGTGTGATAGAGAGCGTGTGTGAGCGTGTGAGTGAGTGTGTGTGAGCGTGTGAGCGTGTGGGCGTGTGAGCGTGTGAGTGAGTGTGTGAGTGAGTGTGTTAGCGTGTTTGAGCGTGTGTGAGCGTATGAGTGTATGATAGAGAGTGTGTGTGATACAGAGCGTGTGAGAGCTTGTGAGTGTGTGTTAGCGTGTGTGAGCGTATGAGAGCGTGTGTGAGCGTGTGAGTATGTGATAGAGAGCGTGTGAAAGCGTGTGAGAGCGTGTGTAAGCGTGTGTGAGCGTGTGAGAGCGTGTGAGAGCATGTGAGCGTGAAAGCTTGTGAGTGTGTGAGCGTGAATGAGCGTGTGAAAACGTCTGAGCGTGTGTGAGAGCGTGTGAGCGTGTGATCGTGAGAGTGTGTGAGTGTGTGTGAGCTCCCTCCAATTTTTGAGAGTTGCGAGTTGCGGGTGCTGACTGGCTGATGGAGCTATAAAAGCTTGAGAAAATTGGGGGCAGGGAGATGATCAGGGTGGCGAGCACGGCTGTCTGCGCAGGCGCATCGCGTTAGTTCCGCAAGCGCAATCCTACGGCGCGGGGCGGAGAGCTTTGTCTGGCGGATATTAATGGCCGTCGTGTCTCGAGAGAAAAAGATGTGTACCATTAAACTGGCTCAAGATCTATGGAATGGTTGAAATTAACAGATAAACAAGCTTGGGTTTGGACAAAGAAAATCTCAGTCTATGAATAATAACCCAGCTCTATAAAAATAATGGGTGAAGATAAAAAATAAACAATCTTTGGATTTTCTTGGATTACCAGGTTGTGGATTTTTGTTTTTCTGTTTTAATAAAACATACAAAAGTAGTCCCATGATTATTTTTTGTTTAGGTTCAATGGAACAGATATCGAAATGAAGTACTTTTGGAAAACGATAACTATGATAAAAATTTAATAAGTTTCACGCTGTACTACAAAACGCCATAATTTAGTAGTCTTTCAAAGATTCAAATTTCTGACAGGTACCGAGGTTGTTTGCATTCTTTGCATAAATGCGTACTCTGCGTTTCTTTCTCTATTCGCCCTGAGTAGTGTTTTTAAAGTCCTGTGTATATTTCTTTTTCTAAAGGATTTTCAAATTATGCTAATATATACATATTAATTGTGTGTGTAGCATTTTGCTGTTTTGACTATTGTAGAAGCTGGCGGCGGCCAAACTGATGAGGAATTGTTTATGCCACGGACGTGTGAGCTGCACCGCACGGATAGGGTGAGCGTCCCTAACGGCGCCGTTATTTTTATGGTTGTTTATTGGTAGATTTTATTTGAGACAAGTGTACGTTCTTTCTGTGCGGTCAAGATATGCGCAACTCAACAATCGAAATCCTAGTAAAGGATGGTACGGAGTTACCCATGAAGCTTTCTATTTTTAGTATTGTTTGAAAAATCGTGCTTAGGACAAAATGATGGATTGGGAGAGTAACGGGAATTTCTCTTGGGTCAACATGTCTTACGGTTTATTTAGGTTGGGGGGAGCAATAAATGGGGTGTCGAGAGAGGGAGAGAGAGAGAGAGAGAGAGAGAGAGAGAGAGAGAGAGAGAGAGAGAGAGAGAGAGAGAGAGAAAGTGCCACTGAATGATATGTCCGGAATCCAAATTGCTGGACCCTCCATCGGTCAGAGATTCATTTGGGCGCGTAAACAGGAAAGTAATAGGGAGCCAGGCGGCCTGAGATCCCTGCCGATTAGGGACAGAGGGGGCCGAGAAGTAGGGATAGAGCGGCGAGGGAGGCACAGAGAGTTTAAGGGTTATACTTATTACTAATAGAGATAAAGCTTGGATTTTGGTACACTGTGCGCAACTACAATGGTAAAACATAGTTGTAGAGATAGAAGTTTAAAGCCAAAAAAGCTAAACAAATTAAATGTGATACAAATGGGTGCACCACTTAAAAGGGCATATCAATAGTCTTGATAACTCACGCTAGGATATTTACAGGGTTTCTTTGTAGATACCATTTCTTTTAGATCCATTATTACCCCCATTTTCCATGATATCTGATGTAGGTCCATACGGAATTGTATATTGGGTTCGAATGTTTTTAAACCCCGAAAGATCCCCATTCGATAGATTTAGAATTCAGTATTATAACCCGAGCAGGGCCCCGCACGTGAACATAATTGAATGGAAAGAATAAAAAAATGATTTGTAGACCTATGAGTAGTAGAAGTCTAGATTTAGTTATTTGATTTAGCTTTTAGATCCATGTTTATCCCCTTTTCGATGATAGTCGAGGTAGATCCATATAGAACTTAAATTGGGTTCGAATGTTTTAAAACCCCGAACGACCCCCATTCGATAGATCTAGAATTCAGCATTATAACCCGAGCAGAGCCCCGCACGTGAACATGTTGAATGGAAAGAATTAAAAAAAATATGTGTAGATCTATGAGTAGTAGAAGTCTAGATCTACCGGTAGTTATTTAATTTAGCTTTTAGATCCATGTTTATCCCCTTTTCGATGATAGTCGAGGTAGCTTTTAGATCCATATTTATCCCCTTTTCGATGATAGTCGAGGTAGATCCATATAGAACTTAAATTGGCTTCGAATGTATTTAAACCCCGAACGACTCCCATTCGATAGATCTAGAATTCAGCATTATAACCCGAGCAGAGCCCCGCACGTGAACATGTTGAATGGAAAGAATAAAAAAAAAATATGTGTATATCTATGAGTAGTAGAAGTCTAGATCTAGTTATTTGATTTAGCTCTTAGATCCATGACTGTTTATCCTCTTTTCGATGGTAGTTGAGGTAGACCATACATATTAAACTGCGCTCGAATGCTTTTAAACCTCGAAAGATCCACATTCGATAGATCTAGAATTCAGTACTATAACCCGAGCAGAGCCCGCACGTGAACATGTCAAACGAAAAGAAGAAAAAATATATATAGATCTATAAGTGGTAGTGTTAACAATAACATTAAATGGGTTTAAGAAAACAATAATAATTACGGCAAAAATCTAAACTATTGAAATAGAGACCCGCACCTATTTGAACCTAGCCCGCTTTCACTTACGATTAGCTAACTGTAATCAAAAACAGCAAAGGCTGCTTGATCGACGAATCAATTTCAATTCCTAAAATCTAATTAATGCTTTATGCTTCATCGTGAAAAATAAACGAACCAGCCTAATACATTCACGAAATTTCAACGTACCAATATATCTAAATTTCAAGTTTGTACCTTGAGTAGTTATGACGGAGAAGACGATCATAATTTCACCAGTTCACAAATATATAATAAGATTATTATTATTATTGTTACTAGTTGGGAACCCGCGTAATGCGTAGTGATTCTTAAAATGGATAAATAGATGAAGAATTACAGGTACATTTGGTGTCTTTTAGCTAAAAAATATGTCACTTCAGTATTCGACATACTTTAAAAAATTACAAATATGTTACAGAGAGATACACCAAATTGGTCATGCTGTAATAACGACTAATATGGCATATTTGTAACCTTTTTTTTTTTTTAGAAAAATCAATAAATTATTGCGGATGCCATTGTTGTTTCTATTCTAAATGTTCTCATTTTAAGACTTCCGTTTCACTGGCCAGTAGTTTTATTCTCAGTTTGCGACTCAATATTCTAATGGCAAATGTGTTTGTAAAATTGCAAGATTATGTCATGTAAATCTTTTTCATTTTCCTAATGCATATGAAATGTTTGCAGAATTTGCTGTTCCTCTGCTATACAACCTTTCCATAATTATCAAATTTGGATTTGGCTTAATCATTAAATTTTTATAACTATTATTCATTATTATTATTATTATTATTATTATTATTATTATTATTATTATTATTATTATTATTATTATTATTATTATTAT
>RQTK01000224.1:110455-211759 GCA_003991915.1 Elysia chlorotica | reverse complement strand
AATAATAATAATAATAATAATAATAATAATAATAATAATAAAAATAATAACAATAACAATAACAATTAAACCCTTAATTTTGCTAACCCACCAGTTTTTCCGATACTATCATTGCACAGTGTTCGGATTTTAGATAGACATATTTTTTGGCTTTTTTTTTCATTTTGCTGATAGCGCATCTTGATTATGACCAGGCACATGATCGTGTTGGTTGAGGAAAGTTTGTCCTTGTCTGTCTCCCTGCTGGGCGATCCGGGGAAAGTTTGTCCTTGTCTGTCTCCCTGCTGGGCGATCCGGGGAAAGTTTGTCCTTGTCTGTCTCTCTGCTGTGTGGTCCGGGGATGGCGCTTCTTTCTGGCCAAGTCCGCTGTGTCAACAGCGCCATCCGTATTGGTCTGATCCCCCGCTCCGGTAATGTTCGGCACTATGGAAGTAGTGGGAGGATCCCTAAGTCTTTCCAAGCTAATGCGACCTTATGCTTCCCGTCGCGTTTCTCGTCCGAGTTCCAGTTTGACTTACACTGTAGTTACAGAGATTTCTTTATCATATCTATCTTCATAGTGTCGTTGGTATTTCTCGCCAAAGAGAAATGGTTGAATTGCAAAATAATGTCTTGAAATGTGGGTACAGTGAATGGATTTTTAATCGCCACCGTAGCTTTTTGTCAGATAGTGCCGGTTTTTTCTACCCATTTCTCATTATCAATCACACTTTTTGTTGCGAAATGTGTGACTCTCATTCGTACACTTTGTGCATGATGAAGGATGTGCGTATCTTCAGTTTTATTTTTACTATACGGGATTGTATTGAGCTTCATGTAGTTAGACTAAAATAGAGCAATTTACTGTAGGCCTATGCACGTGTTCTATAGTATACCTTACTTGCACTGCAGCCACGTACAATAACAGCACTTCTTGTGTTGGAATTGTTATACTATTTGTCTTATGAACTTTACATACATGTGTTTGGTTTGTAGTTTTTTTAGACGATGCAGTGACCTCAAATTGTAATTTGACCACACTTGACCATTAACGGAATCAGTCTTGACATAGTCCTAGTGAAGTTCTTCCCTTTTTCTGTCAGCTTCATTGAGTGGTTTATAACGCGCTTCGTGTGCGCCCTGTTGGCCAAGTCAGGTTGGCCAGTGTGGTTGGCGACCTTGGTGTCTTTGAGGTTTGACTTTACCTTCAGGACTTGAGTTGGGTTACCTCAGTCCTTGGAGTTGGACTTGGGATATTTGTCGATCTTACTCCATCCACGTAGTAGCCGCTAGAGCTCGTTTGATTGGGAAATCTTAGTCTTTATCGTACGTTACGTTTCTCTGGTCACTTTTTCCTTTTGATTTGGAAAAATCTAGGTGAACGTAGCATTTCTCTAGTTTGTCGGTCGGTACTGGGAGACTCGGGACCGTGGTCCTGAGACCGTATGAGCGCTGTTTCTACGGTTAACTGCGCTTCTGGGGAACGCCTGGGGAGACGGAGCGCTCAATTCTAGTATTAGAGTGAGGTCTCTATGGCCGCCATTGGGATATCAGTTGTAACACTGAGGAAGTTTCCGTTGTATCTGGGTGCCGCAACATGATATCCAGTTTTTGATATTTGGATATTTTATATTTACTTTTAGTCTTACACTGTATGTCGGAGCTGCAGTAGTGATTTGGATCATCTACAGTTTTATTTCTTATTGGAGTTATTTTCAACTAATATTTGATTGGTGGGAATTTTGATTCTTACTATTTTGTTACTATTACTATCTATCCGTATTCATTTGATACCTTTCATTTTGTTGACCATTATTTCTACCCCTATTCTACCTTATCAATATTAGTACTATCTATCTGGGTACCTTCCATTCTGATTACTATCCTAAACGTCACTATCTATCGATATCTTTTCTATCCTAGGGTATTGACAATTCCTTATTGTTTAAGTAACTTGTGTTTACCTTGTTGGTGCATTGAATTTAATTACTGGTTTTTTTGTCTATAATATAATAAAGGAGTCGATTGCTGGTATTTTAAACTTTTCTTCCGTATCAGTTGCTGTCCTTTTTACTTTTAGTGCGTGTTATATCCCTCTATATCGGAAGGGAGCAGTGGGCATTCAACTCCATTGTGCATCCTCAAACGAACTCAGAGTGTAAACTCTCTAGGATCGCACAGTCATTTCGACACGTACCATAAGTTATGAGTATCTAGTCCTTGAACTGAAATCAACGTATGCGTATAGACTAAGCGAAGTATAAACCCATAATTATATCCCCGTAGTGGGTAGGCAAGACTTTAAATGTTGTATTGAAAACACAACCAATTAAATCTTCATGAGAGGTAGTCCATTCCAGGTTGTCCTCTGCTCATCGAAACAGTAGTAGTATTGTCTAAGCAGTGGAGAAAGTGGTCGACAGATACTTGTTAGCCCCACAAGGATGGCCTTGAGTTCCATTACATTTGTATGTAAACTGTATCCTCTGCTGACCAAAACCCTTGACTGGACGTTGAGTCATGTTTAAGGTGAGCACCCCAAGCTATCCCTGACGCATCACTTGTCAAAGTGAAATGTGGATTAGGAGAAGCAATGGGTTTGCAGGAGAGCAAGCCTTCTTCGATCCATTATTACTGTATCTCTGTCCTACACTCCTGTGTAAGAGCCATAGTTTTCTTATAATTGAAACTTTCTATTTCCAAGGTTTTTATATTAGAAGATTCTAGAGCTTTGTAGAAACATTGTCCATAGCGGGCTGCAGGCAAGGCTGCCATGAAGGACCCAAGTAATTTTACCAAGATCCGAATCGGACAAGTTTAACCCCCATCATAGATTTAGCAAATGACAAAATCTTAGTCCTTTTTCTTCCTCTAAGTAAATCAGTTTTGTGTTTCAATTCAAAACAAAACCCAGACGTTTGAGCGACTGGCTAGCGGTAGTGGATCTGAAAAATAACACGCTAATGAATGAAAAGATTTTCTTGTAATTCTATGTTCCACGTTCCTATAACAATTGAACATTCGTCATGTGTATCCTTTTGAACGTAGACATCGTCAATACACATATATGCTAATTAGAACCACCCTTTTCCTTAAATGAGCCAAAACAGGTTTTGTTATCTTAGTAAACGTCCCACCAGAATCTTTAAGCCTTGGGGCAAGGCAATAAATAAACGTTTCTAAAAATTAAACTTTAAATCTATCCCTATCCACGGGAATGGTAAAATAGGCATCCTTCAGATACAAACTTGCCATATAGCAACCATCATACATCATTTAATACAATTATCTCAAGTTTTCATCTTAAAATAAATAGTTAAACATCTTCGTTTCAATTTTCCAGTCGCTTTCTGACTAGAATTTGTAGGGGCGACTCCAGTAAAGGTTTGTTGGCGCTATAATATTAGACTCTCCCAAGTCGTTGATCTTTTCAGGAAGGTCAGTCCCGAACAGCAGTTGGGTGGAGTCTGACTGTGTGATCAGGTCGCCACAGAGCGGTTTGTAAACATCCGCCAATCAACTCTTCGTGTTTTATTTCCGCAAGGCGGGCGGGTCGCTGTGTCTGGCTGAGTTCAGGCCAACAATGTCGTTTGCTACGCTGGTGCAGTTTGTATGTCCATTGCGGAGTTACCTTCCGAGCCGTCAGGCTTTTTGTTATGATGGCCTGGCTTTTTTGAAGTCTGCTGTCCCGCAAGCGCTGATTTTTTGTTTGTAGTTTCCATGCTTCCCGATTGGTTTTCGGTACTTTGATATTTTTTTTTAATTTACAGGCATGGGGTACTGCTCTAAGAGGTAATTGGTCTTTGCCTCATCCGGCTGAAACTCGTGCGACGACTCTCGCATTTAACTTCAGCTCACGATTCTGATCTTGTCACCCTGTAACAAGACAGCTCGTATAATCCTATTGTTCAGTGATAATTTGTCCCCATACATGGTTAACCGCCAGCAAGCACCACTGTGTGTGCCCCAGTAAGCTTTCATAGTATCGTATGTTTACGTTATAGCTGAGCAAAGTGGGCCCTGCATAGATCTGGATCTAGATCTAAATAAACTCGCTGAAACCTATTTCACAAGTAAAATATGTTGCCAATAATTGCACTGATGTGTAGTCATAATTTTGTAAGTCTCAGGTAGCACACAGCGAAGAAATTTGCGGCCAAGTTAACCAAAAAAACAACATGACATTGACCTTCACATCACGTGACCTCTCTTGGAGATAGATGAGTTGGAAGTAGGTCAAGAATGTGGAGGACTCGACTGAAATGAAAATAGCTGCGAGATTTGCATCTGAGGGAGAACGATGGAAAAACCATGGCATCCAATCTCTGGAAAGAGAAGGGATTCTGACGGACTGGCTGATTCCTCCAATCGCTCACTATGCAACAAACTATAGATGCTGGTATTGAATGAGATATCGACGTTGGGGAGATGAGAGATGGTGAAGAGCGAGAAGCAAGTTCAAGCGCCGACCGGGCAGTCCAATTCTAGATCCAAATAGATCTAGACCTAACGAAGACTGGGCTGATGTCGCCGATAAAATCAAGCCAAATTTTAATCAAACTCTAACAATTCAGCTTCTATATAGATTCTCCACACTTTTCTTATTCTTTTTACTCTACTTAATAATCATACTTCTCTGTGAGTTGATAGCATACCAAACACACACAAATATGACATGCAGATTTTATTAAAGAACTATATCAATTGAAAAGCGTTTACGGCGCTATGACATAATATTATGATAATAACAGTCGATTACACAGTATAAAATTCCTTTTACTTAAGAGTATTCGTTCCGTTATTGTTGTTGTTGTTGTTGTTGTTGTTGTTGTTGTTGTTGTTGTTGTTGTTGTTGTTGTTGCTGATGCTGTTTATAAAAGTACATAAAAACAATTGTTTCCATACATCATTCAGAATACTATCTAATGCTATTAGAAATAGGTCTTGAATACAAAAAAACTGAAACGATATCAACGAGACAATGTTACTTTTTTATACCTATTTCTCTAAATATCTATGTATCCACCTTCCTTTCCCCTCTCTCCTCTGTCTCTGTCGGTCTGTCTATCTGTTTATCTGTCTCGTTCTCTCTATCTCCTCTCCCTCTCTCTCTCTCTCTCTCTCTCTCTCTCTCTCTCTCTCTCTCTCTCTCTCTCTCTCTCTCTCTCTCTCTCTCTCTCTCTCTCTCTCACTAGTTCCCTGTAACTGTTTGCTCATTAGTTCCTGGTGTCCTTGTCACCTCGACAATGAGTCTGCTCGTTTCCCTCTTTTATTTTTATCTTTGTTTCTTTTCTGATCGCACCTCTCTGAATCTCTTCGCACTTTTTTTTATCTTGCGGCTCTCTTCTGTCTTCTCTTTCTGTCTATCTTCTTCTCTCTCTCTCTCTCTCTCTCTCTCTCTCTCTCTCTCTCTCTCTCTATCTATCTATCTATCTATCTATCTATCTATCTCTTTCTCCTTTCACGAGCAATTTTGCACTTCAGTGAGGAATGATTGACTTAAAAACTAGTACCGAGGAGTTCTAGAGACGGATAGGTGCCTGCTCCGTAGTGTTGGATTTTTTTATGCCTGGTTCGTAGAATTTTTTATCATTGGTGATGATTTTGTTGCACTTGGTTGCTTTTTTTGTCGTAGTTAACTATAGAGAACTGGATCATCCTAATATAATCTCGGTACAAGATCTCTTACCATTTATTTGTTAAGGAATGTTTTTAAATAGTTAACAGCATACATGGTATTCTTAGGTTGTCGCTAATTATTTGTCTTTTAGTCAGTCACGAAGCAGATCGTTTATTTTTTATGTTGAGTATCTAAAAAGCGTTCCCGTCTTTATCTATGCCATTCTGTTTGAAGCCTGCGGTCCTATGACAGCGCCCTTTCACTACGTCATGTTTTCTAACGACTGTCTGAAGGCGAGGTACTGAGCTCCGTCCCTGGCATGGGCGAGATTGGTTTGAATCTCCCTGTGGGACCCAGCACGGTACATGTTTCTCAGACTTTCTCTTACAGTTAGACTGAGCTAGTGAAGTAACGGGAACCTACGGCACAATGTCGTGAGGCTGGAACAATCAGTGCCTTCACTCTTGGTTTCCCGTCGCTCTGTCAAAGACGTATGAATTATGATAGAAGCACAGCTCCATCAAGGTGCGAGCCCTAACTATAAAAGTTCTTTTTTAACGCAAGTTAACAATATATATAATGGTAAATTTAGAAACTAGCTGCATGTTAGTTCGATGAACGGTTTGATATCTACATAGACTTCTTTACATGGGGAACGCAAATTGTTTGAAAAATCTATCCCTGCCGGCCTTGCTTCTTCATTTATCACAATCTTGAAATCTGTTGTTTGTCTTGTGTTGGCAAATTCATAAACACGTTTTAAATCTTTCACGTATTTGTGATGGTCATTTAATTTATCTTGGATCATTTGCAAAACATGTCTGTGTAACCCATTTGTTATGTTTAATCGCCTGTCAAGTTGATTTTTTCCGTCCAGGAAATAATTATATCTGTAAAAATGAAGAAGGGTTTTGAGCAGCAGGTTCTAGAGGGCCGATTAAATGATAAACTTGTCCCTGGATCCGACATTGGAGATTCCACCCTCTCAATGACATTTCATTACAGCCTCAGGATGTCAGCTGAAACACGGCATTGTGTTTTCTAGAATTTTCTATACAAAAAAAATGTTCAGATTCATCCGTATCGCCAGAAAAAAGTGTTCTCATATTTGGTGGAAAGGGTGGGAGCAATAAATTGTAAATCAACTTTTGCTAAAGCACATGACTGAAGGCTCATCAGGAAATTTGAAAGCAGCATAATGAAAACAATGGGTCCTCCACTTTCCAACGTTGAAAGCATTATTAAAATTGTCTTGACTCTGTGTTAATGCAATTGGTAAATTTATTTCAGTCCTTTGAGGCGGGTGAATCCATTATAAAAAAAAATAAGCTTGATATATTTTCTGGCATGTTTTTACCACAACATCACAACAAACGCAAATAAAGGTGGAGAGATTTCACGAAGTCAGTAAACTTTTTCTGCTATAGATCTAGATCTACATAGTTATGGTCTAAAGTTAGATCTGGGTTCTTAAATAAGTGTGCTGAATTTAGAACCAAGCTATATCTAGATCTAGATCGACATTAATTTCGACCAAAGCTCTCCCAAGGTCCAGTGAGAGGTTATCCGCCATTTTGCCTAGAACCGGCTCCTAAAAAAGTATTTCAGTTTAAAAATCTCCTGTGGCTGCTATTTTTAAGGCTTTAAGTGAAATTACAACTTTTTCTAGATCAAGATATGATTTAGATTTTTAGTTCTGTTTAATTTAGGTTTAAGCAACATCTAAATCTAGATAGAAAATAGCTACATTAATTCAGATCAAAGCTCTTTCAAAATCCAAGGTCAATTGAGAGGTTGACCGCCATTTTACCTAGATCTAGATTATTCAAAATGTTGAACTTCCATGATTTTCGGGTTAAACAAGCCGAAACAAATAAAAAAATGATCACGTTTTCGCAACATCTAAATGGGCTGAAAACCTCCGGTTAGTCATAACAAAACTAGATTCCAAATTTGGTGCTAGTCTGATGTCTGGTTTCTTAGATTCGAGCAGACAAAAAATCCAAATACAGAAATATGTAATAATTTATATAGATATGTGATTCACTTCTAGAACTAATAATTATCAATAGGCCTATTCCGCAACTTGAATTTTGACATAACGATTTTTAGCTACATGTATCTAACTTTGGTTAAAGATATGCAAACAGGATGGCCAGAAATATGCGGTATTGTTTTTTAAACTTTGTGGTGTAGGTATTTTATACCCACTAACAACTAGTTTCCCTCGAAGCATTAATTCAAACATGTCAATAATATTATTACGGCTGTTGTACAACCATTTCCTTAGCCAAGTATACGGTGATAGCTATCCATATTCTTTATTAGATTTGTGAGGACATATATCAACAGAGAAAACAAGTGGTATGATTATAAAATCCATTTAGAACCTTAATTCTGTCTGCGCTTTAAAACTGTTGGACGCAGCCTCATTCCTTTGAGATTCTCCATGACGAGTCCAGAGACTAGGTTTTTGCCCCCGCAGATCCAAACCCACAGGACGCTCACCCCGACCCTACTGGTGGCGGCTCACTGGGGCTCAGACCACTCTCCCCCCGCCCGCAAAGACTGAATCAAGAAACCAAGGCGAGACTAATGGACAGAGCGGAAGTCTATGGAGATCAAAAAGGATCAAATTATTGATACTTGGAATGGCGTGAAGGACAATCCCAGTGTGTGGATGATCAGGAGCAGGGGGAGGGGGTGAATAACAAGCTGTAATATCATAATAAATAACTACAGCAGTTTTTTAGTGAGGGTGTTAATGATGATAATATTATGACAAGGGTGAGGGGTATTATGATGACAATAATTATGATGGTAGACAGACGTAGATATCCCTGTAAATTTATATAAGTGCATTTTTACTGAGCGAATGGTGTTTAAAATGCACAAGATTGAGTAAAACTCATAGAGACATAGAGCGGCCAGCCGCGCAAACTTTCACACTGTTTACCCTTATATCTAGTCTACTAAGTACAAAGGGGCCTACATTTAAACGCGTGGCTTACCATATACTTAGATGTCAGAACTTGGCGTGTAAATCTACTTTCATTTTGCGTCGTTTCAAATGGTAGACCTTACATATCATTTCTTTGTCGCCCGTTTCTGTATTCTAGCATACAGACATCCATCGTATTGTCTCTAACCGCAATGTTAATGTTTAATCCATTACCAGATCCAGTCGTTGTATCATCAAACCTATTTCCGTGGCTTTTTTTTCTGGTTCTACAAGAATTGTGTGAATGGAACAAAGCATTTTGCCTTTTTATGTACTTATTGTAATTTCTAAATGAAACACACAGACATTGGCCTCGTTTGCTGGCAATCGCCAAGCCTAATCAAGGAACAGTACACCATTCCCTTGCAATCTTGCCGATTTAATATCTAATTTTTATGTTATGATATAAACTTACTTCACCTGCAAAGGTTTAAGGGAATTCCAGTATCAATATCAACATCAGCAACATCACACAGTCATCATTTTCACTTAATGTGATTGAAGGATATAAGGTGTGATGGTTTGCTTATTTTACTTTGCTTGTGCCTGTTTTGTTTTGTTTCTGTTGTTTTTTATTGGGAAAAAAGGGGGGGGGGCTCAAATCATGTTTGAGGTTTGGGTTGCGCTTTTTATTTTTTTGTACTCTTATGCAATCGTATACAAGCCCTGCAATAAAATGAATAGTAAGATTTATAGTGTCGGTTTAAGTGTTGTTGTTGTTTCTTTTATTTTAATTGGTTTGTATATGAACCTTTTGTTCAATGTTCAATTTGAACATGTCTGTTTTTCCCTTGCACAATTCATTTGGCGTCACACGTCCGCATCTGCTTTTATCACAGTGTGTTTTATCATAGTAACTCCTGGCTCGCATATTGATCTTTATTAAAACTCAGATATGGGGGATGGTTTGTGTAAGATTCTCATAGTAATAAAATTATTTAAAAATATGAGCAAAAATAAAGACACACACCTGGCACACTGACATTTACCGGAAGTTCTTTGTGGAGCATTGGCGTCAGAAGAAAGCAGACACAGAGACCAGGAAGTCGCGGACTGAAGTCTGTTGACACATTCCAACCTTCCGCCTGCAGGGTCTGAGTTCTAAGGGTCTAAGTTCTACCTCACTCTGTCCCCGCCCTGGTGAGCCGTCCACTGGTCCGCGCCGCCTGTTCTGGGCAGGACTGCGCCGGACATCGCGCTTCCGGTGGCCTCCATCATTAGTGCGCGGGAGGAATCCCCAGAGACTATAATCTCCAACATAATTGTCTACATTTACACCACGGCCGTAGGACTGGAGAAGTGCATGACTATCGAGGAGAAATTCATAAGACATTGTGCTGAGTGGAAGATTTATGAGTGGATATTCCGGGAGGTTAGATCGCGAATCTTGGTACAAATAACGCAAAAAGGAAAGGTTAAATTTAAGTATAGACAAAATAAATGTACAGAGACATAGGAAAAACAGAGATATATAACACAAAATTGATTGTAAAACAAAGAAGGAATGATAAGAGTGATTGAAAAAAATAGAGAGAGAATGCTTAGATCGATTGAAAAACACAGGGATAGAATGCTAAGATTGATTGAAAAACATGGACAAAGAATGATTAGAATGATTGAAAAACATAGAGAGAGAGAATTCTTAGATTGATTGAAAAACATGGAGAAAATTGCTTAGATTGATTGTAAAACACAGAGAATGCTTAGATTGATTGTAAAACATAGAGATAGAATGCTAAGATTGAAAAACACAGAGTAGAATGCTTAGATTGATTGCAAAACACAGAGAAAGAAAGCTTATATGGGTTGAAACATGGATACTACAGGTGGCAAATAGGGGTGATTGGTTTTGTAGAGTATATGAATGTATAAAAATCAATGCACACACTTGTAAGTCGAAACGTGTAACGGGTGCTGCCCACTCGTGCCAAGAGGAAACTTTTCCATCGCGGTTATTTCGTGGCATTATTCCGTGGTCAACATAAGTTTGAACAAAACGGTTGGCTTCTCTTCTCTAACCTCTAGGACTGGGTATTTCACCAGCCACTACTGTTTGTGCCAGTCTTTTGGTTTAGATCTCTTTGAGGAGTGAACAAGTGCCCTCAAACATAAAAAATGAAAGTATCTAAACAAAGCGTGACAAAAATGGAATAGAATCTAACAGTTGTTCGACGTCGTTTGGGAGCGTTAAAAGGAGCAAATTTTTCAATTTAATGAGTGTCGCAAATAACGGGTACGCATTATTTTATCGCAAGCAAAATTGTGAGCAATGGCGGTAAGAATGCTGTACGAATAACAGTTGGGGATGGAAGCTTTAGACATGGGCTTTACAGGCTGTCAACAAAGTAGCTGGTTGTTAAAACAATTGGTAAAGTGTAGGCCCTATGTTGTAATAAACTGGTAGCATGATGTTCGCGACCGTAACCACTTATTATATATTAAAGATGTGTTGATGTTTCATTCCCAGATCCAAAGACAAACAGGTCGGCGCATGCGACACAGACCTGATGATCCAGGATGCTACTCTCTCCAGGATGAGGGGCCACAGAACACCTGCAGATAATGGGGTCTAGAGACGAACATCGTTTCCTGCAATCTCAGCCAACCCTGTCCTGACACATGTGGATCTACAGCAGTGTGTTCCGTGCTCCGACAGCACATTGCCTACAGTGCAGGGATAAAGATCTGAATTTATTTATGCGCTCATGCATCGTGTTTTTTTTTTAGTCTTATTGTCTTAACGAAATTAGTTAAATATTAAATATTATAATCAAACAATTTAGGGATTTTGTTTTCAAGAACGGATATATTAAGTAAATTAGAAGGTCGTTAAGTGATACAGAAAAACTTTCTGATTCTCGTGACGTCAACGCTTTCGTCGTGAATGTTTAACAATTTGTGAAAGTTGTTTTTATCCTGTCCTTAAACCTATTGCTTAAAAGTTCGTCTAGGGATCAAGACTTGGCATATCACTTTCTCTTGCTACTGGGGTGCACATTCGGCCCAGGGTTGACTCGGAACATTATCTGTTCCAATAACTTTTTAAGATTCAAGAAATTAGATGCAATAATGAGGACGTGATAAATTCCTTCTGACTAAGTATAATTTTTAATACTGCAACAGTATTTCTTGACGACATTTTTATCTATGCGTTTGGTAAATTTTAAGCGTTGAAGTAGAACTGGGGGCCTGAGCGGCCATCTGGTGAGGAAGGTTGAGAGTCCATGGGTTCTGTAAGAGAGAGCCTAGTGGTCTCCAACATCTCAGTGACTGCGGACGGCCATAACGGCTCGTTCATGTCCGCCATGATGGCTGAGGGGCAGCTCAACAGATCATCAGGACCGGGCGACCTGGGGAACACGGCCTCCAGCACCTTGAGCCCCCCGGGGCAGGCCGAGTTCCCGGCGCACCTGTTCCGGCCCGCGGCCTCCAGCCTGCAGAAGTTCGCCATGCCGGTCGTGCTGAGCGCGGGGGTGCTGGGCGGCCTGGCGCTCGTCACGGTCTTCACGCGCACGCCCCTGCGGCGGAGCGCGCTGGCCAACTACCTGACGGCGGCGGGCGTGACGAACACGGTGTACCTGCTCTGCTCGGGCGTGCACTGGGTCACGCTGCACCAGGGATGGCCCGTCCAGAACGTGACGGGCGTGTGCCAGCTGACCATGTTCGCGCTTCACCTGTCCAAGTTCCTGGCCACCTGGTACCTCATCCTGGCGCACCTGGAGCGCTTCATCCACCAGTTCAGCGGGCGGCCGCCCAGCGCGGGCCAAGTGGGGGCGCCGCGCGCGTGGCAGGACAGCGCGGCGGGCGGGGAGGCGGCTCTGCTCAGCCCCAGAGTGCGCAAGTGGTGCGGCATGTTCCGGGCCAAGTGCATCATCATCGTGGTCTTCATTTTCTCAATGGTCGGCTTCTTGCACTACATCTGGACGTACATGGTCATCGGCGGGATCTGTATGATCATGCAGGAGAGCCTGAAGCACATCGTGCGCCTGCACAAGGTGGAGATCTTCGCCTCCATCTTCCTGCCCGTCCTCCTCATCATCGTCATCGACGCGGCTCTGCTGGGCCAGATGCTGCACCGCTTGAGCGTCCGCCTGATGAGGCGCGCGTCCTCCCCGCCCCGAGGTCCCGGACTGCCCGCGCTCGCGCATCAAGCTCACCAGCGACGCCGAGTGGCGCGGTCAGTACTCACTGGCATCCTCGGGCCGGAACGGGGTCAGTTCGGTGACGGGCTCACACGGCGCTCGGAGCAATGGGCGGACATCTCCACATAGCCCTAACTCCAGATCTCCGTCCATCGGCAAGTCTGGGGAGACTGAGATCGATCTGTCCCACGAGCAGGGACGCGCCACTGGGGTTGTCGTCCTGGAGGGCGTCCTGTTCGCGGCGGTGCTGCTGCCGTTCTCCGTGATGGCGATCAGGTCCCAGTTCCGCATGCCGACCCAGCGGGACATCGAGGTGCAGACGCTTATTGAGGAGCTGGTCAAGGTGAACGCGGCCGTCAAGTTCTTCCTCTACTTCGTGATGCTGCGCAGTTTCCGCAGGGGCTTCCTCTACCTGGTGTGCTGCTGCTGCAGGAGAGGGGGCGATCAGCAGGGGGAGTCGCTACAGGAGACGTCCGTCTGATCTCATGGGCAGGTCGTTTGGCTTGGGTACTTCTGGGGTGAGCAAATCGCGTACAACTTTGCCGCCGGAGGAAAGAGAGCTTCAGAGAGGACGATTAGCAAAAGTGTACGTGCGTTTTGAAATAGAGAGAGAGACAGAGAGAGAGAGAGAGAGAGAGAGAGAGAGAGAGAGAGAGAGAGGAGAGGAAATATCTCAGACAGATTTGGCATGAGCGGCTGGGGGAATTTGGCAGATGAGCTGTTCCCAGATTGTTGCTTCAAAGTGAAAGCTGTTGGTGTGTATTGACTTTCATAAGTTTCTAAAATGCCTTGGTATTGTGCAGGAACTTGGTTGATGCTACCACACTAAAAACAGCTCTGTGCCCCAATGGCTCGCAAGACATACCCGAAAATGTGAAATACTCTCGACTCCTTGTCATAATATACTCACTTATTATTCCTCTACAAATGTCGTAGTAGGTCCCTGTTTATGTGAATTGGTTTGTTTGTTTTTGGACAATCAATTATCCTATTAGATTTACTTTTGATGTGTGCGATACGCAGTTTGTTCATTTTTTGTCATTTTTAGTCGAATGTAAATTGGTAGACCTGTCTCGATTATTGACACTCAGGGTTGACAAGATGCTATTAATTTTATTACTCAATTCTTTCACTTTACAATGCTATGCTGGAATTTTAGGATCTTTCCCTTGTTTTAGACTAAAATTAGTTGTGTTTGCAGCGACTACTCCTTCAGTTGTTGTTGTTGTTTGTTTTGTCTATAGCAGGGCGCGCACCCTAAGACTGTTTGTTTCCATTTTACAATTAATATATTTTTGTTTATTCAATGTATACGAACTTTATCTCAGGTTTAAAATTTTGTTTCACATTAAACTTGTTTTTATTAACGGTCTTGTTTTTTTTATAGATCTGTAATCTGCTGAGACATTATGGATTTAATTTTATAATTCTGTTTGGCTTTTCCAAATGAGTTTTGAAATCGATCCTATGGTTGTTGTTTTATTGTTGTTGTTTTTTTAACCAATATATTGAGATTCAAAACGGTATATATTTTGGCATAAAAAACGTGTTTTAAACTAAAACGTTTTACCGTAACTTGTGCGCTTGTACACTGTCGGTCATTGTGTTCGTGGTGATTCACACAGAAGTGCTCCGTCAAGCCACACTTGTTGCCAGTTTGGATTGAATTGCGCCACTTTATATTTAACTGAAAACTCCTCGACCAGTTTTTGGATTCGTATAAAAACAGACAAATAACAGCCAGGTTGTAAAACATCTTTGGAATTTTTTTATTGCCCCAAGTATAAGCTAAAAACCAATTTGTATTCCTCAATTTGTGATTTATGCTTTTATCGTTTTTTTTTATAATAATTTATTGTTATTTCTGTTAAGGGGGGGGGGGGTGAGAATTTTGTTCTGAACCACGTGGCTTCCTTAAAGCTAATCCATTCGTGGGGAAAAACACCCGTATACTCGTAAATAAACTTCAGCAATGGCAATACTCTCTCTCTCTCTCTCTCTCTCTCTCTCTCTCTCTCTTTATCTCTCTCTATCTATCTATCTATCTATCTATATCTCTTTCTTTCTTTCTCTTACACACACAATCTTTCGCTTTCTCCCGCTCTCCATCCCTTTCTCTCTCTCTCGCTCTCTCTGTATCTCTCTCTCTCTCTCTCTCTCTCTCTCTCTCTCTGTTTTCACAACTATTAGCTGCTTATGCCCGTGCTCCTGCTCCTCCCCTCTCTGCTCTTCCTCTCTCCTGCTCTTCCTCCCTCCTCCCCTTCCTCCCTCTGCTTTTTCTCCCTCCTGCTCCTTCTCCTTATGCTCTTCCTACCTCCTGCTTTTCCTTCCTTATCGTTTTCCTTCCCCCTGTTCTTACTTTCTCCTGCTCTTCCACAGTTCTGCTCCTCCTGCTCTTCATTCGTCCTGCTCCTCCTCCCTCTCTATCTGCCTCCCGGCTGCTATTCCTGCCTCATCTTCTTCTCCCTCCTGCTCTTCCTCCCTCTGCTCCTCCTCCCTCTCTATCTGCCTCCCGGCTGCTCTTCCTGCCTCATCTTCTCCTCCCTCCTGCTTCTCCTCCCTCTGCTCTTCTTTCCTTCTGCTCCTCCGCCTCTCATCCTATTGGCTCTGCCCTCCCTTTCCTCCTCCTCATCTTGCAAACTAATTATTGCGCTACTTTCTTTTATTCCTGCTATTTTAATGTTCTTCTTCTTTTTCCTAATTTTTCACCCACAAATGGCTTAACGTAATACAAATAACGTGTGGTGGTGAAGGATAAAAAGTATACCGGTAATCTATATATTGTCTTCGTCTCAAACTTAGACATGCGATCAAATTCAAACCGCTCCACCCTAAAATTCCAAATTTTACAGTAAAATTACAAATGGGCCAGAGAATTTTAGAGTCATAAAACTAATAACATTAAAAAAACGAACAGACACAACAATTACTGCTTCCTCCCCTTCCCTGAACAACAAACAAATCGAAAATGCTAAGAGTGTGCATAAATCTTAATGCGCACAGTGCATCGTTTTCTTAGAACTCTTGGTTAATTATTAATTCTGATTATAAATTATTGAGCCGATTTTAGTTTAATGCAACCTCTTCAAGCATACATATTAAGTTCCTAAAGTTAGATACACAATTTTGAGCTCAGCACAGTTTAAATTTAGCTGTAATACTTTAGTTTTGTCCATCCTACAGTCCCCACGAATTTCGTGGGTTCCCAGCTAGTACAAAATAAGTGTTTTGCTTTTGGTTCGTTTTCTAAAGCTCAGTATCTTAAAAAGCTGTGAAGGTTCTTCGTTACTTTAAACAATCATCGTGACAAAAATAGTTTGGGAGCTACATACAGGTAGTTTCCAAAGATGAAAATAAATTTTTCGGCTCTAACGTTATGAAAAGAAAAAAAGAAAATCGATTCAGGTAAAAAAGAAGAAGAAGAAGAAGAAGAAGAAGAAGAAGAAGAAGAAGAAGAAGAAGAAGAAGAAGAAGAAGAAGAAGAAGAAGAAGAAGAAGACAAAGAAGAAGAAGAAGAAATCTATTCCTCATCCAATGGGACCTTAACCATACAGTGGTACAGTGAGCCAATGGCGCTCACCATCGCTACAAGTGAGGTCAGTTTGGACAAAGCACTAAACTTAGCGCTTCTCTATTGCTTATTCTCAATTTTAGTTCCCTGCCTATGATAATGCTTGAAAAATATATCATTTGTACAAAGTACTTTTCATTTGTAAATATATTTAACCAAGCATGCCTTGATATCTTTGTTGATACATGTATTAATTTCCACTTACTATGACTGTATTGTAATGATTATGTAAGCGATGTTGAAGAAAATGGTTTGCTTTTGAATTTTTCTTTCAAGCATCCGTTCATTGCTGAGTATGCCGTGAGAACGTTTTACATCATAATGTTTCCGTTATTTTTGCTTTTTTGGAGGGTTGTCTTTCTCTAAAGTTTTCTCTTTTTTTTTGGTCTTCTAAATTTTATACAATTATGCCAATTTTTTTCTGGCGGTCTTTGTAGTTAGATCGCTTGTCTTTATGCGGAATTGCTGGTCTGGTTTTGTTTGCTATGAGACCGGCTTCAGTTTTGTTCTCATTCTCTAGACACACTGTGCACTCCGGGAGGCCTAGCCTGTGCTATCGTTTGGATTGTGATACACGATGTTTTTTCAATGTCATGTTGGTTCTCAGTTTATCTCAATAATATCACTCAATAAAGAGGTTAATACGATGATTTTAAATTTTGTTTCATGTTGGTTTTGTTTTTTATACAGTTTGTATCGTGGGTGCCGTTTCATTTTTTAGATTAGATGACATTATTAAACCGAGATTTTATATAGCATGCCAAGCCACTTCCTTAAGTATCGCTTTTGTCTGTCCGCCTCGTCTCCACCTGTCGCCCGTCCGACTGTCTCGTTTCATCTAAGCTCACCGTCTCCATCTCGGTGAGTCTGACCGTGCTGGTCAATGGCAGTGCTAGCAAGAAGTTCTCTCTCTCTCTCTCTCTCTCTCTCTCTCTCTCTCGGGTTTAATGTCTCCTTAGTTCTTCTGAGGTATAGATACAGCAACGAGAAAAATTTACTTTTTTTTTCTTTTCAAGTGAATAGATATCAGTTTAAAAAATGAAAGAGAAGAGTGGTCATTTAATTCTACTGACTTAAGCCATAAGTTTTATACTTGTTTTCATCCTACAAACAATTTGTTTCACCTACCGACATTCTCGGTGAGTAGTTTACACAAGCGGAGAATTGTCCAAATGGATTTTATACATATTATTATAATTAAGATAGTAAATACAAGCATTATTTTTGCCGCTCGTGGTTTTTTAAATGTTTGTATTCTAAACACCTATAATATTAATTTTTTGGTAATCCGTTAAGTGTTTAAAGTATAAAATATTGTTACCATATTTCCTTTCCTATCACCGTGAAACCAACAATAAGCTTTGTGAGTGAGCAACTGCTGACCCTTCCAGTCGCCACCCCATACAAGTACACCGTAAGGAACCCTGAAGGCTATAAGAAAAGTGTATAATATCTTTCCCTTTATTAACGCCTGTGTTATATTGCCGTCTTGATGAAAAATAAAGCTGTCTTTTAGTGTTCGTCTGAAATAAAAAATTTAATTCATCTATTTACAAAGTGGATATTTTCATAATAATTGGGGTGATTATTTTGGTTATTGGCAATTGCAAAAAACTTAACAATAAACGACACAACTTTATGAAATCTTAATATAACCTAAGTTTTAATTTCTTTTCATCGCTGAATACAGATCTATACATTTCTTTCCAAAAAATTAATTGAGTTGTTGAATACCCAAGCATAATAAAGGGTAAAGTGTTTCATTTAACGAGATATGGTGAAATGAGCATTGACTCTTACGTTAGGAATTCAGGAACATATTAAAGCGACTTTTCCATCAACCTGTCGGGAAAATGTTACACCAACAACAAAAAGTTTGTTTGCTATTCCAGGACAAGCAGTGCACTCACCGACGACTTTCTGTTACATTTGCCAAGCTGTTTTTGTCTCGGGTAACAAAAAACCCGAGACGTAATCACTTCATTTCTCCGGGCGTAATTTAAGAAAGGTTTTAAAAACTTGATCTTATAATTATTCCCTCTGAACCATCTTATGAGTGTCAGTCAATGTGACAGACTGGTACTTTGATAGTTTTTTTTTTATTGTCAAACAGAAGAATTAGAGAATAAAAACCGTAAACCCACAAAACTTGTGGGATGGACAAAGATGAAAGGATGACTGGTGATTAATAGTTTCCGAAAACTAATAATTTTTCTTAACAATAGCTAAAAAAGCGGCATCGGCAATTTTACCACAAAGACTCAGAGACAAACCACGATGTTGAAAAGCGCCAACTTTTTCAAAACTTTTTTTCCATGTTTTGTTTGTTTTTCGCTTCGGGTTCCTTATTATCTTGTGTTTGGAAGTTTTGTAGCTCGTGGTCGCCAAATGACAACATTGGTGTATATACTGTTACTTTTATTATACATAAGCTAAAGTCGATAAAAGAAAAAGTCTTGTTTTTTTTTAATGCCAAGGATCAATTGAGAGGCGTCAGCGGTTTAAAAAATATCACAATGCAGCTGCTGACCTTATAGTAGGGTTCATAACTACACAATACAAATCCAAAATTACACTTAGTGTAAAATGAGAAAGAAAAAAAAGCTTTGTAACGGGTTGAGAGCAAGGCAAAGACTACACAGAGTTAAAAGTCGGTTGGAGCAGCGGTCTTGGGCTTGTGCTCATACAAAACAGGCATTTGTTTTTATTTTGCCAGATTAATATTTGGTTGGATTCTATAAAGGTTTTCTGCTAGATTTATTATTCCTTTTGGCCTGATATTTTACTACATTTCGTCTGATAATATGACATGCCCACATTTAATCTTCCTGGCCATATGATATAATCATAGGATTGTTGTACATTCCTGTATAATGAAAAGCCCCTTGTTCGCTTGTTAGAATCTTTTTTTTCCTTCCAGGGCGATTGGACATAAAAAGAATCTTTACAGTTTTCTCTGTGTAGACTTTGAAATAAAACTGGCCCTGTTGCATCCAATCCTGGCAGGATTGAGAAATTCATCTTCAGACGAGATGGCAAACTGTCAGAACGGATTTCTCCCCGCTCCCCCGAGGACTGTCTCTGTCAGAATGGCACATGATTGATTTTGGAATTCGTTCCGAAAATTGAAAGGTCTAAAGGGAGCGAGGTGTAATTGAAAGATCACCATCAAAATGGAAAATATCGAATACAAAATAAATTATGTTGGAAAGCAGGCGCATTTGTAATATTGGTTGTCTAGTTGGAAAATATTACGAATAACTTAAGTCTGAACTTTTAAGTTCAGAATGTTGTTGTGTGTGCGTGTATGTGAGTATGTGTTTGTGTGTGCTCTCGTTTGTTTTGGTGTTTTTTTTTGCACGTAAATTAAAAAACATAACAGGATTATCAGCAGGAAATAATTATTGTATGCTTATATTTTCAAATGATCGTTAAGAGAGAACAGTCACTCTCTTAGCTTTTCACAGAGTAAGGCGGGTTGATCAGAGAAAAGCGAGTTTCCAATCGGGAACCTGAACACTTTGTTCGTGCAGCTTTCCACCAGTCTTGTGCAACTGCTGTGTTTGCACTAGAGATTGGTTCTGAAATCACCCACTGAACGTTCAAGAACATCCTGATCAGTGACTTAGATAATGGATCATAAAGGTTGAAATATTAGACGGAAATCGCTTGTTCTATTAAGGTTTATAGTTGTACTATCTCAGATGTACATAGCTAGCAGCAGAGGTCTATTCTAACTTATAACCATTGCCTTGTATATTATGTTCCGTTTCTCAAAACAAAGAACTCACTGTATTTATCGCAAAGATGTGAAATACTTCATAAAAGGCATAAAATGCATTACATAATTATATTTCTCTCTCTTTCTCTCTCTCTATCTCTCTCTCCCTTTCTCTCTCTCTCTCTCTCTCTCTCTCTCTCTCTTTCTCTGTCTCTCTTTCTCTGTCTCTCTCTCTCTCTCTCTCTCTCTCTCTCTCTCTCTCTCTCTCTCTCTCTCTATCTCTATCTCTCACTCATTCTTTGTCTCTCAGTTTGTATGTTTGTTCCTCTTTCTTTCTTTCTTTCTCTCTACCACTTTCTCTCTCTATGTCTTTCTATCTCTCTCTATCTTTCCCTCTGTCTCTCTAACCCTCTCTCTCACTCTCTCTCACTCTCTCTCACTCTCTCTCACTCTCTCTCACTCTCTCTCTATCTTTAAAAACAAAGAAATTTTAAAAAATGAAATAAATAAAAAGCTAAAAAATAAGCTATGATTAAATGTTTAAAAAACATGCAAAAGATTACAAAGGCCCTTAACTTTTAGGCTACGAAGATATAAATAAAATTAAAGCAATTTTCTCCTGAAATCATACACCCAAATAAAAGGTTGAGGGCCGATGGGAGATAGTTCACGAACTACACTCTAAAATCAATGTTAAATCAACGATCTATCTATCCCAAGGTCAGAACAACACCATTAAAGAGAACATGCTCGGACAAGTGCCCCCAACGATGATAACACACAAACAAATCAAACACACAAACAAACAAGCAAACATAAGTACCTTTTAATCCAGCTACATGTATTTACTTCTTTTTTTACATTTAATTAGTGACTTATTTTATAGTAATATGGATCATGGTATTTTCCCTCTTATCTAAAAAAAAAAAAAAAAATTAGTAATACGAATAAATTGTGTTTTCCCTCTAAATCAAAGGAAAAAAATATATATAATAAATTATTCCATGATCTTTCATATAACTTATAAGCATCTCGCATCTGATATCACCATGTGTCACACTGCTTAGTTATCAAATAACATGAAAAACAAATTGCATGATTATTATATTTATAAAGAAGAAAACCAAAACATCTAGATCATAAATTAGGGAATCGTTTCATCGTTACGTAATAATACAGCTATATACAAAATATAATGTTACGCGGCCAATAATGGAAAAACTACATACCTGACCAGCAACCTGAGGCGAAAAAAAAGAAGAAAAAAAACCGTTCCCTCAGCGATGAGATGCAGGCTACAGAGAATAGACTCGAGTCTACAACCCAATTAACGCTCTCCAAATGGGTGCTTTGGGTGTTAGCGATGCTAATTTTTTATGGCGTGATGGCTCCATCACTAGGCTTAGCTCCATCTAGTTCGATCGGTCGTGTCAGGACGCGGCCCGAAGCCATCTTTCTTGCTAGCGAGCTTTGTAAAGAGAGAAGAAAGGCGACTGAAGAGAAATGCTTCTAGTTTGAAATAAGATTCAAGTCACACAGAGTCGGTAACGCAACGGGTTTTTTAACATCTAAGAAATGTACATTTTCTTTGAGTACGATATTTTCATTAACTGAGTTAGTTTTTAGATTGAATAAATGAATTAAAAATTACCAACGATAATTTTTCTATCACACTACATGTAGTAGTCGTGGTTTAGTGATGGATGGGTAAAAAAAAAATTTTCGTCTACTTGTATCTGAAAATACCTAAAGAAAAAACATCGTGTTACCAGAAATAGTTTAAGTTGTTAAAAATGTGTGCACTAGGAGTTTCTCCCATAAAGCTTAACTACCTTTATCCTTCTTATCCAAATTATTTTAATACTTTTATGAAGTGTTTAAGATATAATTATCATACCTCCTTTTTTATTTCAGTATTTATTTTTAGTCCAGAATACCTTGCAAATTATTCTAACGTGAATAGGCACTGCCTGGGAGAAAGTTGTGAGACGTCAAGGCTGGTATAGTCAGCATATTGAGATATTTTAATGTTGGCCCCTTTGGTTTTATAGCCTGCTATATGTTTGTCCTGTCTAATCATATGTGCTAATATTTCACTAACAATGAGAAAAATATAGTGTGAGATTGGATCTCCCTGCCTACATCCTCGTTCTGGTTTAAACCATGGGGATAATGTATTGTTATTGATAGCACTGGATTATATTTCCGTATTAAAAGTTTTATTCAATCAAGGAAGTTTTCGGAGAAGTTGAAGTATCAAAGATTTATGGATAAAGGGCCAGCTGACTGCGTCGAAAGCTTTCTCAAAGTCAACTAAAAGAAGGAGGCCTGTCCTTTTTGACACATTTGCTTGAGACAACACGTCGTAAGCCAGTCGAATGTTGACCCAAATGAATCTATCTTCCATAAAGCCGGTTTGGTCTGGGTTTATAATCAGAGGCAGTTTTCTTTGCGCAATGCATCCAGGTGCTATATTGGAGACTACATTTAAAAGGGTTATGGGTCTCCAATTTTTATAATTTTTTTTTAGATTTGTAGTGTTTTGGTATACAAGTTATTAGGCCTTCACGCTGTTCTGTTGAGAGGAACTTTATTGAGAAACTGAAATTTACGGCTTTAACTGTCTTTCTAGTGTATAGCCATCTGATTCCCAGATTTTGTTGTTTTTCATCTTCTTTAAGAATTGTAATGACTCACTGTATTTTATTTCTCCGTCTAATGTTTTCGCCTCTTCCTCTTAGTTATTTCTGTTCCGTTGTGTTTGATCAAGCTTGACATCTTTATAGATTGTCTTTTTGTTCTAAATTGTGAAATGTTTGGTTGATTTTTTTCCCTGTTGTATCCAGCGAGCTTAAGCTTTTAAAACGCCTACCATCATCCACCCACGCTTCCAAAAATAGAAGGCAAAGGCGCCGAAGTTAACAAAAAATGCATTAAAAGTCCAAGTGATTCATGCAATTAAAATAGTTTGAGCAGTTGGATCATTTCACATTATAGCATTATAGTGTAGGCTGAGTGGGCTGAACAAAAACTTGTATCAACGTTTCAATCTGAACTAACTAGTGTTACACTTGTTACGCTAGAATGTGCCCAAACTGATCATTTCCGTGACTTGGCCTGTTCTCGTGGAGGCCTCGATTGTCACTCAGGGGGCCGCTTGATTTGGTTCTGCAGTTGCAGAATGTTGGTTCATCGTCCGCTTTTTTCTCGGCGTTCAACTCTTCTAGTAGGTTCTTGTTGTGTTTATTATTGTTTGTTTTACGTTGGGGAGGCAACTGTAGCTGACTTTTATTGTGTTCCTGAGAATATTTTATGTAGTTTGATTTGGGGAAGTGCCTGTCTATCAGGTTTATAAAGTCCTTTGAGACGTTGGTTGAGACGTCCATGCTGAATGGTGGGTTGAACGAGTTATATTCCTCTTTCTCTTGTTGCTTTGTTGCTTGTTCGTATCTTTTGATTTTAGATCTGCACTGAAACCCAATTGTTCGTCAAAACCGCTTCTTTTTAGCGCATCGTTGTGTGTTGTGCTGAAATGGTTAAATGCCTCCTCATTCTTTGAGTTATTATTTATCCGATTGTTTATGCTCTTAAGTAAATTCTTTTTTTTTTTTGCTCGTAAAGTATTGCTCCAGTCCATTGGTATAATTTTTTTTTTGATTTTGCCTCTGATCTAAGGCACTTCCTTGTTCCGTTTTGGTGTCTGCCCCTCCTTCCTCACCACTTTATATTCAGTAAGGATATTTTGGATTGAAACTCTTAACGATTCTATGTCCTCAGAGATCCGCAGCAGCAGTTTTCCATTGTCCTGTACCATTTTACCTTCTGTGCATTCTAAGTTCTCTAAGATACTTGCAGAGACGGGGTTGCTACTTAAAAAAGCGGAAGATTGGAGGTTTCGTAGGGGCAACTCTTGATGTTGTTGGAGAGTACTCCGAATCCGAGGTACGATTTCGTCGACCCCTTTTTCGAACCATTATTCTAATTTAATAAATTGACTGTCATCATAAGTAACCTTAGCAGGATTCGTGTATCATTTATCATGAAAACAAACTGATCATTATACGCGCCACAAATCCTTCAGAAAATATTTAGCCGCAGCCAAAAACCACAACCTTCCGCCAGCTTGATTGAACCGGAAACAGTGTATTTTTCGTTCCCTTAGTTAAGATGTGAAACTTCACATAATCAAAATAATATACTGTTCCTAGTGTTTCTTAACTTCTAAAGAACTTTTGCCTCGCACTGTTATGGATAACTGAGTTGTTTTTGCTCGACACCAAGATCCACCAGTTATAATTTAGCGTGCGACGGAAAGGAGATTTCATACATGACGTCATTATACATATAAATTGCTGTTTATGTTGCTTTGGGGGGGGGGGGTATGCTCGGTTTTATAGGCACAGACTCCGTTGTTTTTAGGGTAAGCGGGGCAATGTTCCTCCGATCAGCTATTCTTGTATTTACTTAACCATTAAAGTTCAGGTTAATGAAGCTTTCAACTTGCTCCTTGAAATAATCCTTCCAAGTGTGAATGTAAATGAAGACAAATGGTCTTCACAAGGACTCCTTGTGTGATTAACGGCGGTAATGCATGTACCTGGGCGTTTCTAACGATTTGATCTCCGCGCGCGGGAAGTGTCCATAACAAGCGCATTACAAAACCGTTGGCAACGGGCCAGGCTGAGCAGGGGATAAATCACCAGGCTTGAGCTGAAGACAGCAGCGCGTGATTTCTGCCTCCAGTAACTAGAGAGAGGGGGTGGGAGAGATGATGATGACGATTATGATGATGATTATGCTGATGAAGTCGCGGATTTAGTGTTCCATCCGCCACCAAATCCGCTATGACTTTAAATAGTGCAAACGAATGCGACATTTCCCCAGAGACGGGGAAGCGCAGGCTCGCATAAAGACGGCCATTTCCTCCGGCCGGCGAACCCGTGTTAAGGCTTAATCCTCGCTGACTGAGTCACTGAGCAACCAGCAAGGCTGGCGATCCGCGCGGAGAGATGTCGGCCAACCCGTCAAGATGTCATACTAGACGCTCGACAAGCACGCCACAAACACGCACTTTAAATATTCACGAAAATGTAATGATATTCCTCATGTTTCACTGTTTGGAAGACAACTTTTTCTGCCAACGATGTTAGCTGCGGGTTTTAACTAGTTGACAACTATGTTAGCTGTGGGTTTTAACTAGTTGACAACTATGTTAGCTGTGGGTTTCAACTAGTTGACAACTATGTCAGCTGCGGGTTTTAACTAGTTGACAACTATGTTAGCTGCGGGTTTTAACTAGTTGACAACTATGTTAGCTGCGGGTTTTAACTAGTTGACAACTATGTTAGCTGCGGGTTTCAACTAGTTGACAACTATGTCAGCTGCGGGTTTTAACTAGTTGATAAATTCGTCAGTTCAGATACAGAATGCCCTATTTCAATTCTTAAAAAAAACAACCATTAAAGTGCTTTAGAAATGTGGTAAGGTATTCTACAACAGGGATGGCGAAGTGCAGGTTAGTTTTTGTACTGGGAGATGGTCAACCTGAATGGAAAAAAACAACATTAAGGCCTAGAAAGCGTTCCGCTGGCAGTATAGAGATAAAATAACACAACTGCAAAAAAATATTATTTCTCTATGTGATTTCATAAAGATTGAAAATTAAAAAGGACTACTGCGCAAATAACACTTCCTGTTAGAATTCTACAATGAGGGGAGGAAAAAAAGGGGTGGGGGGGGGGGTCACAATGCTAGAGGCAGTTTAGTTTTCTCAGAATAGTCCTAATGTGTCTTGGTAGCAATATTTTGCCATTATTTTCAGCAGTTCCTCAATCCAACGTTTGTACGCGTGCTGTTTTCATTGGTTCTTTTAAGAGTATTACAAAGGCTGTAGATAAATGTCCTTAGGCTATGGTAAAAGAGATCATGATTTTTCTCTCACCAGTCTTAATGTTTCTAACTAGCTGAAAAGTTGAACATCGAAAAGGGAAGCAAGTGTTGTCTTCTCACTAACTTATACAAATCAGAAATAAATATCGAAATTTTTTTTTTTAATAAGAAAGAACGCTGTGCTATACAGAATCCTTTTTGATCGAAAGAAACTATACAAACTGAAAAACGTTCGGGGAAAATCAGGCCTCTAGCAATTTGTTTCTATTTTCATGAACGTCTTGAGCATTAATAGATTTTTTTTTTAGTTGGTCTGGCTTTCTCTCCACCCACACGTAAAGTTTCAGGTAACAAGGCGAGACTGGGCGAGACTGAGCGAGACTGGGCGAGACTGGGCCTCACAAAGCCTATCAAGCTTCGCCTAGTTTGAGTAGCGTCCACCTTCAGAATCGGAAATCTAATAGCGTTTCAGTACAGCGCCAAAGAAAGCTGTGCAGATTGAATAGCCAGTTTAATGGTTTAGATGATAAAGAGCTAAAAATAAAAACAAAGGTTCAAGCCTATAGCACGTCTAATGGCATGAGTTGTTTGGTGGTTAGCAGGAATCGCTGTTGGCTTTGTAGGACAGTAGACATCTGCTCGATTAGAATCTGAAAGGTGGTAGACCTATACGACGACGGGTACCAAGACTAACGTCTGATTTTACGTGCTGTCACACAAACATTGTGTGGGAATACCAGGACTTCTGTTTCATCTGGTCGCATCATTCTAACATAGACCTGACAGTTGGGACAGGACTACAGTCTCATCTGGTCGCATCATTCTAACATAGACCCCACTACTACTACTACTACTACTACTACTACTACTACTACTACTACTACTACTACTACTACTACTACTACTACTACTACTACTACTACTACTACTACTACTACTACTACTACTACTACTACTACTACCACTACTACAAATCTACGAAATGGATTACTAAAGTATTGATCTACTGCATGTTAAATAAACCTAAGAATTTATTTTTTTTCCTTTTTTTTCCTTGTTACTCAAATTTATATCTTAATGTGTGTATCTTTTTTATAATTCAAATTACTGATGTTTTGATCTAGATTGATGCCACCTATTTCTTGCTGAAATTAGTAAACATTGAGTTTTAGATTCCTGTATAATGAACATTCTGTCTTATCGCTTGCTATGATCACAGTTTTTTCACACGTCTCGTGTTTTTACCATCTTGTGATGTTTTATCTCTTGCTATGGTCGTGGGAATGTTTTAGATTCCTGTGTAATGAACATTCTGTCTTATCGCTTGCTATGATCACAAGCTTAGTTTACGCGTACCCGCAGATTTTTTTCCTTCTACTGGAGAATGTTAAATCAGAAATGGAAACAGTGATCCTCAGGGGAGAGCACCACAGGTTCATCGCTTGTAGGACTAGCAAGTTGCTCTCATGCAGTTTTCTCTCAGTGTAGACTTTGAAATAAAACTGGCCCTGTTGCATCCAATCCTGGTAAGATTGAGAAATTCATCTTCAGACGAGATGGCAAACTGTCAGAACGGCTTTCTCCCCGCTCCCCCGAGGACTGTCTCTGTCAGAATGGCACATGATTGATTTTGGAATTCGTTCCGAAAATTAAAAGGTCTAAAGGGAGCGAGGTGTAATCGAAAGATCACCATCAAAATGAAAATTAAAGGTCGAACTTGGAAGTTCAGTATATGGTTTTGTATCGCCATTCACAAGTTTTTTTTTTCTCTCAATTGAACACTATAACGGAATGAAAGTATCTGGTGACCTATATATTTTTCATCGAGCACTGGCCTTCACTCGTTTTTTCTGGTTCATAAACTCAAGGCCGGGTGTAAGTTTTCCTGGACAGTGTCAGTATTAGACACAATATATAATGTAACGTAAGGTAGCGCTACTGATCACGGTTTACATTATCAAAGGTAGAGCAGGTAGACAATATTACCCACATGTAGCAGCAGCGGCGGGTCACCGCGATCTCCACACCGCGACGCTGAGGACTGAGGACTGCAAGACTCTGGGCGCTGCAAACTTCACAGTCTTCACTAAAGGAATGGGAAAAACCAATGCCGAGGACATTTTTTTTTGTTTTTGAGTGGCAGTAATTTTTATTCACCAGAGAGAATAACCTACGTGCCCGGCGTGGGTTTCCTCATAATATTTAATTAACACTATGAATACGTCATACTCTTAGCTTCGTTTTCAAGTTGATTTCTTTGTTTTTCTCTGCTTTTGAAAAATGTTATGTTCCCATACTTATTGTGATGCCTTCATTATAAGGCTTCCATACGTGGCTATCAGGGTTGTACAAAGGTTTCGTGGAGAGAACAAGGTCTCTCTAGCACCTTCTCTGCTGCTACATTCCTTCATTGTGCTTTTTTTTTATCCCTTGTCAGATCATTGTTCTTTCTCTCGGAACAATTTTTTTATTTATTATTTTTTTTTGTTCCTATAACTAACAAGTTTCTTGTTTTCTTTCCATGGAAACTTTTGTTATCAATTTAATGAAAATAGCCAAGGTTTCCTAAAAATAGTGTCTAAACTGCAAAGACTTCCTTGCTTTTATCGCTAAATCTAAGAAGACATACTCGACCGAGAACCTTTCAGCCGCGATTTGTTTGACAGTAAATCTAAATTGATTTGTTCAGCTGAATGCAAAGGCTGTACAATGTCATCGCTTTATGGACAAGGGTGAGAAAATGTCCATGTGAAACATCCTAGTCTGACAATGCTAGAAAATGTCCATGTGATACATCCTAGTCTGACAATGCTAGAAAATGTCCATGTGATACATCTCAGTATGGTAATGCTAGAAAAGGTCCATGTGATACATCCTAGTCTGACAATGCTAGAAAAGGTCCATGTGATACATCCCTATCATGGACAGAAATCAGCAATTGTCAGGTTGTGAGGAAATGTCCGAAAATTTATTAATTCCCAAGTAATGTTAACCCGCTCAAAAATGAATTTCACGTGATTGACAAACTCAACTAATATTTTTTAATCAAAGTTAGCCTGGCACGATTCTGGCTGTCCAATCTTTCACAAGAGCGAAGAGGCAAGCCTGGGTTCAGCGAGCGCTCTTCATTATACCTATATGCCTTGTCTATCTATCTATCTATCTATTGTTTATGTATTTATTTTGTCTGTGTATTCTGTGCTGCGTTCTCCACTTAAGTCTTTTTACAAGAAAATCTAGAGCGGCTCCGCCGAGGGGTGCTTTCTCTCTAAGACCATCTTCCAGTAGTTCCAGTAACCACGATCGTCGGCCTTTCCCGTCCACTGCATTCCAAACTGATGTCCGATTTCATCTCTGCATCATAGGCCTCGGTATTCCCTGTTCTCAGTCGAGTAGCCAGCGTTGCTATACGCCGATTCCCGATGCCCATCGCTTGTCCGGATATTTTTGCTACATGGCCAGCCCATCTATCCAAATAGGCACCCCGTTTAAATTTATGTACTTGCTTATTAATGTGCGCACACTATGGTTGTAATCGGTTAAGTTATGATTGCATTGATATTTTTGACACATACAGACATTTTCCTTCGGATTTTTTTTTCAACTATTAAAAAATATACCGTACTATCTTTCTTTCTCTCTCTCTCTCTATCTATCTATCTATCTATCTATCTATCTATCTATCTATCTATCTATCTATCTATCTATCTATCTATCTATCTATATATCTACCTATCTATCTGCATAATTATCTGTCAGCGACTATTAAAAATGATGATATTTTTGGTTTCTCATTTTGAGAAGGTGGTAGAGATTTCCTCTGGGAAATTGAGCCGCCCAATCGATAATGATTGTGGAGAAACAAATGGTGTCCGTTACAGTGCTGGTTAGGGGAGAGACAACTGGACAGCGCAGACCCAGGGTTTGTGAAAAGTGAAGGCGGACGTCAGGCTAGGCTTCTAACATAAATATGTAATGGGAACTTTTTCAGTGACATGGGGGTAGGAAACATGCAAAAAGTAGCTTCATTGATTTTTTAAAGGAGACGAGAGAGACAGAGACTGATTTACTCTGACAAGCACACACAGATAGACAGACAAACAGGCCGGTTGTCAGACAGACAGACTGACAAGCAGACAGGACAGACAGACAGACAGACAAATAAATGGGCGAAGGAGAGAGGAGGAAGAAAAAGAGGAGACAGTTTAGACAGATTATATGAGACGAATTGATGGGGTGGGGCGACGTAGTTAGTGATGACTTGATGTTATAGTCAAGAGGGAGAGAGAGGGAGGGAGAGAGAGGGAGAGAGGCGCAGGGAGAGAGAGAGAAAGAGAGGGGTGGAGAGAGAGAAGGAGAGAGGCGCAGGGAGAGAGAGAGAGAGAAAGAGAGGGGAGGGAGGTGCAGCCGTAACAACAGTGAGATCCGACATGTTTGGATTGCGCAATGTGTGTAAAAAAAAATATGGAGGTTTAGCTTGCGCAATTTGTGTAAAAAAATAAGGAGGTTTGGATTGCGCAATGTGTGTAAAAAAAAAGGAGGTTTGGGATTGCGCAATGTGTGTAAAAATTGGAGGTTTGGATTGCGCAATGTGTGTAAAAAAATGAGGTTTGGATTGGGCAATGTGTGTAAAAAATGAGGTTTGGATTGCGCAATTTGTGTAAAAAAATGAGGTTTGGATTGCCCAATGTGTGTAAAAAATATGGAGGTTTGGATTGCGCAATGTGTGTAAAAAAATGAGGTTTGGATTGCGCAATGTGTGTAAAAAATAAGGAGGTTTTGATTGCGCAATGTGTGTAAAAAAATATGGAGGTTTGGATTGCGCAATGTGTGTAAAAAATGAGGTTTGGATTGCGCAATTTGTGAAAAAAAATGAGGTTTGGATTGCGCAATGTGTGTAAAAAATAAGGAGGTTTGGATTGCGCAATGTGTGTAAAAAAAATATGGAGGTTTGGATTGCGCAATGTGTGTAAAAAATGAGGTTTGGATTGCGCAATGTGTGTAAAAAATGAGGTTTGGATTGCGCAATTTGTGTAAAAAATAAGGAGGTTTGGGATTGCGCAATGTGTGTAAAAAATGAGGTTTGGATTGCGCAATTTGTGTAAAAAATAAGGAGGTTTGGAATGTGTGTAAAAAAGATAAGGAGGTTTGGATTGCGCAATGTGTGTAAAAAAAATAAGGAGGTTTGGATTGCGCAATGTGTGTATAAAAAAAAGAAAATAAGGAGGTTTGGATTGCGCAATGTGTGTAAAAAATAAGGAGGTTTGGATTGCGCAATGTGTGTAAAAAAATAAGGAGGTTTGGATTGCGCAATGTGTGTAAAAAAAGGAGGTTTGGGATTGGCAATGTGTGTAAAAAAAAAAGGAGGTTTGGGATTGGGCAATGTGTGTATAAAAGAATAATAAAAAAAGAGGTTTGGATTGCGCAATGTGTGTAATAAAAAAATGAGGTTTAGATTGCGCAATTTCTGTTTTGTAGTTGTTTTGTTGTGTGCTTGTTTTGTTTCTTTCAAACGACGTTCTTTTCTTTCTTTTTTTTTCATCTTTTTTAACTCGGCCCGGTAAATTGTCACTTTAACAAGACTGTTGCTCACCATAATGAACTTAATGCCTTGAAAATGTGTAAAGAGAGCCGTGCTCGAAAAAAGTTTATTTAAATAGAAACATCAGAAGAAAGCAGTTCCATTTCTCTCCGACATTTGAACTTGCTATGGAAGCAAGGCCTTTGAAGATTTCATTAACTGCCTCTGTATTTATTCTTTCTTTCTTTATCTCAACACCAATTTCTCCATATGAACGTGAAATCCCGAATGAAGTAGCCTAAGCGCAAGAATACACCAATAGTAGCAAAGTGCAAAAAATAGTAAGTTTTAAAAAAATATTAGCTAAAAGTGATTTAATACAGACAAGACAGAATACCATCACACTACATCATGTACATGTGATGTAGTATTAAAAAGTGCGGAAAACTGGAGGTCAGGAAAGTCGGATCTCTTATAGACGACAAAGATTTAAACATGAGAAAAAGGCTTGCTTGCATGTATGCCTGTAGAGTTGGGTTGGTTTTCAGTCCAATATGAGCACTTTATATGCTTAATTTGGTGCGGGCCCCAAGACTGACGACTGACAATTTTATGTGCTGCCACACACGAGACAAGGTGGGGATACCATGACACCTTTCTCAGCCGATCACATTAGACTGAAACCGACCCACCCAGTAGGGGGCTAAATCGCCAGGGCTCGAACCACGGACCCTCTGCGTCCGAAGCCGGTGTTCTACCAACTAAATAATGTATGGATAAATGGAAACAATCTGAAAACATCAACTAAAACTAAGCTATACAAGTCTCTTGTGAAGTCCGTATTGCTTTCCAACTAATGGACTGGGCTCTTACCATAACAGAAGAAGAGAAGATCAATGAATGCCACCGGAAACAATCCCAAAACACACTAAACATTAGATATCCTACTAAAATCACAAACAGGTCGCTCTATAATTACCAAGAACAACCACTGTTATTGCAAATTGTGGTAGGCCGCTGGAGCCTCTTTGGTCACATTTTACGTAGAGCCCAGTAAGGCAACAATAGCCCACTTTAGCCAGTGCGGCACCAAACTGAGAGGGCGACCAAAAACAACTCTGCCAATAGTGCTCAACGAAGACCTAGCTCTAGGCTCACACACCATCTAGTTAGACTGAATACTACTAAGGACTTAGAAAACATCACTGAACTCACCCAGAGCATGGATGGGTGGAGATGACGCGTATCCATAGATGTATATAAATACAACTAGATTGCTCGGTGACGTCACAGCGTGGCGGAACTTGAATGTTACTGGGGAGAGGAAAGTGGGGGCAGGACGAAGCGCACACAGATTTCTAATAATAGAAATCAATCTGTTACCGCGCGTCACTCCTTTGGTGCGCTAAGGCGTAATGCGCTAGGGTAGGCCTAGCGGGCCTATGCCTATAATGTTACAAAACAATGTTACATGATGAGCACATCCATGTATGTAATCAACCAGAGCTCTGGCAACTTCATAACATTGTTGTTACACAACGCTTCGCCAGACAGAACAAAGGATCTCTAAGACACAAAGTTACCAAACAGATCCTCTTCCTTCATCAGTAACAACTGTAATACACCCTCGGGTTGGTGGTGATGGTGGTGGTGGTGCTAATGGTGTTTTTTTTTCTGTTTTTCAAAATGTATGTTTCTGAAGAGCAATGAAATAGCATTTGGCATGATACACTGATATTGACGTTTTTTTATTATATTTACAAAGATTGAAAGGCCCCAAGATATCAGGGCAATATTTGCCTTTCAGTTCAAATGTAATATTCATGAAAAAGATCGAAAACTCCCTCTGATTTTCCCCACTTTAACTTGTGGATAGTTAGACTGCGATGTTGTGTTTTCATGCACACGACTAGCGTCGTCCTTTGTAAAGAGATCGTGACGGGCAGCAGAAAATACGGAGAGCTAGTCCTTGTGAAATTCCATGTATACACGGGATGACGGGTGGCCACATGCTGCAGAGCTCAATCTCAGTTAAATGGAACTATTTCCACGTGCTAGGTAAATAGGTGCCCGATGTTGTTTTTGAGACCAGTTTGCAATACAGCCTAGATGCCAAGGAAGTAACAAACTCAACCCGAACTCCATGTGAAGTCCACAAAAACAGAAAGTAATCACATGACAAGCCGTATTGGCCTAACCTTTCCAAGATTTGAGGTCATGACTTCTGCGACCGGTGGCTTCATTCAGTGGCATTTCCTGTGCTCAAGGTTGATTGGGTTTATGTTGTCCGACCCGTAAAGCGGGATGGTTCATCGTTAGGTGTTCAGGTCCTGCTATCTCCTTCTTATGTTTTAACGCCCCGTGACTGCAGCTGAAAACGATGGATTCCTTTAGACGGATTGCTAGCGATGGGCTTTGTAGTCAGGATTGCCAGGCAACACATCTTTCTGGCACTCTTACAGTGTAATGGCACCATCAAGCTTGACATAGTAATAGCGTCAAACATTGATTCTAAAAATATGGATTTAGTTACCTTTGGAAGGCTACATAACAAAAATTATCACTTTAGTAACATAATAAAGTTATAACTTAATCCCAGAATAAAAAGGTATGTATGGAATGAAAGGCCTAGAGTGATTTAGAACCTACCTCATCAGGTTTCAAGTAGTACTTAGACGAGCGTGCTTTTTTTCCTGCTCAACCGGAACCGAGACATATTGACACCCGACGTCCCGACTTGTCGGCCTGTGTCCCTGGCCTGTGAGAGGTTGATGGTTTTGTTGGTGGTTGAAACTTTACAACCGGTCATGGGCCAGCGAAACGATACCTACCGCCTGGCGGACGGCCATCGTGGTACCAGTTCTCATAAAGTGGAAAACGGCAGCGATATAGGCTCATACCGTCCAATCTCGCTTATCTCAGCTCTGAGTAAGACGATTGAGCGGATGGTTAACGACCGTGTGTACTACCACATGGAGGCAGCGGGCTTGCTGGACGTAAACCAGGCTGGCTTCCGGAGACATCGGTCAACGGTAGACTAGCTCGCTCACCTCACGCAGAGTCATAAACGCGTGGCAAGCCAGAGAACACACCGTTGCCGTTCTTGACCTGAAGCAGGCGTACGATAGGGTATGGCGCCCGGGTATGCTCTTGAAATTACAGCGATACGGGGTTAATGGAAGAATGTACAACTGGCTGAAAGGTTTTCTTTCAGGGAGATACAAACGCACGCGTGTCAACGGCACCTACTCGAAAAGTCAGGCGCTAAGGACAGGACTTCCGCAAGGAAGCGCCCTGAGTTGTACCCTGTTCCTGTGCTTTCTAAATGACCTCAGCGACGCCATCCCAACATTCAATCGCCTGTCCTTTGCGGACGACATCGCTCTATGGCAATCGGATGTCGACATCGATCGAGCTACAGAAGCTCTCAATGCCGACCTGGTCTCACTCAGGCACTACTGCCGCAAGTGGAAGATGACAATTAACACTGCTAAAACGGTCTACGCGGTCTTCTCTCATAGCAGAGAGGTACTGGCAAAAGACCTAGAGGTGAAGCTCGGTGACACCACCCTCCAAAGAGAAGCTCTCCCACGGTACCTCGGCCTCACGCTGGACCCTAGACTGAACCTCACAGCTCACGTCGAACAGCTAGCGAAGAAAGCGCAAGACAGAGTCTCGATTATGCGTAAGTTGGCAGGCACGAATTGGGGATCTGGAATGACGTCGTTACGTACGCTCTATGTGACCTTCGTCAGACCAATCCTGGAATATGCGAGTCCAGTCCTCAACCTCGCTAGTAAGTTTAGTCTCGAAAAGCTCAATAAAGTGCAAAATTCGGCACTGCGACTGGTCACTGGCGGCCTACGCAGTACGCCAATAGCTGCTCTAGCTACGAGGTGCGAGCCCCTCTGCCTCAGACGCGAACAACAGACTCTAGCTGCGAGAGAACGATACCTTCGGTTTGAAGATCACCACCCTCTGAAAAGGATGGCTTCCGATTTTGGAGAGACCAGGCTACGGATTGAGAAGACCTCAGTTCTCAGCAGATGCGCTGAGTTAGAGCCTCTTTACGACCCGCCGCCCAACAGGGCCCCACTAGAGGGCCCCGAATGGCCTCCAGACCAAGCCCCATCCCCGATGGAGGTACAGCTCGATATAGGTATAACTGGCAGGAAAGTCGATACTCCCGCACAGATTCTGAGAGCCGCCGCTCTAGAGAGCATCTCCGCATTCCCCAAAGAGTTCGCGAGATGCGACATTGACGGCTCGGCGTCTGGCGGGGTATCAGATGGCGGTTACGGCATATATATATTGAGTGGGGCAATAATGAAAGGCTCAGATAATCCGGCCCCGTCGGCAAAACGACTTGCAGCTATGCCTGCGAACGCAAAGCTTTAGACCGGTGCATACAGTTGCTAAAGCAAAGAAACGACAGAGGCGAGTTGTAAGGAGCTGTTATCCTGTGCGACTGCCTCGGTTTAGTCAAGAAAGTTGGTAGCTTTAACCCTACCGGCTTAGGTCAAATCGTTCGCACAGCGGAGGAGATCCGAAACACAGACACACAGATCGTCTGCCAATGGATCCCCTCCCACATAGGCATTCTTGGAAACGATATCGCAGACGGGCTGGCCAACGAAGGTCGACAGGAACACCAACCGGAAGGGGCCAAAAGCCTCACCGATAGCGTGCAATATCTCGGTGCAAAAATGAAAGAGTGCTGGGAAAAAGCTGCGAAGACCACGCATGATGAAAGACTCTCTCAAATTTATGAGGCCTCCAAGCGAGCCGATGATTTGAACGCGTTGACCCGCGGCGACGCCGTACAGGTTTTTCGCCTGCGGACCAACCATCCATTGTTGCAGTGTAGCATGTCCAAACGGGGCTGGAGCTCAACCGCGAGTTGCCGTCTCTGTGGGTACGAATCCGAGTCGACAGAGCACGTACTGTTCTTCTGTCCCGCGATGCGCAACAGTCGAATCGCGGGCTGGAGTCGCCGAGATAGGAAAAAGGTTTTATGGGATGGCACACCTATCTTGGCCGAAGCGGCGCGACTGACACGGGTTTTCCTTCAGAGAGCTACTAAGTAACCTAACCGGAGAGGTTACGGCGTGGAAGAGCGGTGACACCGGCTCGAACGCTACACAGTGACCATGCGGGCTTTGGGTATGTCCTCAGGGCCAGCACAACCAGAGCGAGGGCTATCTGACGTTGGTGGTTGTTCCTTGCCACTGTGTTATGACTGAGCACATATTGTTACTTTCAATCTGACCGTATCTCCCTATAACATCTGGTAATACATACTAAATAGAGTATTTTAATTTCAACCCCTGTTGTCCCTTGTTGAAGGCAAACTCGAATGAATAGCAAAAAGGAGGTAACTATGAAAAGAGATGGAGATAGAAAGAGATATGTGAGCAAATCGAAGAGTCGAAGGAGAGGATGCATTAGCTAAGTAAGGCTTATGTAGTGAGTAGATTCGAATCGAGCCATGTACAGGATTGATTATTGGTAGGATCGATTACGCCCCCTCGACAGGAAGTGACGTCTAGGAAGGGCGGTATTTCAGGAGCGACTGAGCACGAAGTAAACAAGCTCAGACAGTGTAAAGCGGTCGGTCGAGTTGGTCTCAGGGAGAGACAGTGAGAGTTAGAGAGATACCTAGTCTAGATCTAGCTAGAGTTAGAGCAGAGAAATGAACAGTGGAAGCAGGCCTACGCTGAGATAAGGAGGCATTTCATTCAAGGAAGAATCTTCAAGATCTGGACAACACACAACAGGTACTGTAACAACATAACAAGCTATTTCGGCGTCGACGTGAATTGGCAATCAGCAGCATTAAGTCTCCCGCTATCGGCAAATTTTCTGATATGATGAAGGTGTTCGATGGTAATGGAGACGTGGGTGCATGGCTCCAAAAGGCAGAACTAGTGGCAAAGCTGACAGGAGTGAAAGACATAGCAACATTCTTACCCCTGTACCTTGAAGGGAGTGCCTTAGCCTTGTACTTAGAATTGTCAGATGCGGAGAAATCGGATGAGGAAATACTTAAACAATGAGTTTGGTAGAAGAGCTAAAGTTGAGTATTGAAGTTGTGTGTGTTGCATCAGCTATTAACAAAGCAGATAAGTTGACGAGGGTCAAAAAAGAATGGTTGAGCCAAGAGTGTTTGTCTTCAACTGTGTGTGCTTCTTCGATTTGTGATGTAAGGTCATTACATAATCAGCATCATTTTGGTGTTGAACGTACTTGGTATTTGGCAAATCAGGTGGATCCTTCAATACCCAAAGATGTGTTCAAACGTGTGGTAAAGTAGTGTTATAGATGCCAGTCTATTGATCCTACAAGTGTGACACATGAGACAGGAGACCTGGGAATTGAGGAGAACTGGACCAGATTGGCCATTGATGTAACACACTATCGTGGAATTCCATATCTATCAGTCGTTGATTGTGGTCCTGGAAGATTTGCTATTTGGCGTGAGTTGAAAAATGAAACGTCATTTGCCATTTGTAAAGAACTTGAGCAAATATTTTGTGAACGAGGTCCTGTGGCTGAGGTGTTGATGGACAATGGTGCTGCATTTAGTTCAGCAGAGGTGAATGATCTATTGCGACGGTGGAGTACTTCTCCCTTTTTTAGAGCGGCTCATAGGGCATCGGGCAATGGGATTGTAGAAAGGAATCACCGGACAATCAAGGCTATATCAGAGAGGGGGCGAGTCTCGCCAATGAAGGCAGTGTTTTGGTACAATATGTCCCCTCGGAGTGGACAGAAGGAGGCGACAATACCCCAGAGGTCTGTGCATTCGTATTCTTGGCGACATCCTGATGTAGAGCCACACATAGAGCCACAAGAAAGTCGGTCGAGTTTCAGCATCGGAGACGAGGTGTGGGTAAAGCCTGCAGCTGTGAAGTGCACTACTCAGTGGGAGAAGGGGAACGTGTCAAAGATAAATTCTAAGAACAATGTCGAGGTGGACGGTGTGCCAAGACACGTGTTAGACTTGAGACCGGTGGTGGTCAACCCGGAGGCAGATGATCTGGAATCTCACCCACTCCCAGATGACGAAGACAGTGCTGGCGAACGTCGATATCCTCAGCGACTGAGGAGGGTCCCGACCTGGGTCGAGGACTATGTGTTATAGGTAGCCCCACGAAAGTATTGTATAATTATAGTGCGTGTAACTGATTGTGTGACCGTGTACAATTCAATTGATTTACAAGTGGATGATTGCGTTGGAACTTTGGACTAATTGTTTTGCTCATGTTACAGCTGTTAATTTGTTATATACATTTATTGGTATTTGTGGTGATCTTAAGATCACGGGGGCGTGTAGTGAGTAGATTCGAATTGAGCCATGTACAGGATTGATTATTGGTAGGATCGATTACGCCCCCTCGACAGGAAGTGACGTCTAGGAAGGGCGGTATTTCAGGAGCGACTGAGCACGAAGTAAACAAGCTCAGACAGTGTAAAGCGGTCGGTCGAGTTGGTCTCAGTGAGAGACAGTGAGAGTTAGAGAGATACCTAGTCTAGATCTAGCTAGAGTTAGAGCAGAGAAATGAACAGTGGAAGCAGGCCTACGCTGAGATAAGGAGGCATTTCATTCAAGGAAGAATCTTCAAGATCTGGACAACACACAACAGGTACTGTAACAACATAACAGCTTACCGATTAGAAAATCCGGTTATGCAGATGGAGCTTGTAGTTGATTTATCATGTAGTGTTTAATACGCCATAAGATGAAGAAAAAAAAATAATGAACGTGGCATAGTTCGATCTCTGAATGATGCAACAACATAACAAAACATTTGCTGTTGTAAAGGGTTTTTTTTCTTTGACTAGAGGCTAAGCGTCGTGTAACTTAGTAAATATTGAGGAAAGTCAGTTAGCTCGTCTTAAGAAGATTTTAAACACAGATGGATTGTTTGTATTGTTGTATTTTGTTATTATTGTTGTCGTTGTTGTTGTTCTTGTTGCTGTAGTTATTGCTGTTGTTTCAAGAAAAAAAAAGTTTTAAGAGAGCTTCTTCTTTGACCTGATTGCCTGTGCATTATGATTACTTCCATTGTAAGAAGCTGTATTTTCGCTTAGCGACTGTGGCGGGTCTCGAGTCAGACGTCTGACAGATATTTGCGCTGTCACACAAAGACAAGGTGGGGATGAACGGTCTTCTGGCTCAGCCCCACACGTTACAGGGTTTAGGTCTTGGCTCAGCCCCACACGTTAAACTTACAGGGTTTAGGTCTTGTGGCTCAGCCCCACACGTTACACTTACAGGGTTTAGGTCTTGTGGCTCAGCCCCACACGTTAAACTTACAGGGTTTAGGTCTTCTGGCTCAGCCCCACACGTTACACTTACAGGGTTTAGGTCTTGTGGCTCAGCCCCACACGTTAAACTTACAGGGTTTAGGTCTTGTGGCTCAGCCCCACACGTTAAACTTACAGGGTTTAGGTCTTCTGGCTCAGCCCCACACGTTAAAGTTACAGGGTTTAGGTCTTCTGGCTCAGCCCCACACGTTAAACTTACACAGGGTTTAGGTCTTGTGGCTCAGCCCCACACGTTAAACTTTCAGGGTTTAGGTCTTGTGGCTCAGCCCCACACGTTAAACTTACAGGGTTTAGGTCTTCTGGCTCAGCCCCACACGTTAAACTTACAGGGTTTAGGTCTTGTGGCTCAGCCCCACACGTTAAACTTACAGGGTTTAGGTCTTTGTCTTGTGGCTCAGCCCCACACGTTAAACTTTCAGGGTTTAGGTCTTCTGGCTCAGCCCCACACGTTAAACTTACAGGGTTTAGGTCTTGTGGCTCAGTCCTACACGTTAAAGTTACAGGGTTTAGGTCTTGTGGCTCAGCCCCACACGTTAAACTTTCAGGGTTTAGGTCTTATGGCTCAGCCCCACACGTTAAACTTACAGGGTTTAGGTCTTGTGGCTCAGTCCTACACGTTAAACTTACAGGGTTTAGGTCTTATGGCTCAGCCCCACACGTTAAACTTTCAGGGTTTATGAAAGCTGTGGCCTGAAAACACTGCTTTATTGAGTGAGCATAAATGTGTCATAAAACAGCTCATAAAAACTCATGCAACGCGGGCTGAAAGAAAGAAATTCCGTGTACATTTGAGGACCGATACGAGCTCAGAGGTGACCAGCCTCAATCGCTGATAATCAGACCAAAGTTTCATCAAAATTTCAGATTAATGTTCTAAATTCAACTTTGCTTTAATGCAGAAATAACAAGCAAAAGCAAATAACAAGAGGAACTGGCGCTATTAGATAGAGGTCTTCAAATATTGAATTCCTTTTTTTCTTGTTGTATGACCAGCAGGTGAACAGCTTTAGGCCTCCGTTTAAAAGCACCTGGCTTTCAGAAGTTAACTGAAGCATTATGCATGGAACGACTTGCTACAACGTTCACTACTCACTCCAAACCAACGGCCCCTGCAGTATCGGCCTGACGCGTCCACAAACCCCTCCAGTAGACCAGAGGCACACACACACACACACACACACACACACACACCCAGCTTGCAACAGACTTTCTCTGGAATGTTTAAGAGGAAGAGATGTTCGGTCACACGAAGGCAGCAGATTTACATGGCCCTTTTGCGTGTGAGCAAAGCATGAAGCTTAGAAAATATAATTATACCCAATGTAATTTCTTTCTCAGCCAGCGTTTTTTGTTTCCCTTTTTTCCGTTATGTGTGTTTCTTTATTATTACCGACTGTGTTGTTCTTTTTCTTGCTTTTAATCTTGTTTGTGTTCTATAATAATCCTTCTACCATGCACTTTCTGCCCTCTCAGTACAAATCAGAGGAACCCCGTTATTTCCTACGGTTTATAAGTAACTACGTTTTTCTCATGAGTACATAATTATATATAATAATTTGTTTTAATAATCCTTTAGTTTATCTACCGATCTGAAGGTTGGGACATCATTCAACACTACAAAGGTGCTGGGTTCGATCTCCGCGTGGAGTCATTTTTTATGGGCCTCTGTGTAATTCAGCACCGGGTGGGTAGATGTGGTTATTAGGTCATTGTAAAAGTAAAGTGCGTCGATGAAAGGAATCGGAATCCACCTCGCAAAAAGGTTTACCAAGAATAATTCGGACTCTAAAATCTTGGTTACCCGACGCTCTGTATTAGGGTATGGAGAGAAGTTTACACTTAGCCATCTGTATGCAACCAGCACTATTTTCGAGTATGGAGAGAAGTTTACTTTTAGATCTGTATAAAACCAGCACTATTTTCAAGTATGGAGAGAAGTTTACACTTGGATCTGTATAAAACCAGCACTATTTTCGAGTATGGAGAGAAGTTTACTTTTAGATCTGTATAAAACCAGCACTATTTTCAAGTATGGAGAGAAGTTTACTTTTAGATCTGTATAAAACCAGCACTATTTTTGGTATGGAGAGAAGTTTACACTTGGCCTTCTGTATAAAACCGGCACTATTTTCGAGTATGTAGAGAAGTTTACTTTTAGATCTGTATAAAACCAGCACAATTTTTAGTATGGAGAGAAGTTTACACTTGGCCATCTGTATAAAACCGGCACTATTTTTTAGTATGGAGAGAAGTTTACACTTGGCCATCTGTATAAAACCAGCACTATTTTTAGTATGGAGAGAAGTTTACACTTGGCCATCTGTATAAAACCAGCACTATTTTTAGTATGGAGAGAAGTTTACACTTGGCCATCTGTATAAAACCAGCACTATTTTAGTATGGAGAGAAGTTTACTTTTAGATCTGTATAAAACCAGGACTATTTTTTAGTATGGAGAGAAGTTTACACTTGGCCATCTGTATAAAACCAGCACTATTTTTAGTATGGAGAGAAGTTTACACTTAGATCTGTATAAAACCAGCACTATTTTTAGTATGGAGAGAAGTTTACACTTGGCCATCTGTATAAAACCAGCACTATTTTTAGTATGGAGAGAAGTTTACACTTGGCCATCTGTATAAAACCAGCACTATTTTCGAGTATGGAGAGAAGTTTACACTTGGCCATCTGTATAAAACCAGCACTATTTTTTAGTATGGAGAGAAGTTTACACTTGGCCATCTGTATAAAACCAGCACTATTTTCGAGTGTGGAGAGAAGTTTACACTTGGTCATCTGTATCAAACCAGCACTATTTTCGAGTATGGAGAGAAGTTTACACTTGGCCATATGTATCTTCTTCTTCTTTGCGTTCACTCAAATGGACAGCCCAGTCTCTGACATGAATGTGCGCCGTAGATCCTCCAGGCTTCCATACAGCTTCTGTGCCATTGGTGTGTCCTGTGGCCACATCAGGTTTCTTAGGTTTTCATACATGGGGCAGTGTTGTAGGACATGGATGACTGTTTGACCTCCAGTTTGGCATGTGCACTGGTCTGATGTTCCAATGTGGAGCTTTGTGTAGAGGTGGTGATTCAGGCGGTTGTGTCCTGTTCTGAGCCTAAAAATGACCACTTGTTCAGCTCTTGTCAGTGCATGATAAGCATCATTTTGGACATGGTTGGGGTGTTCCTGCAGCCATTCCTCATGTTGTTGGGCATGGATTATTGTCTTTGCTTCACTGTATGTTGTTGTGTAGTCATTTTGTTGGAGCGCTGCTGCTTTTTTGGCTAGCAAGTCAGCAGTCTCATTGCCAAATACATTGCAGTGGGAGGGAATCCATTGTAGGGCTATTGTATGGGTTTGGCTTAGCGAGGTTAGCGCTGAGGTCAGATCATTTAGGTCTTTGTTTTTGCTGGATATGAGGGCCTGTAGAACAGACAAGGCATCTTTCAGGCCATTCTGTATAAAACCAGCACTATTTTTAGTATGGAGAGAAGTTTACACTTGGCCATCTGTATAAAACCAGCACTATTTTTTAGTATGGAGAGAAGTTTACACTTGGCCATCTGTATCAAACCAGCACTATTTTCGAGTGTGGAGAGAAGTTTCCAGCACTATTTTTTTAGTATGGAGAGAAGTTTACTATTGGCCATCTGTATAAAACCAGCACTATTTTCAGTGTGGCGAGAAGCTTACACTGGACGCTTCCCATTGTCTGTGTATTGCCAGCACTATTTCAATTATCTAGGAGAGAAGTTTACACTTGGATCTGTATAAAACCAGCACTATTTTTTTAGTATGGAGAGAAGTTTACACTTGGCGATCTGTATAAAACCAGCTTGGAGAGAAGTTTACACTTGGCCATCTGTATAAAACCAGCACTATTTTTAGTATGGAGAGAAGTTTACACTTGGCCATTTGTATCAAACCAGCACTATTTTCCAGTATGGAGAGAAGTTTACACTTGGCCATCTGTATCAAACCAGCACTATTTTCGAGTGTGGAGAGAAGTTTCCAGCACTATTTTTTTTAGTATGGAGAGAAGTTTACACTTGGCCATCTGTATAAAACCAGCACTATTTTCGAGTGTGGAGAGAAGTTTACTTTTTGTTATCTGTATAAAACCAGCACTATTTTTTAGTATGGAGAGAAGTTTACTTTTTGTTATCTGTATAAAACCTGCACTATTTTTTAGTATGGAGAGAAGTTTACTTTTTGTTATCTGTATTAAACCAGCACTATTTTTGAGTTTGGAGAGAAGTTTACACTTGGTTATCTGTATAAAACCAGCACTATTTTTGAGTATGGAGAGAAGTTTACACTTGGCCATCTGTATAAAACCAGCACTATTTTCCAGTATGGAGAGAAGTTTACACTTTGTTATCTGTATAAAACCAGCACTATTTTTTAGTATGGAGAGAAGTTTACTATTGGCCATCTGTATAAAACCAGCACTATTTTTTTTAGTATGGAGAGAAGTTTACTATTGGCCATCTGTATAAAACCAGCACTATTTTCAGCTGGTTCAGAGCTATCACTGGACGCTTCCCATTGTCTGTGTATTGCTACGGTCGAAAGGCCATTAGTCTATTACGGAGGTTGTTTTAACCTAGATCCATGAAAATTAGTACGGAAAGCTAAGGAGAATGGATTCTTTCCCTGTCGTCACAGACAGAGTTTTGTTTGAACCTGACGTCCTCAAACCAGTCATCTCTTTATTTTTTAACTTGTTAGTTTTCCTGCAACTAAATACCATCTATGAAACCTTTTTGTTTCTAAATTAGTCATTTTTGAAGACTTAAAACTGTTACATTGCTTTTAAATTTTAATTGCTCTCTCTTAGGCTAATGGTTTGTTGTTTTTGTTCGGTTTTTTTTCAACTCCTGATTCTTTCTCAATTTGTTTCTCTTCCGCTTTTCTAGCTGAATTTTGTTTGAAAACTGCTTTAATGGGAGAAACTCTTTTAGTACTAAAAGCCTTTATGGCCTTATCGATGTCAAGACCAAATCATTTTGTTGCTTTTACCATAAAATCAGAAAAAAGCTCACATCTTGGGCGGTGGAGACAAAACCGGAATGTCGTTAAGGGATATTGGCCTATTCAGTGGGCGAGAGAGGCGTAGGCTGAGAGAGATGAGAACTAAATGGTGCTGGGAAACAAGTAAAAAGCTCAACAGTACAACCAAGATTTTTTTTTTCCAATGTTCCAAACGGCTCGGGCTGTTTCGTTCTGCACGTCGCTTCGAAGTCCTTATAACAAACTGGTCAGGTTGGTTGGTTTAGTTGGTTTAACGCCCAACGTCAGCACTAAATTGGCCATATTGTGACGTCTGAAAACGGTATGTATTGCCACACAAGAGACAGGACAATTAACGAAAGGAAGTATTAAAGGAATAAAGAGACATTGACAGTTGCCACTCCTTGTCTCTTGATTTCTCTTTACAAAACACTTTACTCTTAACCTCATTTTCATCCCCCTTTTTTTTTTACTCAGTTTGCCTGTCGGTCAGTCAATCTGTCTCTCTCGGTCTCTCAGAGAGAGAGAGAGAGAGAGAGAGAGAGAGAGAGAGAGAGAGAGAGAGAGAGAGAGAGAGAGAGAGAGAGAAACAGAGAGAGGGAAAAAATGAGGAGACAGATAGACAGACTGAGAGACAGACAAACATGAAAATGAGAAAGAGAGAGATAGAGAGAGAGAGAGAGAGAGAGAGAGAGAGAGAGAGAGAGAGAGAGAGAGAGAGAGAGAGAGAGAGAGAGAGACAGACAGACAGACAGACAGACAGACAGACAGACAGACAGACAGACAGACAGACAGACAGACAGACAGACAGACAGACAGACAGACAGACAGAGAAACAGACAGAGAGAGAAACAGACAGAGAAACAGAGGGAGAGAACTGACAAGACGCTCACACTCTCACCGAACTATACTGTACGAGGACGTGGGCGATCTCGCCGCCGGTGGACAGTCTAAAAGCCTTGTGGAAACCAACAGGTAGAAAGATTAGATCGACCGAATCAGTTGAATAAACGGTCGGTTAACCATGGAATAAATACGTATATCTCCACTGTATGGAGAATAAACCAACTGTTCGACGATCTGCTCCAAATATTCGTTTTACTTAAAAAGTAAAAGAGGACCAAAGCTTTCATTTTAGCTCGAATAATGTTAATTGTTATCTTCCAGTGGAGTCTAACCCTGGATAATAAAGGGGTTAAAATATCTATGTTTGTTAACGAGCTAGCTCAATAATCGTCGGTATGCGGTTTACATTGGGGACGTTTAATCTTCTCTTTTCACAAATAATGGATGTATTACAGTACCGTTGCTACGTCTAAAATGTTTATAATCCATAAATAGCTAAAGCATTGTGTTTCAGTACGAGGTAAAAAATCTCACTCATAACTCATGAATTGAGTTGGTTTAAGTTTTAACGTCCAACATCAGGCTATATTGTGGACGGGCCCTAGACTGACTTCTGACAATTTTATGTGCTGTCACACACGAGACTGGGCGAGGATACCATGACTCCTATCTCAGCCGATCACATTAAACTGACACCGTAGGGAGCGAAATCGCCAGGGTTCGAACCACGGACCTTTTGCCGCGGAAGCCAATGTTCTACCCCAGGGACACCGCGCCCCACTCACTCATAACTCATAGTTATTTTGCCAACCAAAGACTCGGTTTTACAAAATGTAAAGGCGTTGTTTTAACAAAGATGTTATTTGAACTATCTGTGCCCCATTATCAAGTCGAGGATTAAAAATCTCCTGGTTTCATTTTGCGCCCGAAATAGCGCGGTTAGTTCAGATGACGTCAATTTTTTGTTGTTTGTTATTGTTTTTGTTTGTTGTTTTTTTTTTTTACAAATTACGATTACGAAAAATCGATTGCGAAAAAAGCGTCTGTATCTAGAACTTCCTTCGGGACGAAGAGTGAGTCCAAGTGATCTGTAGCGTTGAACACTCTGGCTTTGCGCTGTCAACTATGGACTTAATTGTTTGTTGTTACATCTCTAGGATTTTTAGGATCTGTGAAGATGCACTCTGGAGCTGCGGTCTTGGTTTCACTTCAAGATTTACTTCAGTATGTACTAGATATTAGTAATCAGCGCCGTAGGCACAGTGGGCTGGTAAGCTTAGGCCTGTTTGAAGATAATCAGAATTAAGGCTTACGGCTCGATGTAAGAATCGCCGCATGGGAGTCCTCAGGGGACTCTCACCAATAATACGACTTACCGGTATGTGAAAAAAAGATTTTACATGTAAAAGATAAAAAGAGATACCGAAATACAAAAAGGAAACAAACCAATCAAGAGTTATGAATATTCAATACATGTATCTAAATGTAAAAGTAGAGCAAAAGGAACGAAAAAATCAAATCTAGATCCAAATGGAGAGTCAAATAATAGAGATTAGTCACAGATAGAAAGACAGAAAGAAGAGGAATGAATATGAATGTGTGATGAGAAATAATATTTAACCAATAAGAGATAAATCTCAACGACAAATAATCAAATTATAATTATTATAATGACTTCTTTTTATCTTTTGTATATTAAATCATATTGTGTACATATTTTTTATATTAATTTTTCTTCTTTTTCACTTAAGTTACTGTTTTGTTGTTGTTGTTGTTGTTGTTGTTGTTGTTGTTGTTGTTGTTGTTGTTGTTGTTGTTGTTGTTGTTGTTGTTTTTGGTGTTGGTTTTGTTTCTGACTTCTTACCGGTATGTGAAAAAAAGATTTTACATGTAACAGATGTGGTTCTTATTCTCTGTTGTTAAGTCTTTTCACCTTTGTTGAGTGCGCTACTTCTGTTTCACTATCTGCTGGCACTGGTGCCGTAACACGTAAACGGCCAAGATTTTCAAAAAACATTTTCTTTGTTTGAATCATGTATGCCACTGCCAGCCTAGAAAGTAGTCGTTCGTGGAGATGCTTTAAAGTTCAGCCAATGTCAAGTAATTCATGTTTCTATTTAAGCATTAAACCATTACATAGCAAAAACTAAAGTTAGTGAGTGCAACCCAGCTGTAATACATTCCCGGTTGAGCAATTCTTTTTCATTGCACTTCCTCGACAAGGTGTTTAGTGGAAGCGCTTCTCGGCCGTCAACTTCCCATGGTTTACGGTAAAGTTAGCCTCGACAAGGTGTTTAGTGGAAGCGCTTCTCGGCCGTCAACTTCCCATGGTTTACGGTAAAGTTAGCCTCGACAAGGTGTTTAGTGGAAGCGCTTCTCGGCCGTCAACTTCCCATGGTTTACGGTAAAGTTAGCCTCGACAAGGTGTTTAGTGGAAGCGCTTCTCGGCCGTCAACTTCCCATGGTTTACGGTAAAGTTAGCCTCGACAAGGTGTTTAGTGGAAGCGCTTCTCGGTCGTCAACTTCCCATGGTTTACGGTAAAGTTAGCCTCGACAAGGTGTTTGGTGGAAGCGCTTCTCGGCCGTCAACTTCCCATGGTTTACGGTAAAGTTTAGGTTTATTCGCCGCGTCCTCGCACTCACGGCTGGGCGTTTGACATTGTTTGCTTTCTGTCGTCGGCTTCTTTGCTTCATTGCAATTGTCAGTGTATGCGTGGTTATGGCTTTACTTTGAAGGTCTTGATAGATATTTGCTTACAATAACAGAAGTTAACAGTTCTTTTTCTTTAATCCCTGTGTTGTATTTTTTGTGTTTTTTTTGTGCGTTTTATGTTTTGTTTTGTTGTTTTTGTTTGTTTGTTTGTTTGTTGTTGTTTTTTTGTGTTTTTTGTTGTTTTTTTGTTGTTGTTTTTTTTGGTTTTTTTTTTTTTTTTTGGGGGGGGGTGTTTTATTATTTTATGGGTTTGGGCAGTCTGAAAGTAACATGGGTTAACCATTCCATAGCCAAATATAACGTTTAAAATAAGGACTATGATTTCAAAAAGAGTCGTGTACCTTACTTAGAAAACATTAGCTTCACATTTAGCTTCAGTTTTAGTTTGATCGTGAAGCTGTGTATCTTACTTAGAAAACATTAGCTTCACATTTAGCTTCAGTTTTAGTTTGATCGTGAAGCTGTGTATCTTACTTAGAAAACATTAGCTTCACATTTAGCTTCAGTTTTAGTTTGATCGTGAAGCTGTGTATCTTACTTAGAAAACATTAGCTTCACATTTAGCTTCAGTTTTAGTTTGATCGTGAAGCTGTGTATCTTACTTAGAAAACATTAGCTTCACATTTAGCTTCAGTTTTAGTTTGATCGTGAAGCTGTGTATCTTACTTAGAAAACATTAGCTTCACATTTAGCTTCAGTTTTAGTTTGATCATGAAGCTGTGTATCTTACTTAGAAAACATTAGCTTCACATTTAGCTTCAGTTTCAGTTTGATCATGAAGCTGTGTATCTTACTTAGAAAACATTAGCTTCACATTTAGCTTCAGTTTCAGTTTGATCATGAAGCCATTTAGTTCCCAGAAGTATGAGTACCGTGATGGTAAACGCTGCCACTTCTTCTGGCTTTCAAACAGAACACAACGCGCGCATGTACAGAAAGAAATACAAATGAAGCAGGGCATTCTTGCTTTCTTGACTCATAGTCATTCCTTTCAATAAAGTTGAATAATTACTTCATGAGATAAATAAAGATAAAGTTCGGTATGCAATACTTTTATAGTGTATTTGTTGTATTTGTCTACTGTTATCGGCCAGTCTGCAGGGAAGAGTCAGGAAGTCAGGAAGTATGAAGATCAACACCTGAAGCCACAGGCGGTGACCTCGCCTGATGCAAACCTGGACAAAGGTGGACCAACAAACTCTGCGTATCTCTACATGTGTGTAACCAACCAGCCAATGTTACCAGCAACAATTAGGAATTCTAGTTGTGTTTCAGCGTATCTCTACATGTGTGTATCCACCTGCCAATGTTACCAGCAACAGTTAGGAATTCTAGTTATGTTTCAGCGTATCTCTACAGCCAATGTTACCAGCAACAATTCTAGTTGTGTTTCAGCGTATCTCTACATGTGTGTATCCACCTGCCAATGTTACCAGCAACAGTTAGGAATTCTAGTTGTGTTTCAGCGTATCTCTACATGTGTGTATCCACTTGCCAATGTTACCAGCAACAGTTAGGAATTCTAGTTGTGTTTCAGCGTATCTCTACAGCCAATGTTACCAGCAACAACTCTAGTTGTGAAAGCTGGCTCCGTGGCTTCCCCGCCGTCCAATCATAGCTCTTCCCTAGTCAATGAGCGATAAAATAACCCAATGTCCAAGCAGTGAGATGATGTGATGCTTTATCCCCGTGCGGATTGTCCAGCCTTCGCAACTTGCCACTGCCTCCCCGACTGGTCACTTTTAATATGAGGTTAATGGTGTCGGTCCATAGCAGCCACCTAGAAATAACTGCTTGCCAATAGTCCTCTATTCGCTCTCGCTTAGAGTGAGTGAATGGGTTAGGTAATCTAATAGCCGCTGAGAGAATGTACAACTGAAGCCTTACAAGTATAATTTGGACTACATTAGCAATTTCTACATGTCTATCAGGCCGACTATTTTATCAGGCCAAGTATTTTAGTAGAGAGAGAGTATCAGTGTTGTAATTATGCCAAGAGAAAAGTCCAACTAAACGAGGAAATAATTGATGAGACAGCAAGCAATCTTTGAGATGGGCCCGCTCATGTTATCCGTCTATCCCTATAAGTTTAATGTTGTATACTACCGGTATCGTGTATTAAACGGGTCAGGTTATCCCTCTATCCCCATCAGTTTAATGTTGTATAGTACCGTGTATTAAACGGGTCAGGTTATCCCTCTATCCCCATCAGTTTAATGTTGTATAGTACCGTGTATTAAACGGGCTCAGGTTATCCCTCTATCCCCATCAGTTTAATGTTGTATAGTACCGTGTATTAAACGGGTCAGGTTATCCCTCTATCCCTATCAGTTTAATGTTGTATAGTACCGTGTATTAAACGGGTCAGGTTATCCCTCTATCCCCATCAGTTTAATGTTGTATAGTACCGTGTATTAAACGGGTCAGGTTATCCCTCTATCCCCATCAGTTTAATGTTGTATAGTACCGTGTATTAAACGGGTCAGGTTATCCCTCTATCCCCATCAGTTTAATGTTGTATAGTACCGTGTATTAAACGGGTCAGGTTATCCCTCTATCCCCATCAGTTTAATGTTGTATAGTACCGTGTATTAAACGGGTCAGGTTATCCCTCTATCCCCATCAGTTTAATGTTGTATAGTACCGTGTATTAAACGGGTCAGGTTATCCCTCTATCCCCATCAGTTTAATGTTGTATAGTACCGTGTATTAAACGGGTCAGGTTATCCCTCTATCCCTATCATCAGTTTAATGTTGTATAGTATCGTGTATTAAACGGGTCAGGTTATCCCTCTATTCCCATCAGTTTAATGTTGTATAGTATCGTGTATTAAACGGGTCAGGTTATCCCTCTATTCCCATCAGTTTAATGTTGTATAGTACCGTGTATTAAACGGGTCAGGTTATCCCTCTATCCCCATCAGTTTAATGTTGTATAGTACCGTGTATTAAACGGGTCAGGTTATCCCTCTATCCCCATCAGTTTAATGTTGTATAGTACCGTGTATTAAACGGGTCAGGTTATCCCTCTGTCCCTATCCCCATCAGTTTAATGTTGTATAGTACCGTGTATTAAACGGGTCAGGTTATCCCTCTATCCCCATCAGTTTAATGTTGTATAGTACCGTGTATTAAACGGGTCAGGTTATCCCTCTATCCCCATCAGTTTAATGTTGTATAGTACCGTGTATTAAACGGGCCACACGACAACCCATCAGAGTTGTCACGGCAGACATGTTTCCTATGTCATTCCTTTTATTTAATCATACAGTCGTATTTTTAGTACAAAATCGTGTGATATCCTTTCAGCTCTGTCCATTCCACAATCTCCATTTTTGAATAGTATTTAAAAGTTTTGCATAATTTGAATACTTTAAACATCTGTTGAGTCATGCTTAAGCTGTACTTATTTAGTTTCTTTTCCCATAGGGTTTCATTAATATAACATGAAAATAGATTGAAATTTCACACTTCATGATAAATTTTCCATTAATAGAAATGTTTATTTACTTTCGGCATTACATTAGTACTAGTAACCAACAAAGTAGGCTACATGTGTATTTTTCCATTACCTTTGAAGATGTGCATGTTAATTCTTATTTTCATTCATTTTTTACTCATTTCTGCCCTTTATAATCTGTGAATACTACCAGTGTTATCCCCCCTGCTAGTCACACACACACAAACACACAAAGTTTTTATAAGCCATGTGCTTTTAACGTGCAATCAGAAAGTCCCTGTTGCATGGTATGTGATAAAACAATATACCCATGTTTATCACACTTCAGATGTACAGTCATACAATGATACATTGCTGTAAAAACAGGTCACACACTACAAGCCTGACCACACTATTCACCGAGTTCAGTGTCCCTCAACAAAGCTTTGTTTTGAATATTTGTATATTTGTACAAGCATGTACTAAAGAGTCCCATTTCACAGCAAACCAATGAAAGACTATTGTTTACACTTACAGGTGGAGCCAAGATTTCAGTGAACACACTACAATGGTTGAACTGTGCTAAATCAATAAACAGACTAGCAGTGAATGTGTCTTTCATTTTAGTTGCTACATCAGTACAGTGCAGCACTGTCATCTCTTCTGAAATTGAAAAGGCTCACTGGAAATTATTTATATAGGTACATCATACATGTATGTTGAATTTTTTTTCAATTCCCTGTTGCTCATATGTGTAAAGTAGCTGAACAACTCCTCCTAGCGAAAAACCTGGAACCACTTGAAATGGGAAACTCTACCATCATGATCACACCGAGATTCTCCAGGCAATTCAGCTGCAATCTCAGCAACGAGGGATTTTCAAAATTGATCCAGTTCATTAACACAAAAAAGAGATTTGGAAAGACATCCAGTCTCTCTGAAAACACAAGGAATAGCACACGCACGCACGCACACACACAAAAGAAAAAACAGTTTGAATTATATTCATTAATTTATTTCAACAGAATCAATGCCAAGTTCCATTTGACTAATACTGTATTCAGCCACTAAAGGCTGGCATTGGATGTTGCATGATTCAAAGTTATACCATGTACAACGTTTTATTTACTAATTTAGTAATAGTAGTTTAGTTTCCCAGCACAATATGCTGACACATGCTGACTGTGGGGAAATCAACAGTTTGAGTACCAATTCAAAAATAGCCAACTTTATTAATTCCATTTCTTCCTTCTTTGGGATTTTCAAAACAGTCCATTTACATTCCAGCTTTACCTGTTATGCTTTTCTTTTTTGTGTGATATACTGATAGTTTCCCATAGAGAAACTGATTTGAAGGTTCTGAATCACAGTCAAACCTGCCCTGCCGACCAACTACATGGTAACCATGGCCGCCACTTTCCATTGAACCCCATGCATTTTTCCACTGTTTTATCACTCCCTAACGTGACCATGGGCAGTCTAAGATCCAACCAAAGAGGGTAAGAAAGACAAACTCACAAAGGTCAATGGTGGCAGCAGTAGAGGGAGATGCAAGCAGGTGGGATGTAGGTTTTAATCTACATATACATCAACAGATCAAGCTCATCTAAGCCACTCTATACACATAGGCTTATGAAAGGCTACAGGATCCAGACAGTTTGGTGGCTACAATTAAATATCATGTTTAGTAACAACATAAGTCTATCCATATTCGTCTATTGAAATGTGCACACACTGGCTTTGGACTCTCTAGCCCATCATTTACTGTACACTGCAGCATTTGAGAATGTGGAGGGAAGGATTTTCACACCACTGTAGGAAATATTTCATACTAAGAGGGTTTTTGTTGCCTCAGATGTGGGCCATGTTTGATTGGCGATCTTCGCTGGTCGCCATGGGCAGGTTTGACTTAGAAATAAAGAAATAAACTTCTTTCTTTTTTTTTTAACAAGAAGTAAAGAAAGAGAGGATAAAGTAATCAGTCCTGCTGTCTAACATTTTTCAAAGGTACATCTCACAAAGAACAACAATATTTAGGACACAAAACATTTGTAGATTTCTTTGAGAATCTCAATTAGGATTGGTTGCTCGACTCTTCCGAAGGTTCTGGAAGTTCTAGAGTCGGCCAAGAAAACGCCTCAGCCTTCATGAGGTTGATTTCTACCTTGGTTCCCAGCAGCTTCACCTGGCTCCGGCTCGGATCAATCGCCTGCGGAATCAGAGCAAGGACATGGATAGATTAGTAAGAACAAAAACGCAACCACAATTTCTATATGGTATTTATCGCTTCATGAGATTTTTAGAACTTGTAATCTGTTTGAATGAGAACTTGCGCCTTGATGCTTTACTTTAGTGTTGGGGCGAGCAGGCTTTTTTCCTGCTCTAACTAGACCGAGATATATTGACAAGAGTTTCGTCAACGTCCCGGCCTGGTGGTACACTTTAATAAAATAGCACAAGTTGAGAAGATCAGGATCACGCTCCACCACATTATGCCAAGTTGTCTTCTTGCCTTGCCTATGCACACATAAACACACACACACACAGTAAACCACAAGGGTGGCTCAGGCCTCTCTCTCTCTCTCTCTCTCTCTTCTCTCTCTCTCTCTCCCGTGCGGATGTTTTCTATTCTGGCAACCTTGCATGGGATGTCTCAACCAAGCCTAGATAATATATAGTTGCCAGTATTGAGCGCAGTGTGATTTTTCCTTTTTTGTTTTTTGTTCGTAAAAACACATACTAAACTTTGAGGGTTCATTGGATAGCACGCACCATTGGCACACAAGCACTGCGCTAGCAGATAGCTGCTAAGGCCTTCGTCTAACTCTAAGGAGTAATGTGTTGACAGTATTTAAACACTGCAGGCCTATGGTTAGTTAGTTTTGGAGAATCCGGATGGTGCAGTGTTATTATGGTGCCTTAGGCTAAATAATTCCTATTATTTTAGTAAACAATAGGGCGAGCGGGTGGGTTATCTAGACATATAGAGCCCCTCTTTGTTGATTGAATCTGTAATACAGGTGAGTGAAATGATTAGCGAATTTAACGTCATTCTTGTCTGCATCTGTAGATGAGAACCATCTTTCCTTGTTTTTAATCATATTATATACAAATCATTATATAATTTAAAAATTAGTGGAACAAAATTTTCTATGTTAACTTCAAACACAAACTCTGTGTAAAGTTTTACATGTAGAAGAAATTGTGTTGAAAAAAAAGGAAAGGAAATAAAAAAAGGAATTATTTAGCCTAAGGCACCATAATAACACTGCACCATCCGGATTCTCCAAAACTAACTAACCATAGGCCTGCAGTGTTTAAATACTGTCAACACATTACTCCTTAGAGTTAGACGAAGGCCTTAGCAGCTATCTGCTAGCGCAGTGCTTGTGTGCCAATGGTGCGTGCTATCCAATGAACCCTCAAAGTTTAGTATGTGTTTTTACGAACAAAAAACAAAAAAGGAAAAATCACACTGCGCTCAATACTGGCAACTATATATTATCTAGGCTTGGTTGAGACATCCCATGCAAGGTTGCCAGAATAGAAAACATCCGCAAGTTTGACGCATCTGTAAGCGGTGGTTAGATCGAGATCGAGGCAAGTGTGCCTTGTCGGTGGCTCATACGGGAGCCCCAAGTCCCGGCCCTGGTTTTTAATAGGGGAATCTCTTTGGTACCGGCATATCGCTCAACACAGAGTCGAAGTTGTTATCGACTGTTCGCCCCAGCACTACTTTACTTCTAGCTAGACTTTTTAATCTTTACCACCACTCGCCAATCCTGTGGACCCACCTAAATTGAAAACCAACCTCAGTCATTGTCTGTTTTAATTAAAGATGGTATGAAAAAAATAATATGTATCTATTCCTAAATATATCATTCCTTACAGCCAACAAATAGTAAACAACATAGCGAAACAGTTTTTTCTTTTTTCAATAATTGAAATTCAAATGCTAGGTTTTCCACAAGGAAAATTCCTTATTAGGTCTCATATTGATCATAGAGGATGATGATCTTAGATGACAAAAAAAACAACTGATGTTGCTGCTCCTACGAATACTACTCCTACTTAGTATATACACTTTGGATCCAATGATCTACCTCGTTAATTTTCAACAGTTAGTTGAATATATAGTTGGCTGAAGCCATGTGTGGCTCACCTCTAACGACATCCTACCTCCATTACAAGAACCTAGATGGTGTTGAGTGATATCCCCACCCACAGGCTGCGGCGACGCGGCCGCAAACATCGTCCACAGAAATTATTGCTGCCGCGGAAAATCGCGGATCTGCGAAAAACTGTGATCCCTGATAGAAACCATTTATGATGCAGCAATTCCCCCTTTTTACCCTACAGTCACTACCTAATATAAACATGGGATACCGGGCACAAAAAACTTTAATGCTGTCACAAAGACAGGGTTTTTTTTTGTATGTTTTTGTTTCAGGAAATTCCACTATAAATTGTTTACATCCATTGAGCTGAGAAGGAACCAATAGGAAACGTGTACCTGTCGCAGCGTGAACAGTTTTTTATACAAGCTGTCTCCGCCCTCGTACGTGATGCAGACCTCGCACTTGACGCGGTTGGCCCTCACGGTGGTCTGCTCGGGGACGGCCACTTTGGCGAAGATGGACACACACACGAGGCTGGATGTCTGGTGCCAGTCCACCCGCACTTTCTTCTCTTCAGCAACCTGGAAAAAAGGAACAACGGTAAAGGTTGGTTTTGTAACACCTTACATCAGCAGCAAGACTTGATCACAGGCTGGGCCAAACAGCGGAATACCTCAACAACCTAGAAAAACAATTTTTAACTTTGTTTTATAACTTGCATTTATCTGTTTTACGTGAATCTAGTTTCAACCTTTGTAAACTGCTTTATGAAATGAAGTGAAGATTGCTGATGTATACACTGCTAACAATCCCAGCTCTACTTAAATTATTCCGGTGATCTGTGTCTTCTAAATTTCATTTGTATCCTTTTGTTTTGGACATGCTACAGGTATGGTAAACCTTATTTATTCAGTTGGGAAATTTGTTTTGAGCAGTATCTCAACATAGATGGATTAATTTTAGATAAAATTATGGTAAAACATGAAATTTTTACTTCACTTCAACTACACATGTACATAGATGTTCATTTCAACATAAAAAGACATAGATTTGCACAAACACACATTCTTTGGTTCCCTCTAACTCTTGCTTCGTCTTGCTGTATTACTTTCCAAATACACAGGCACACACTCAAATCACATTAACAAAAAGGCAAAGTAAATTGTCATTATTTGCCTTTATTATACAGCGCATCCGACTGTGGTACTGTGATGGTCTTCATGAGGTTTCTTGAACAAACAATCTGTAGTTTTAACTAATTTTGACTTTTTTGAAGATGTAAACTCATAGAATACAGGGTGGCTTTAGTCTTGTATTACAAGAGGTCGGAACTTTTATCTCGTAGAAAAATGGAGTGTAGCTCCAGATGGCAATTCCTTTCTGGAACCTTTTATAGCTTTAGTTGTTAATTTATTGATATGTGAACTGTCCCCACTATACTGACCTTTGGTTTTTGCCAGTTGTGCTTTCCTGTTTCACAACCTTCTTGGTTTAAAAAAGCATCAAAATCTGAAGTTTTTCTTTGACAGCATGTCCAGTATTTCATTCTGGTGGTAAGATCCAAAACCAAAATATTAGAATCATAAATACTATCTAGACAGGGAAATGGCTAAAAAATCTTACACTAGTAACAGCTTGAACAAATGTCATCCTCTGGGAGTACAGTAATCATTAAGCACTAGTAACAGCTTGAACAAATGTCATCCTCTGGGAGTGCAGTAATCATTAAGCACTAGTAACAGCTTGAACAAATGTCATCCTCTGGGAGTGCAGTAATCATTAAGTAAGTCTTTCAGCGAGGCGTGCACAGTGCTGAATATAGATATGCGAGTCGGTGCTGGTAAAAATGAAGACCATGTATTGATTGCATAGCATTGAGCTCATGAGCCATACAGTGATACACTGTGATTTTCTGAAATACTCCTGAACCAATTTCTTTATGTGATTGATGGCCATCATTGTTCTTCTAACTGCTGATGTTGAGGAAAAAAAAAGAAACCTGTGCCTCTTCAAAAAAACAAAAAAACAAACAGAAAATTTAATATAGCAGATAGAAAAGAAACTGAAAGCAATAGAAATGTGGTTTTTAAGACGAATGCTCCGCATCTCTTGGACAGAAAAGAAATCAAACAAAGAAGTTTTAGAAGAAGCTCAAGCAAAACCATCAATAATTAACAAGGTGAGGAAAAGGCAAACAACATTCTTTGGCCACATGATGAGAAGAGAGGGACTAGAACATCTAGTGACAACAGGAATGATTGATGGGAAACGCAGTCAAGGAAGGCAAAGAGAAAAAATGGCAGACGGGATGAAGGAGTGGCTACAAATATCAAAGGTTACAGAGATGATGAAACTAACCAGAGAAAGAGAGATATGGAGGGACATGATCACCAACGCTATGAGGCATGGTACTTGATGATGATGATGATGCTAACATAAAAAGGTTGCTTTTTGTCATGAATCTCAAATATAAAAAGTATGTAAATAATTAGGCTGTATATTAGTATGAAGAATGAAATTAACTCAAACGTTGGAGAAAAGAAAGGAGGGATGTCACGATAACTTGCTAAAATGAGTGAAAGATAGACAGAGAGGCCGAGAAGGCACAGAAAAGCACTCATTCAAGTATAAGAGTATCATCGCGGGGATGTTATCTTTTTCCGCTTTTCAGTACAAAGATCAAGCAATCCTATACCATTCAACACACCAGTTATCAAGATACCTCATGTACAGTTACCCCAGATTCCCTCAATATTTTGTTAGCCCAACAAATGGTGTAATGGATTATGTATTGCTGGCAAGTAATCCCTGAGAGACAAGGAGTAATTTTGATGTCCACCGATTCTTCAAATAATATTTTATCTTTCTATCTAAGATTAGAACTATTACATTTCGATACCTAGGTGTAACTGTAAGACACCGTCAAATACATATTTTTTAACCAGATACTGACGGACGTACTCCGAAGGTCAAATATGAACTAAATATGTATTATACATACTGGTTAACAGCTATGTAAATATAAGGAGAATTCTTATAATAGTATAGACTTAATATCTGTCCTCTTACCCTTCATGGAACACTGGATTGCCAGGATGGTATACACATGTCTCTTCGTTGCTTTGGGGTCCTTCAAATGACTGGTTACAAAATAAGTAAATAAAAAGATGTAGTAAAAATTTTGAGTGCTGTACATTTGTCTAATATCAGACAACACAGTATAAAATTGTTTGTTTGCTGCCACTTGAAACTTGAGTATCATATTGAACTCTTTCATAAACACACAAAAAAAAAAGTGTACAGCTTTTAAACTGTCTAATCAAACAGTGGTAATGCTTTTATTCTCCTTTCTAAAATTAATTTATTTGTTATAAAATTCAGTTATTGATGGCTTCAGCATAAAGGCATTATACTGTGGCTGAATGGGAATGGGGAATGCTGCATTAAAGAAAGAGGGAGGAGGAACAGAAAGAGAGAAGAAGGATGGAGAAAGACATACGGATAGAAATCAGATTCTTTTCAGATTCAATGTATAGGATTTCACTACATGATAGGTTGAAAGAACATAAAGAAGTAATCAAGAAATAGAAAGGCAGGTTAATTGGTACCGTAGTTCAGAAAATAACTGATTTAGCAGGGGTTTTTTTTATAATTACAAAATTTATCTTTAAAAAATAGATCTATAATTCTTATTTAAAAATAAATAGAAATCTTCATTAGAAACTGCTTACCCCTTTGCAGCCTTTGTTGTGACAGCAGGTGCCTATAGCAATCGAGCCATCGGATGCTTTGGAGAAAAATACCATAGCTGTATAAAAAGTTTTCAACAATTTAAACTATTTTCATAAAACCTAAGAGAAACTTTTTCTTGAGCCATAAAGCTTGAGGCACCAGTCAACTGGCACCTCTGCGATGGAACTGTGGACTGCCCTATTCCACTTAACTAGCTCAGCACCTCTGGACAGCATTGCCAGGTGCCATTTAACTGGCTTAATCAGTGGGCCTTCATTCACCCTTTTTTTCTACTTATCCATTAACATAAGAAACTCTAAAAATAACAACCAGTTAAATCAATAGTAGTAGTAGTAGTAGTAGTAGTAGTAGTAGTAGCAGCTTCAGCAGCAGCAGCAGCAGTAGTAGCAGCAGCAGCAGCAGCGGAAGCAGAAGTAGTAGTAGAGAGGTATATATAAACGTGTAGTAGTAGAGAGGTATATATAAACGTTTCACCTTTATTGGCTTTATCAGACTAATAAAAACAAAAGTAGAAAGCAAACTCTTTTAATGATACTACATAGCGTAGGGCCTACATGGAGTAACAAGTAGTAGTAGTAGTAGTAGTAGTAGTAGTAGTAGTAGTAGTAGTAGTAGTAGTAGTAGTAGTAGTAGTAGTAGTAGTAGTAGTAGTAGTAGTAGTAGTAGTAGTAGTAGTAGTAGTAGTAGTAGTAGTAGTGGTGGTAGTCGTATTGGCAGTGGTAGTGGTAGTGATAGTCGTAGTCATAATAGTTTGATTATTCTTATAAAATAGTTCTGTATGATTTTTTTTTTCAATCAGATTATCAAGCATACAAGATTCTACCGATTATATCAGTACATACATGCAGACGTGACTGTTGGAATTCGGATAAGGCTCAGATCGATTTTCCGTAGAATTAGGACTAAATTAGTAATGTAGGCGCTCACGAACATTTTAAAAAAAAGAGTCGATACCAACAAATGAATTACTGTTTGGGCACCTACGGACACTTTAAAAGCCATAACTGGCCCTTTTTTCCTTTAAAAAAAAAATTCTTTACGACGCAGATTTTCGGCAGGAGATGGGAATCACTACCGAGAGCGGGAAATTGTCAGGTTTGATACTATGTACATCGACCCACCAAATAAATGACGTATTCCCAAGAACAAACAAGCAGTGCTATGCTTACCATTTTTGGAGGCTACAGTTGATTCCTCGCTGATGTTCAGTTTCTCCAACTGTGTCTTTAGCGAGGCTCCAATTGTTTTCTTCAGCTCCACCAGATCCTCGTCATCAGGAGGGCGCTCTGCTGGTTTTGCATCAGGTTTTCTGTGCTCCGGTGTTATCTCGAGCTGGTACTGTGGCTCTTGCTGCCGCACAGAATATATATAGAGTTATCTAAACTAACCCTAATCATATAGGATGGCGGCAGGGGGTGGCAAGTGATCTCCATAAAAACTGATGTATTCTGACTTTGTACCACATGGTTTACGCACAAGGGTAGAAAAACACAACGTATAAGTTAGAATTACGCAAACTTATCTTAATTGGTTCCATCCCAGACTTTTTCCACCCAGAGAAAAGTTAAAAACTGATACCGACACAACAGGCTAATCACGGACCTGAGTCGGGAGTCTCTGAATAGAATCTAACTTTCCGGTAATGAAGAGGGGAGTGAGAGATAATTGGAAGGAGAAATGTTAGTATTGTTACCTTGCATGAAACTTTCTTTTCTTGTTTCTCAGGCTCCTTGGGTTTGACATTGCTGTGCCAGCCTACAGTGCAACCCTAACAGATTGAAATCAAGAAAAATAGAGTTGAAATGTCATTTAATTTCAGTTCACTTTAATAAAAAAAAATACAATCAATTTATGGGTTAATATATGGACTCAACAAAACTGTTGAGTAAGCTAGTTAATTTACAAACTTTAATTTTAATTATTTTCAAAATGGATATACGTGGGGACGACGTTTTTTATTTAATAAATCAATTTAGATTTTACCTTGTAACGCGACTGACATTCACATTGATTCTGCCCCATGATTATTTATAACTTAAGTTTAAAGTAGCCAAGCATGAACTCAAGAGGAAGCAGTTTATATTTCGTTGTAGGGATCCAGTTAATAAGTCAATGAAAAATAATAAGTCAGGGGAGATATCTAACCATAAAGTTATATAATGTGTACAAGGAATGTACATTCTTCATTACTTTAAGATTAAGAAACTCTGTGAAATCAGACACACGCTTTTTGCAGCAGGACCAGCCTTTCAAAGCGTCATGAAAAATGGGACCACCAGGATGATAGGTACAGGCCTCTAGGGAACATGAAAGACAAAAATTTTAAGCATAATAAAGCAGTAGTTTTAACTTTTAAAATGGTACTGAATACTTACACAATAATGTGGATACACATATATGTCTTCCAGAAGGTTGTGATTGAAAGAGGCAAATGTTGCAGCCAAAAATGGCACTCTAATAATAAATTTTTTAAAAGCCCATGAAAAGGATCTATAACTGTTAATATATTTCCACTGACTAATACATTTGTCACATTTTGTGTTGCGGTATAAACTTACATTTTATTAATTAAAGTATCATAACTGAATAGTTGCAAAAGGCACACTACGAAGACACATGCTATAAAAAGAAGAGGGAGAGAAATTCAGAGAGACAAAAAGAGGCAGAGAGAGAAAGAGAGAGTGTATGTGAATTAAGTCAAGTCAGGCATCTGAAAAGTTTTTGTCAGTTCATGACTGGATGATTGCTTTTAACATTTTAAATAATTTGTACTGGTCAAAATATTTTTAAAAATGAGTAGATTATCCTACCCACTCGAACCTCGAATTCCGCTCACCCACAGGCTAGGGACCACAAAACTCAAGGAGTGCCCTTGATTGGATACCAATAATAATAATAATAATAATATTGCATTTATATATAGCGCACTTCCATTCGAACAATCATGCTCAGTGCGCTTAACAATAATAATAATAATAATAATAATAATAATAATAATAATAATAATATATTGCATTTAGGGATAATATATTGCATTTAGGGATAGCGCACTTCCATGAACAATCATGCTCAGTGCGCTAAAAGAATTTCCATTAAATCACATGTACAAAAGAAAAATAATCATATAATGTTGACACAATACAATATTAAGCTTACATTCAAAAGCCACAAGCAATCATTATAGATCTAGATCTAGGTATTTACAACATCCACCGGTTCAATTTCAATTTATGGTACAGTAACTTCTAGTCTTCTTGTAAAAACTTACTTTCTGAATTATCTTTCAATGTGAAGTCATGCCCGCAGCCTTTATTGTAACACCTATAAATTTCTTCCATATTGTAGTCCTCGGAATACCTAGTCCTCTGGTAAACGTCCACCTCTCAAAGTCTTTTAGGGGAACGCTGCCTGAAACCTCTATTGGGTCTCTATCTAGATTTAGATTGAATCTAAGCTTTGCAATTCTGGATTAGAAAATTCTAGATTGTGATTTTTGAGGAAACTAAGCCAGAGTAACTCTAACAGTCTAACTCTCTAAGTGAGAGAGATTAAGTTAGGTTATCCGTAAAAACAATGACTTGTGATTTTAGTTACTCAGTGGTGAAAGGTGACATTAATAATGTAAAAAGCGCAATATTAAATGTTTCCTTTTTCTGCGTGTATAGTTAAATGCAGTATATTAAGAGAAAGAGAAATTTGTAAACTACTCACAATAGCATTGTTTTTATATTGGTGCAAATGAGAAGAAAAATTATATAAAATATAAAAATAATCTTTTTAGCTAATAATTTACAAGGGAAGCTACTCTAAAAATTCGACGTTCCTACGAATCTGTGGATACAATAGATATAAATAGCACTAGATCGCTCACAAAAATATGGCAGCCCCTCTTCGCGGCATATCAGCGCGCGAGCTCGCGGTGTCTGTGGGTCGGAGAGGGTGGACGGACAGAAAGGGGGGCGGGGGGACAGAAACTACCGATTACGAATCCAGTGCAATAGATAAATAATTGGAAAATAATGACACCGGTGCTTCATGCCATGGGGGCGGGGGACATCTCTGTGATCTCTAACAGACTTTTGCAGTAAGAGGTGACGTCACCATCCTCTGACCCACTTTCGCTAAATTTAGAACGGTATTCCCCTAAACTATAATATTGCGTCTGCTTAGTGCTTAACAGCCGCGATGGCTACTTTATTTACACCGCTTAGTTGCTGTCCATTTTGCAAGCCTGCAGTTGATTTGATTGAACAAGATATCAGAAATCTGCCGCTGACAGTCATTATAAGTGCATATTAATACTTTTTAAAAAATCATCCATTTGACTTTGAGTGGCCATTAGTATTGGATATTATCTAATCTAGCCAAAAATACATAGCTATTTATTGTACTTTCACATCTATAGAGCGCAAAACAGAAAAAAACTGGTTTCGTGAGCTATTATCTAGGTTGTTCATAAAGCGCTTAAAAAATGATCTTCATTATTATTATTATTAAGATTAAACACTTGTTCTGTGATTTTATGGATGTAGAATCTTATCCAGAACTACCGATATACAGTGTACTTATCTAGATCTAGATTTAAATGGCATTAGTATAGAGAAAACAGCTGCATTCTTTAAAGATGTCTAAAACATGCCTGTGGGTAAAACTCATGAGAACAAAACCAACATTTCAATATAAGCTGAAAACAAACAGAATTTCTCTGACAGGCATTTTGAAATCTGCTTAACCCATCTCAATCCTATCTGTGTATGTTTTACTGTTGATTAGAAAGAAATATAATCGAATATACAACTTTCTTTAGCATAACACTAATATAAATTTGATATATTGTTTTACAAACGTTTCAGTGCTGCATTCTACAGTAATAAGTTCTATGTGTAGAGTTTTTATATTGGTTATTGAAATGCACGTGTATTTAATGAATACCCGTATTTAAATTATTCATAAATACGGTACGTTTTAAGTTTGTAAGATTGTCATTAAATTGCATATCATGTACTGTATTGTTTTGTTTAAGCGAAAGCATAGTTAAGATAGAGCGCTATAGATATTGTAAAGTTTATTATTATTATTATTATTATTATTATAGAAACTCTCAAAATAACAACCAGTTAAATCAATGAATAGTTGGGGGAATCCTCTGCATCCCAGTCATGATTTGACAGTTATATCACTGTTGATAGCCTAATTCTAAAAGAAAGGAAAGGGCTGAGGAAGGAGCAAAATACCCCCCCCGTTGAGATAGTGGCTAATCAGGCAGTGTTCGGTCATGTCTATCGATACGGATGGGCCATTTATGTAGCCTTAATGTAGGAGAAGATAGTGTTAAAAGCCATGTTCTAGCTTTTTCACACAGCAGTGTCAAACACTGTAACATCTAGACAGACACACGCACACTGACGTTAAACAGGCGCTAACCACATTATATGTTGAACTTCATTCTGTTCTGTTGATGTGACTGTTGGCTTGTAATTGCCTCACTTTTCCACCGTACTGAGATTTATTTGGATAGTAGGCCTACAAATCTGTAGTTGCCGGTACTTCTTTGGACAGTATTAGATAATTATTGTCTCTTGGAGGAGATGGGAATCACTACGTGTGAGCGAAAATATTCCTGTCGAGAGCAGAAAATTGTCAGGTTTGATACTATGTACATCGGCCCACCAAATAAATGGCATATTCCCAAGAACAAACAAGCAGTGCTAATACTGCTATGCTTACCATTTTTGGAGGCTACAGTTGATTCCTCGCTGATGTTCAGTTTCTCCAACTGTGTCTTTAGCGAGGCTCCAATTGTTTTCTTCAGCTCCACCAGATCCTCGTCATCAGGAGGGCGCTCTGCTGGTTTTGCATCAGGTTTTCTGTGCTCCGGTGTTATCTCGAGCTGGTACTGTGGCTCTTGCTGCCGCATAGAATATAATGTTATCGTAACTAACCCTAATCATATAGGATGGCGGCAGGGGGTGGCAAGTGATTCATGAAATTTATGTTGAAATAAACCATTACTATCTCCATAAAAACTTATGTATTCTGACTTTGTACCACATGGTTTACGCACAACGGTAGAAAACACAACGTACAAGTTAGAATTACGCAAACTTATCTTAGTTGTTTCCATCCCAGACTTTTGCCATCCAGAGAAAAGTTAAAAACTGATACAGACACAACAGGCTAATCACGGAGCTGAGTCGGGAGTCTCTGAATAGAATCTAATTTTCCTGTAATGAAAAGGGAGTGAGAGATAAATTGGAAGGAGAAATGTTACCTTGCATGAAACTTTCTTTTCTTGTTTCTCAGGCTCCTTGGGTTTGACATTGCTGTGCCAGCCTACAGTGCAACCCTAACAGATTGAAAGCAAGAAAAATAGACTTGAAATGTCATTTTCACAGTTCACTTTAATAAAAAAAATACAATCAATTTATGGGTTAATATATATGGACTCAACAAAACTGTTTTGTAAGCTAGTTAATAAACTTTAATTTTAATTATTTTCGAAATGGATATACGTGGGGACGACATTTTTTATTTCATAAATCAATTAGATTTTACCTTGTAACGCGACTGACATTCTCAGTGATTCTGCCCCATGATTATTTATAACTTAAGTTTAAAGTAGCCAAGCATGAACTCAAGAGGAAGAAGTTTATATTTCGTTGTAGGCATCCAGTTAGTAAGTCAATGAAAAATAATAAGGCAGGGGAGATTGAACCATAAATTTATATTATGTATACAAGGAATGCACATTCTTCATTACTTTAAGATTAAGAAACTCTGTGAAATCAGACACACGCTTTTTGCAGCAGGACCAGCCTTTCAAAGCGTCATGAAAAATGGGACCACCAGGATGATAGGTACAGGCCTCTAGGGAACATGAAAGACAAAAATTTAAAGCATGTTAAAGCAGTAGTTTTAACTTTTAAAATGGTAGGTCTACTGAATACTTACACAATAATATGGATACACCTCCCAGAAGGTTGTGATTGAAAGAGGCAAATGTTGCAGCCAAAAATGGCACAAGTTGCATAGTTTTAGCCTCTAAAAATAAATTTTAAAAAAGCCCATGCAAAGGAACTATAACTGTTAATATATTTTCACTGACTAATACATTTGTCACATTTTGTGTTGCGATATAAACTTACACATTTTATTAATTAAAGTATCATAACTAAACAGTTGCAAAAGGTACTCTATGAAGACGCAATAAAAAGAAGAGGGAAATTCAGAGAGACAAAAAGAGGCAGAGAGAGAAAGAGAGAGTGTATGTGAAAAGTCTAGTCAGGCATCTGACAAGTTTTTGTCAGTTCATGACTAGATGATTGCTTTGAACATTTTAAATAATTTGTACTGGTCAAAATATTTTTAAAACTGAGTAGATTATAAATTATCCTACCCACTCGAACCTCGAATTTCACTCACCCACAGGCTAGGGACCACAAAACTCAAGGAGTGCCCTTGATTGGATACCAGTAGTTAAATAATAATAATAAATATATTGCATTTATATATAGCGCACTTCCATTCGAACAATCATGCTCAGTGCGCTTAACAAATTTTTCCAATCACATGTACAAAAGAAAAATAATCATATAATGTTGACACAATACAATATTACATTCAAAAGCCACAGGCAATCATTATACGTATTTACAACTTTCACCGGTTCAATTTCAATTTATGGTATAGATCTAGTAATTTTTTAACTTACTTTCTGAATTATCTTTCAATGTGAAGTCCTGCCCGCAGCCTTTATTGTAACACCTATAAATTTCTTCCATATTGTAGTCCACTGGTAAACGTCCACCTCTCAAAGACTTTTAGGGGAACGCTGCGTGAAACCTCTATTGGGTCTGTATCTAGATTCTAGATCTAGATTTAGATTGAATCCAATATTCCAGTTGCGATTCTCGATCTAGAGATCTAAATCTAGAATCTAGATCAGAAAATTCTAGATTGGGAAATGGGGAATTTTGAGGAAACTAAGCTCGAGTAACTCTAACAGTCTAACTCTCTAAGTGAGAGAGATTAAGTTAGGTTATCCATGAAAACAGTGTGATTTTAGTTACACAGTGGTGAAAGGTGGCATTAATGTGTAAAAAACACATAATATTAAAATTATTTTTTTTTCCTTTTTCTGCATGTAAAGTTAAATGCAGTATAATTAATTTTCCTGAAAGAGAAATGTATAAATTACTCACAAAACCATAGTTTTTATATTGGTGCAAATGAGAAGAAAAATTATATAAAATATAAAAATAATCTTTTAGCTAATAATTTACAATAAGGTCTTCAAGGGAAGCTGCTCTAAAAATTCGACGTTACTACGACTCTTGGGATACAATAGATATATAAATAGCACTAGATCATCAAAAAAATGTCGGCCCTTCTTCGCGGCATATCAGCGCGCGAGCTCGCGGTGTCTGTGGGTCGGAGAGGGTGGACGGACAGAAAGGGGGGCAGAAACTACCTATTACGAACCCAGTGCAATAGACAAATATTAGGAAAATAATGGCACCGGTACTTCATGCCATGGGGGCGGGGGGCATCTCTGTGATCTCTAACAGACTTTTGCAGTAAGAGGTGACGTCACCATCCTCTGACCCACTTTCGCTAAATTTAGAACGTTATTCCCCTAAACTATAATACTGCGTCTGCTTAGTGCATAACAACCGCTACTTTATTTACACCGCTTAGTTGCTGTCCATTTTGCAAACCTGCAAAGCTGTTGGTTGGAAATGGTTTCCGGCCAGGATATTCGCAAGATTCTCCTGAGGTTCTTGGTATGGAAGGTTGACAGTTTGTTGCGGTCGCTTTGGGTCATCATCCAGCACCCAGAGCCGTATAGTAGGGTGGAAAGCACGCAGCTCTGATATAGCCTTAGTTTCGTCTTGACTTTGTACTGTGATGACCACCAAACGTTGTTCAGCATTCTGAATGAGTTTCTGGCCTTGCTGAGTCGGCTTTGAATGTCAGTCCTCGCTCCTCCGTCATGCCAAACTTTGCTGCCTAGGTAGGCGAATTCTTCCGTTGTTGGCAAGTTTTCCCCATTGACCTCAATTGGTGATTGGTTGGAGATGTTAAGCATCATCACTTCCGTCTTCTTCTTGTTGATCTTTAGACCAACTTGCTGTGCAAAATTGCTGAGGCGTGCTGTTTTCTCCTGCATATGGTTGTGGGTGTGGGAGATCAGGACCAAGTCGTCTGCAAAGTCCAGATCTTCCAGTTAGTTATACATGCGCCATCCATAAAGGTGATCTCAGGGTCTCATAATAGGGTTTTCAATCATCCAATTTATGTCTTGTAGCAATCAACTGCAGGCCTACACCAAGTTTTAAAAAAAATAAACTTCATTTGTTATTTAAATAACGTAGTGAAATTGATTTTTTACAGGCTTGATGATTTCAAACCATTACATTTGTAACACACCATTCATTTACTTGATTTGCATCGCTTTGTATTGTTTAAAAAAGACGTATGTATTTTTTTGTGGTCAAAATGACTAAAATTAATGAGGTTGGTATCTCAACAGTAACTATTTTTTTTATATGCATTAATTTAAATATAAAAATTTGAATCAATCTCATTTTTTTCTGTAATGTGTGGTGAGGCTGATTTTTACATATGTCAGAAAAATAATTACATACTACATGTACACTGCCACTTCAAAATGAGATGATGCGTTTGTTTCGTTTGAGTGAAACTGTAAGTGTGCGTGTTAGGTTGGTTAGAGTAATATCTGAAGAGAGAGAGGGTAAGAGAGATACAGAGAGAGAGAGAGAGAGAGGGGGGTGGAGAGAGAGAGAGAGAGAGAGAGAGAGAGAGAGAGAGAGAGAGAGAGAGAGAGAGAGAGAGATTTTAAGAAAAAAGGATTTTTATAAAAAGATCCTATTTAAATTTAACTTAAATGGAATGAACAGGGCGAGACTGAGGGAGAATAATAATTAGATCTATGAGCTAGAATCTAGATTCCAGCGACAGATTATGTCTAAAGATATGGACAGATCTAGAATCTAATCTACACTGCGTCTAGATTCTAGTGTCTAAATCATGGATGGTCTTTCCCTCAGTCTCATCAACTTATGACAAAATTTTTAGAAGCTTAGAAGATTTCTATTAATATCACATTAAGACTAGAGTAGGAACGAACCTTCAATAGGAGTAGCGTCCCAATATTATTGATATAGAGTGGGCTATGTGTCTATTTTTGGAAGCTAATGGGTCACCCCTGCAAAAGTCTGTTAGAGATCACAGACATGCGCACCGTCCTGCCGACTACGCTACTTTGGAAATAAAATAACAGGGGCCTTCTGTGACGCGGCCCGCGAAGAACGAACAGCCGCGACCATTACTTGACAAACTTGGGCGACGACTGCTAGACAGTGCTACTGTGGGGGCGAACTGGCTCAGATGGTAGAGCGTTGGTCACCTGATCAGGAGGTCCGCGGATCTAATCCCACGATCGCCAGAGCTATTTGTCCGGTGTTCGTCCCCTCTAACTGGTTGAGTCGGTCTCAGTATATTGTGACCGGCTGAGACAGAAGTCATGGTATCCCCGCCCTGTCTCGTGTGTGGCAGCACATACAATTGTCAGACGTCAGTCTTGGAGGCCCGTCGCCGTATAGGATCATCCAGGGGAAACTAGGAGACGTTAAATCCTATAGAGAACAGTGCTACTGCAAGACTGCCACTGTACTACAGTGCTAGACCATTGTTTGTAATTCATAGAACAACAGATGCAGCGCTAGGCCATTGTTTGTAATTCATAGAACAACAGATGCAATCTGTTGTAAGTTCTTTTCCTCAGCTCCTCCTTGTCTTTCTTTTTGTTCTGCTTATTATTCTTTTTGTTCTTGTTCTTAATCTTTTGGTTCCTGTTGTTGTTGTTGTTGTTGTTGTTCTTCTTCTTCTTCTTCTTCTTCTTCTTCTTCTTCTTCTTCTTCTTCTTCTTCTTCTTCTTCTTCTTCTTCTTCTTCTTCTTCTTCTTCTTCTTCTTCTTCTTCTTCTTCTTCTTCTTCTTCTTCTTCTTCTTCTTCTTCTTCTTCTTCTTCTTCTTCTTCTTCTTCTTCTTCTTCTTCTGGGGGCGCGGTGGTCCAGGGGTAGAACATCGGCTTCCGACGCAAAAGGTCCCGAGTTCGAATCCTGGCTGTTGCGTTCCCTACTGGTTGGGTCGGTGTCAGTATAATGTGACCGGCTGAGACAGGAGTCATGGTATCCCCGCCCTGTCTCGTGTGTGGCAGCACATAAAATTGTAGACGTTCGTCTTGGGGCCCGTCCACAATATAGCCTATATAGTGCTGATGTTGGACGTTAAACCAACCAACTCAACTCTCGGCTGAGACAGAAGTCATGGTATCCCCGCCCTGTCTCGTGTGTGGCAGCACATAAAATTGTTAGACGTCCGTCTTGGGGTCCGTCCACAATATATCTTAAATAGTGCTGGTGTTGGACGTTAAAACCAACACAACTCAACTCAACTCTTCTTCTTTTCTTTGCTTCAAAATTGTCATACTTAGAGAGAGAGAGAGAGAGAGAGAGAGAGAGAGAGAGAGAGAGAGCGAGCGGGAGAGAGCGAATTGTCTCAAGTGGCAGAGTGTTGGTCTCCAGACCGGGAGGTCCGAGGTTCCAATCCCATAATCGGCAGAAGAATTTATCCGATTTCCCCTGCATCTCCGCCCTGTTTCGAATGTGGCAGTAGCCTACATAAAACTGTTAGACGTCAGTCTTGGGGCCCCTCTACAATATAGCCTATGTAGTGCTGACGCTGGACGTTAAACCAATTCAACTCAACGCCATACTTAGAGGACTTGTGTTTGTAGGGGTATGTGTATTATTGTATATGCGTTAAGAGGTATGTGTTTCTAAATAATAATTATGTATTAAAAATTCAACAATTTTACACGTGAATGTAAAATGCGTTGTTTTTTTTTATTTCACACATTTACAACCTTACTGATATTGTGATATTGAATCAAATTTATCATTGTGCGCCCAAGAAAATATCCCTATGGGGTAATAAAGGTTTATCGTATCTTATTTCATGGGAATCTTGCGTACTGTCTTTCCTGAACTGTATTTCTTGCTAAGCGACTCTGTGGAAAGTAATAATTCATTAGTTAAGATGACGAAATAGTCACAAGTGGCACAAAACAAAACAATAAGATAACAGGCAAAACAAAAACCAACAACAACAAAAAATTGTTGGCCGCAAGCACGACGTCGCGTAGTTTACGATAGACTCCGATGTTAAAATTTTTACGGCGAATTGTGTTGTAACTTAAGCTAGGCCTAACGCGGGCCGGGGCGTTGTATCTATTTTATGATTTTCTGATGGTTCGAATAGAGGGCGCTATGAATACATTACATATTAACAATGCTTCCAAAATCTTATTAAAGACAACAAAAACAACAACAAAAATTACGAAATTTGATTCAGGGCGAACCACAAATGAAAACCGGAGGTTCGAGAAACAACTAGTGACTGAGACTGACCAGCAGTTAATTTCGAGGAAAATAGAAGATATTTGCCTGATCTTCACTAGTTTTCATTTGCCTGAAAGATATATTTTTCTTCAATGTTTCCGCTTTCAATGAAATTCATAACAGTTACTCTTTCTAACTAAAATGCTTTACATTTCTATCAAACATCAAGACACAGGCCTAGTATAAATTTACCCTAAACTTTATGATTTAACATAAATATGCCACATGTTTTAATATTAATTTTTTTGGCACCCTGGTTTTACTTACAAGGCCATTGATTGTCTCTCTTGGTTTACGAGAACAGATTTCGGTAGCCAAAGCTGAATCAGTTAAATTTAGCTTGACTCAGGCCATTGCTGGTCAAAAGATCTTGAACAATATTGCAATCGTACATATGTATGTACTTCTCTAGAAGTTCTACTCGGCCCTCATGAGTCTAGAATTGATCTAGATCTACATCTACTTCAAGTTCAATGGATCACTTTTTCATTCTTCTTCTGAACATGTTCTTTTAGATCAACCGCACCCGAGTGAGATAGAATCGTAAAGTAGGGCATTTTATAATTTGTGAGTTAGATTCTAGATTAGAACCTATCATAGATAGATCTATATATATATATCTATGGAACCTATAGAGTCTATAAATGCACTTTATAAAAGTTTATTAGATTATGTAGATCCAGATCTAGACTTTAGATCTAGATTATAGATTTAAAAACAAAACAAAAACCCTAAACAAAAATATATAGATCTAGATCTAGATCTATATAATCTTTATATCTAGGCGTACACTAGATCTAGAAGTCTAGGTGTTTACAAGTACGATGAACGGAGTGGTGTGTGTGCGTGAGAGAAAGAGAGAGAGAGAGAGAGAGAGAGAGAGAGAGATGCATAGATCTAGATCTAGATTCTAGTTATCACCTGTGGAAAGACATTAGTCATCACCGGGTAAGCAATGTTGTCTCGCTTTCCGCTTCTGGACAGCGCAACATAAAGTATCCCATGGGAGAAGACTGGCTATATTGTAGATCTAGTCCGGTGGAATGCAAAGTTTGTCCCTGTGCCTTATTCATGGCCATGGCAAAACACCCCTTTAAAGGCCTTCTTGGTGGCTGTCCAGAGCGGTACATCCAAGGCACCAAATAAATGTCACCTTTGTGTGCCCCAACAGCTATAGATTTCCATTTCTACTGTATTTCTGTTGCAAGAACGTATGATGTATCTTGTTCTATTCGTCAGTTCTGAGGGCTTTATAGATCTAAGCAGCATCACCGACATTCCAACTTTTAATGGCAGAATTGTTGTGGGAGTCCTGAGACTTCAATGGAGTTTAAAAATTCAGCAGGAAACGTAACAGATTGTTCCTCATCCACAATTGAATTTACAGAAGTGTATGTGACTGCAGGGTTAGGAATTCTGGCTATCAAAATGTCATTCACTTTCACTGCACTATCAATGTGGGGGGCCAAAATTGCACGCTGCATTAGCCACTGTCTATTGAGAAAGTTTGTGTCTAAACTTTATGTGATCACAAAGTGATTTTAAGTCAGCTCACTGTTTTACAAAATGATGAATGGATGTAGTCAGGGGCAGCTTCTATCTGCTGAAGACCATTTCCAATGCACAGTAGATCTTCTGAAAAAGTTTGCACACCTTCATCTGCATTGAGCAAAAGAACTAGATCTGTGTCTCTTTCTATGGTATTTCTGACTAGGGGTTAACCTTCCCATTGAAGAACCCCCCTTGTCTTTTACGTGGCATTCTTGATTTAGATCTACCTAGATCTAGATTCTTTGCTAATTTTGAACAACATTAGTCTATAAATTAGCAATGTTTTGGCCACAAATCGTACGGATTGAGACATCGAAAAGTGTGTGAATCGTGGTTCAGTATTTATACTACTGTTTGGCATAGTATAACTACTTTGGCTTTTAAAAGTTTCAAGACTATATGGTGTTTGTGGGCCGATAAAGGGTATTCAAATGAGGAAACAAAAACTACAGAGACTTCACACTTCCTTTTATAGATGTGCATCTTACCACTATAGATTAGGTATACAAAATTTGAAACTCCACAACTAGTATAGATTTATACTGTTATAAATCTGGAATTGAATCTAGACTAGATCTTCAATCTAGAATCTAGATCCCTAGATCTAGAGACAGTGGGCTCTGTGCATACAATCGTAGACTGGTTTGCTATTTACTAGATTAATTTTCTACCACAACAATGTAACAATGCTGACTGCGTTGGATTCTACATTCCTTTTTGTAAGGGTCCCATACTGCAGATGCATATATTCTAGTTTTGGGCAAAGGAGCATCCTGAAGGCTTGGTCTTTGATGGCCCTCTAGTGAAACTTCAGGTTGCGTCGCTTATTTCCATTACTTACCAAATCATTGACGCTGTCCCCATTCTCCATTTGACCGGGCAGTTACAAGTTATTTGTGTTATTTGAGACAATTAAGTTCAGCTTCTGGACATGGAGATAGTAGGATGCGTCCATTTTGGTACAGCTTTTGGTGACCTGCATGACTTGGCATTTGTCGGAATGGAAACACATATCCTTCTTCTCTTCTGTCCCCAGACAGCGAGTGCATCCATGTGCGCTTGTAATTGTCTTTGGACTCTGCAATCGATGGCTCTGTCGCCAGCGAAGAAGCTTGTGTTAGATTTTACCTGGTTGGGGAGACCGTTAATGTACCCCAAGAAGAGACATCCCAGAACAGCCCCCTGAGATTAGATAGCTATCTAGAATCTAGATCTAGATCTCAATAATGAATAAATAACCTTTAAAGTATGTAGTCATCTAAATCACAAAGCCTTCTTTGAATTCTAGGATTTTAATCTTTGTGGGGCAATTTGTTTAATATTTCAGCTTTATTGTAAGAGAACTCCAGCTTCTGTAGGGCACATTTCATGATTTCTTCTTTAGGTGAATTTGGCGGATTTTAAAACTTAATGGGTACACAGAAGGTAGTGTCAACTTTCATGCTTGGAGTTGTTGCGGTTTTAATAGGCCTATAGACATGAATTATAAATAAATATTGTATTGTACGTGGCATAGACGAGCTAAAAAAGCAAATCTTATAGACCAATTGCAATTCTTTAAAGTTAAAAAAATCCAAGATTTTCATGTGCAGCCCCTGTCGATTTTCCACAGCACTGGAAATCCCATTTTCAAGTGCCTTGCACTTTTTTTCTTCAATTTATAAGTATCAAGTTTGGATTCCTGGTTTTTTTTCAAGTGTACTCTTGTTCTATTCTTTGAAAATGAACTTCAAGGATTCATGAAATTCAAGACATTGATTCGGAGTGCCTTTCATGGTGAATCTGGAGGTTCTCAAAAGGTAGGTGTATGGTTTCAAATGATGATATATATATTTATAAATGTGGAGGCAATGTAGTTGCAAAAAGCACTGCAGGTTAGGGCAATACTGTTGATTTGATTCACAAAAATCTAGAGTTAAGCACATTACTTCCGTGAACTTTGATATTTCATCAAGCTTTGAAGATTGGGATTTTATGAAAAGAAATTGGAAGTGTGTTTTAAAAATAAAAGAAACATTTTATAAAGTTTAAAAAAACTCACCCTCTTTCAGTGCCGAGGGTGTTCACCAAACATTCACTAGTTTCTTTTCATGGGAGATAACAAATGATTGGGCTATATTTTCATGTTTGAAATTGATGTATTAAATCATCTTTGAGTTAAATTTATGTTTAAGTGGGGACTTTCAGCTCCAAACTTTAGATTATACCCAGATGTGGACTAGATAAAGCAGAATCTAGAAATCTAGATCCACATCTCTAGGTTCTAGGTCTTGGATCTAAACCTTACATCTAAATTATAACTCATCAATTGAAATACATAAATCTTTGAATTTATAATGTATTTTCGGGTGGTTTACTGAGTTTTGTCGACATTCAATTCATAGCCTGGACCATTATCTGTGGCTTTTTTAAATGCACAGTACAGTTGATGCAGAAAATGAGCACAGCACATCACGGAGAGCACTCAGGCAGTCACGTGACCGCTCCGGGTCTTTTGATTAGCTGTGCACAGATGCAAAGGGACTGGGATTTCCCGTTTCAAAAATAGATTTGGTTAACCAAAACAGGTCTATTGGATGAGACAAGTTACGTTTTTGCCCTTGGACATTTTTTTCAATTTTTAATAGACCAAACGGATGTAAAGTCAAGCTAGTTTCATGAGGTGGGGTAACTTGATTGTCCCAGGCCCTGTGTCTACAATTTTGTTAGGCTGTCGACTGAGCAGTGTAAATCAGCGGTTGTGGTCTGAAAGCTGATAATAACAAATCACTTTTCGTTGAATCAATTCTGAGTCTTACTGCATTCTATAATCATGCAATCAAATATTTTTTTTAATCGATTCAATAAACATGGTGTGACAAGTTCATGTGCTATGGATATTCAATTTCGATATGCACCATGTTGTTAGATTCAGAGTGTCATGATTAATTGTTAAACAAAAACTTAAGTTACAAACGACTTTTGAGAAACTCAATGGTCCGTGATCGTGATTACAACTAACAGTATGTGGGTCACATCTCTTACTCAGGGACTATGAATTATGACATGTCCAAATGGAAGATTATACCCAAACAAAGCAAAAGTGAGCCAACAAAATAGAAAAGTGTACAGCAACATCCTGTTGATGATTTTAAATTATATAAGTGAATGTGAAAATTTTGTTTTGGAAAGACATAGAGAAATATATTTTTGTTTAATTTCAACCTTCCCTTCTACACCAGGTCCTTAAGCAGATTTTAATACTGATACTTTGACAAGTAAAATGAAGAGAAGTAGCTGTAGTTGAGTTGGTTTAACCTCCAACATCAGCACTATATAGGCTAGTGGACGGGCTTCAAGACTGACGTTTGACAATTTTATGTGCTGCCACACAAAAGACAAGGCAGGGATACAAATGAAGAGAAAAATTATATTTCACATGAATAGTGGGTTGCAAGACAGAGTGGGTTCTTTAGCAGCAATCAGGCAGATAACATTGAATGGTTGTTTAAAAAATGTATACGTTTTCTTTGTGTTAAATATGATTTTGTACACTTAGGAACACACAGGGTTAGGGATACCTTTAAGCTTGGAAAATTAATCATTTATATATTATATTCATTTAAGCTTGGAAAATTAATCATTTATTATTATATTCATTGATGCAGTCAATTCAAAATTTAAGGCTTTGTAATGGGGAAAAATATTTATATGAACGTTATGGTAAAATGAACTTAAACTGTACCAATTTGATAACTCATGCTATATACAAATGTGAAAGTGTGTAAAATGCTTTAATTGTATGTGACAGAAAAAAAATATTGATTTTTATGCCTTTTTTTTCAGACATAGAGCCTATTTTGGTTGTGAGTGACCAAGAAAAGCAGGCTTAAGATGGAGGGCTACACAGTCTTCAACTCTGATAGTAACAGTGTCTTTACCGACTTCCTGCCGTTTGAAGATGAAGAGCATTTGGAGGACATGAGCTCTATCACGCAGGTAAAAAACTGTTATTCAAGGATAGTAGTAGTCCTTTTATTTTTAAGATATGATTGATTAAATTTGTATCTGAGAGTTGTTTTGAGCATATATTTGAAATTTTTTACAATCTTGTGAAAGTAATTATTGTCCACGCCTTGCATTCATACATAAGTATGGATTTAATTGAGCACTGAAGGGCTCTTTTTTTTTGTCAGAATAGTGAAAATCATTATTAACTTATGATAGTTATCAATTAAATTGCACACTTACCTGCCAGACTGAAAATTTCTGAGGATCTGGTTTTGGCTTTATTTTGAGTTTGGCGTTAAAGTCCATGATTTAGGTTGTGATATGATCTTTTTTTTTTTGGGCAAATTTTCACTTGATCTTGCATTTTTTTTTTTGTCTTTCAAAGTTTCTTTTAATCCATTCCTTTATCCAACTTCTGGTTTGTTCGTTTTTTTTAGGTTTGCGTAGATGGAGATGATGGAGAAGACATCAACATAGATGTGGACAGCGCTGAGGATAACACGTTCTCGGGTCTCAATGGCAACCATGGCTGTGTCTGTCCGGATACAGAGACGGGCAGTGAAGCATTTGGAACCATGAAGACTATGTCCTCCTCTAGCATAAAGAAAGAGAACAAAGGATGTGTGGTTAGCGAAGGGTGAGCCTTCCCTTTTTAACGAAGGCATAATTCGTTTTCCACCTGCAATGTTTTCCACCAACTTTGAATTACATTCAATTTTTTTTTGGATGTTGTGAAATTAAATGGAAATGAACAGAAAAAAACGTATAGCATGTTTCATATCCTGTAGATGTACATGATTGGTGGGGAGGGGCACATGTAGATATAATTTTGACTTTTTTTTTTGTGTCTTGAAAGACTTTTAGGAGTAAAAAGTATGTGTGGATAGAGCATATTACAGTTACTATACTACTTTTTTCTTATGAAAATCTTCCTCCTCCAGCTACATTCACCACACTATATCTGAGGATGAAATCCTGATGAAGATAGACCCTGGCAGTAGTCGCATGCCGACAAATCCATCCCATGCAACTCTCACAGTTGAAAGTCAAAATCCAAAAACTAAAATGAAAGAAGTACAGAGGTAAATTTGTGAATATTTGTTATCTTTGTCACAAGCTGTGACAATTTGTATATATCAAGTTATATCTGGTCAGACAAGATGAAATGTAAATAGCCAGGGATGTATTATAAAATATTGAATTGGACCCATGTGAAACTATAGTAGAGTTACAATTTTTCTTCTCAATCATATCGCAAATGATATTCATATGGCAATAGCTTATGTCCACTCATACTTAATTGTGTCTACCTACAGAACAGAAAGATGTTAATTTAGTGGAATTTTTAGAAAGCTTTTCCTGTATTCTTGTATGGCAACAAACCCAAATCATGAAACATTATTGTGCCTTTAATATTTATCATCTTTCTAACATTGTCTTATCTTAATAATAAGATCAGTTGAGAACCTTTAAGGATTATTTGAAACTTATACCCTCAATAAGTGTCTGTAAATATAAACTGAGCAGAACACAAGTCCTTCCCCACTGCCCAAAGAGTTTGTTGTTTGTAAACTTGTCATCATTGTTTTCCCAGATTTAACTGCAACTTTGCTGGTTGTGCCAGGACTTACAGTACGGCGGGCAATCTTAAGACGCACGAAAAGACACATAAAGGTTGCTCTCTTCTTTCTATTTAAGTGATAAAAGGACAGTTAAAAATAATTATAATGTTTAATTAAAAAATAATAAATAATTTTTGTGTAAATTGTGATAAATGTGTTAGAAATTCATGGCAAATTGTGATGATATATTTATTCTTGTCCTTCAAGCAAGAAAAAAATCTTAAATGGTGCTTAAAACAACATGGGATTAGAGATATATACTGAGATAACAGATCAAGCACAGGCAAGCTGGCTAGCACTGGCCATTCTTCTCTTGTAAGTTTGCTACACCCCTCCTGGTAGATGATCTGTCTGCCTGCAAAGCAAACCTAGCTAGAAAGTAATGGGTTTTTTTTTTTTTTTGCACGATTTTAACCCCTGCGGCACTTTGAAGCCGCCCGACAGCCATATGGCCAGTCTAGATCTGGCACGGGTGACTGGGTGTGAAAAAATGGGATGTGGCTTGACTGTTCACTTGGTCAACTGACTTCAGTGTTGCACTCTTATCGCTGATATTTTTTTCCATTATTTCTATTTATAATTTCATGAAGCTATATATTTCTATTGCGCTGATAAGTTGGTTGATTTCACTATCTTATTTCGTTTATTACTAATCATGTGGAGGAATAAAGGAGACAGTTATTACTTTCTTTCTGGCAGGTGATCACATTGAAAGTTATTTAATTTTAAATAGCTGTGATTGTGGTATGTTTCAGTTCGAATCTTTTTTTTTATATATGGAATAACATTCCTTCTGTGAGCATCTGTCTCTTGATTGAAAGGGTTATTCGTCTAGAACCCTTGTAGCCCCAATTTTAAGTTCTACAATACTGAAATGGAAATATCAGCCGAGGATCGAAACGTTTGATGCACTTCTTGTCAATCCAGAGCACTAATGCTAGAAATATCTGGCGCCTTCTTTGCTAAAAATGCCATCTTCAAATATATGTTATGTCCCATAGGTTTCCTACACAGGTGACACCAAAGATTTGAACCTTGGACCTCCTGCTCCTCAGTCCCTAGCACTGGAGACTGAGCTGTCTTTCCGCCCCTGCTTAGCCAACGCTAATAGTATTTAAATTTAATTAGATCTACATCCCACGAATTTCTAGAAAAATATTAGACCATATTTTTGGTCACCTGCCTAGTATTGCACTGTCTGCTTGATAATTCAGGCCATTTGAGGCGGTAATGATCAAAGATTATCAAGGGAAGCACTGGCAGTTACAGTACATGTCTGCCTACTATCCAAATAAATTCAGTACAGTGTAAAAATGAGCCAATTGTAATTACAATCCCACATTCATATTAATTTTTCAGTTTTGAGTTCTACATGCAATTTTGTTAGTGCCTGTTTTACATCATTTTGTGTTTTTGTTTGTCTTTGTGTCTTGTGGGGTTTTTTTTGTCACTTCTATGTGAATCAGTCAAAGCATGGCTTTCATCACCATCTTCCCCTACTTCAATGGTCCAACCGTCTTTATACACGGGGACTAAACACCGCCAGGTTACCCAAGATCTCTACAGGGGTTATCTTGCTCCTTCCTCAGCCCTCTTCTTTCTTATAGATCCAGGCTTTCATCAGTGATATAACCGTCATTATGTGACAGGGATGCTGAGAATCCTCCAAACTACTCATTGATTTCATTGGTTAAGAACAATGGTGCTTATGTTTGCAATCATCTGTTATGTTTTTTCTTTTTCTTTTTTTTTCTTAGGGGAATATACTTTTGTCTGCGATGAGTCGGGCTGCGGTAAAAAATTCTTAACGTCCTACTCTCTCAAGATACATGTACGGGTCCACACGAATGAAAAACCATACGAGTGTGACAAGCCGGGCTGTGAAAAGTCATTTAATACTATATACAGGTAGAGATTTGTTTTTTATACTAACCTAATGCACCCCTAGGAAAGATTAAATATGCAGTTTTTATCGCTTCCTCACTAAAAAAGATTTTCTGCAGATATCCACCCATTATTTGGAATAAAACTGCTGATAAAAAATTACAGTTTACATTTACCAGAAAAAAAAAAACAAAAAGGCTTTTGTTTTATGTTCCCAAGCCCTTTAATATTTAGCACAGTTACTGTATTCATTCATTTTGTTTATGTGATAGTTTTATTCTTGGGATCATTTTCACAAGTTGTTTATGTGCGCGATAAGGATAAACTGTACAGTGGAATCACCCTAGGATAGACCTCTCGGTGATAGCCAAAAAGATTATTTTATCCTAAGTCCATATGAAACAGTGACTGTTAACTAAAAATACCGGAAATTATTCATTATCAAGCTACAGTTTATTTTAAGCGGAGCCCACTCTATTATTTTCTACTTTTTAAATCTACTGTGAATCAAGCAAGTGTGATCATGTGGGCCCACAGTTTCACTGTTTGTTTTCTTTAGCTTTATATTTCTTCAAAGATTTGTTTCTGACTTTTTATCAAAGAAATCACAATTTAGATCAATAAGGATGAAAGATTATATTGTTTTTTTTAATTGACCATAAATAGCTGATTTGTTGTTTTTGTTTGTGTTTAATTCTGTCAGACTGAGAGCACACAAGAGATTACACACTGGAGAAACATTTAAATGTGAGGAAGGAACTTGCACTAAATACTTCACCACACTCAGCGATTTACGCAAACACATCAGGACCCACACTGGAAGATATGAGGATTATTATGGAAAGATTGTTTGGTTCCTACTTTATGTATGAGCAAAGGTCAAAAGGTGCCAGAGGAGGGTCTAAATTTTAGAAATGCATTAATTAATTATAATGGTTTCTAGCGTGAAGATTAGGACTTTAGGAAATGTTGTTTATGGTGGGAACATAGTATAGCGTCTTATTTTTGTGTAAATATCGTTTTTATGATGACTTGAAAGAGTGTCTGATGTGACGTGTTACATATGTTAATTGCCAAAAATCTCATTAATTGACATGAATCTATAAATAAAACAATACACAGTGATCTAGCGGTTGTTGCTTTATGTACCAAAGAAAATTTTAAAGCCCAAAACACAATTTTGTAACTACATTTTCACAAAATTAAAGTGTGACATGTCACATCAGACATTTCTTTATAAGATTTTTTTCTCTTTTCCCCATAAACTTAGAATCAACTGTCACAAACTTCTAGAAAAGGTTTGGACTGTAATAATTAATATTTTAACCCTTTGCGGCGCTTTGAAGGCAGCCAGATGGCCAGTCTGGGTCTGGCACGGGTGACTGGGTGTGAAAAAAATGGCTGTGGCACGACTGTTCACCTGTGCTGTTATTGCTGATATTTTTTTCCATTTTTTCTATTTCTAAGTTCATAAAACTATATATTTCTATTGCACTGAAACATTGGTTGATTTCACTATCTTTTTTGTTTCTGCTTTTTATTAATCGTAACTATTACCAAGCATGTAGGAGGAATGGAGAGGACAGTTATTACTTTCTTTCCTGTAGGTGATCACAATGAATCTTATTTAATTTTAAATACTGTGGGTGTGGTATGTTTCAGTTAAAATCCTTTTTACATAGACCAACATTCTTCCTATGCATCTGTCTCTTGACTGGATGGGTTATGCGTTTAGAGCCCTTGTAGCCCCAGTTGAAAGTTCTACAATACAGAAATGGAAATATCAGCTGAGGATCGAACAGCTATCTTTCCGTCCCTGCTAAGCCAGCGCTAATAATATTTAAATTTAATTAGATCTACATCCCAAGAATTTCTAGAAAAATAGACCAAATTTTTGGTCACCTGCCGAGTATCGCAACGTCTGAGAACGGAGGCCATGAGAGGCGGTAATGGTCAAAGATTATCAAGCGAAGCACCGGCAGTTACAGTACGTGTCGGCCTACTATCCAAATAAACTCAGTACAGTGTAAAAGTGAGCCAATTGTAACTACATGCCCACAGTCACACGAATAGAACAGACCTGAGTTCTACATGCAATGTGGCCAGCGCCTGTTCCACACCAGTGTGTATGTCTGTCTTTGTGTCTCGTGGGGCGGCGTTTGCCACTTCTATGTGAATCAGTCAAAGTATGGCTCTCATCACCATTTTCCCCTACTTCGATGGTCCAATCGTCTTTATACACGGGGACTGAGCACCGCCCCAAGATCTCTACAGGAGATATCTTGCTCGTCATATTACCTCATAATGTGACAGGGAGGCTGAGAATCCTCCAAATTATTCATTGATTTCATCAGTTAACCCTTTAAGAGCATTAACACCCATTCGCAAGTTTCTCGCGTGATAGAAAAAAGAGGAATAAACGATGAAAGAAGGCCCACTACCAGTGGTAGTTTGCTGGCACACCGCAGTACCCAGTTGGGAGGCGCTAAGCTACTGAGGTAGTCGCGAGCTTTCACAGCAAGGCAGTCATATGATGCACCACACTTTATGTGATCTAATGTGATCTAAATGTAGTCTGACATGACATGACAAATTAACGTTACACCTCCATAAAGCCTACTTTTTCTTGCACAAAGCCAAATCTAAATTGAAATTAAAGAGTCCCATGTGCAGGGCTGCTCTCACGGTTGTTAAAAAAGTGGATAGTCAATCTTAGAAACCAAATATAGATCTACAGGAGCACTGTGTGTCTGACGTGATTTTGTGACACCTACACTTTTGTTTAGTTCTGGAACGAATTTGCGGCTATGAAACATCCTTTCTAAGCTTACAGTAAAGTATTAGGCTTTCCAATAACCTAGTTCTAACCTTCTCTAACACCTAACCCACAAGACGACCTAGATATCAACATGACAAAGCACATTTGGTGTGTAGCACCTGCAGTCACATCAGACTGACCACTTTTGCTTCACAAAAATGATGTGGTTTTTAATTTTTCGGGGTTTCTAAACATTCACCATTATCTCATCTAACCATGGAAACAATTTTGTTTTATAGAATAGTGCTTACAAGTGTTCAAAGAAGTGCCTAAGTAGGTTTATACTAATTTACCTCAGTTTTAAGATCTAAATGAGGAAATAACTGTTTCCAATTAAAAAAAAAAACGGAAAATCTCATGACCAAATGCTATCTATAATTGTCTCTTCAGGATACAGTGGTCTTCAAGCATGGTGATTATTTCTATAGCGATCCAAGACTGATAGGAGCGGTGCGCGTTTCTGAATACACGCGATCAGATGGGTGAGAGGAGTGGGCAGGGGAGGGAGTGAACATACATGAGCCTGAGAACCTTTAGAAACTGTAGGCTAGGCCAGAGCCTCATAAGAAGATCACACAGGTCTGTCTTCCACCATCTATTTATCGCACCGACTCGCGGGGCCTTTGGGTCTACAGTCAGGAAACTCAGAATTTTATATTGAAATGTTAACCGACAGACCCCCCCTCTCTCTCTCCGTGAGTAGGGCCTGCCCTCGAATAAAAATCACAGGTGGACATCACTTGTTTCATTGAGGAGTAAATGTGACTTGACCATTCAACAAGCACTCCATTTTTTTAAAATCCCACCCACCACTTCTCTCGGTTGCTCAACAAATGTGTCAATTACTAATTTGTTAACAGACTGAAAGGGTGCTCTTTCTCTCTTTCTCTCTCTCTCTCTCTCTCTTTCTTTTTCTCTCTCCCTCTCTCTCTCTCTCTCTCTCTCTCTCTCTCTCTCTCTCTCTCTCTCTCTCTCTCTCTCTCTCTCTCTCTCTCTCTCTCTCTCTCTCTCTCTCTCTCTCTTTTTCGCGACCTTCCTTTCCTACCTTTGTCTCTCTCACTTTCTCTCTATCCCTTTTGCTGTGTCTCCAAGGTTCTTTCAATATTTGTCTGTCTATCTCCCCTTTCCCTCTCTCTCTCTCAATCTCTCATGATGGAGGTGGGTCATGGGTAGACTGCGCAGCCTCTATTGAGAGAGCTACGAGTTCAACCCCAACTTTAAACGTTGCTAATTTTTTGTACTGTTTAGTCAGTGTCAATATACCTCTGCTAGATTCCGTCTTTTTTTTTTCAACAGAAAGTAGCACTTTGAACTAAGAGCGAGGTTTGTTTTCTCTTTAAAAAAATACTTTTTTTTATGAATCAACGCATTCTAAAGACTGGTGTAACAAATGTGAGTGCCTTTATGCCAATATTTTAATATGAGGCAATAGCAAAGGAAAGACCTACAATTAGAATCTAAAGAGAAAAAAAAACTCAGGGAACCTATAATTATAAAAATTAACCACAGATTACTACTCTTTGAGGACTAATCGTTTTGTTTACTGACTCAAAGGCATATTTTCTTCTCCTGCCGTAAGAACCTGCACCCTCTAAGAATCAGCTTTTTTTGTCTCCCGAGGGGCGGTTTCTTAGGCGGAGACCACTGTATACCCTATTGATAAATTCAATTCCTATTGAAAAAGCTTGAATATTTATTTAGTTATGGGCTCTAAAAAATTACCTGTAGGAAATGGCACATTTGGACTCGACCCCATGTATCAAAATCAATGGGGAGGGTTCACAGAGCTAAGCTACCAAGGGCCATGCCAGCAGCTTCATCAAAAGAAATAAGATTATCCTATGTCAGGACAGTATCCTTCATTTTTTATTGATGATTTTAACTTTTCTAGTATTCTGGAATTTTGGATAATACCCACAAAGTCCGTAATAACCAAAGGCGTGCAATGAAAAGGCATGATGGTAACAGCAATGCATATTCTATAAACTCACCAGATGGTAAGGAACATACACATCTTAAAAGCAAAATTAAAGTTACAGGATCCTCTAGGGGAACCCAATAGAGCAGACTGTGTTCAGTTTTTGTTTAATAATCCTTCAATTTTTGCTGTATTTTCGTCAATATTTGTTGTCATTGAAAAAGTTGCATCCTCTCGACTTTACCTTCTTCCAGCACTTGCTGTTGGCAGTGATATACGCGTGTGCAAGCACCATTGTATTGATCTGCACAGCTTTCTTTTCGAAATAATTAATATCAAAGCTTTTACCTTTAATAAATTTATGAAAATTCACCAAAGTAACAGCGCACACAAGGAACAGGTGTTCATGGATTGTAATTTTTTTATTCTGTATTTTAGGTGCAACGAACATGGCTGTGGCAAAGCATTTGCCGCGAGTCACCATCTCAAGTCCCATAACAGAGTGCACACAGGTCTGCAACTCAAACCATTTTAACTATCCAATTATTTTGACATAACGAAACAAGAATATAAATAAGTGATGAGTAAAGTTATTTTTTCTAAATTGAATCTTTAATTTTTAATTATTTTTTTTTTAAAGGTAGGGGAGAAGTGATGAAGTTTGTTGTGTTAGAAATACTGAAAATTAGCATGGGGGCATCAATCAATTTATGATTGGGGAAGACAACAAAAATGAGATTTACAGGCTGCTGTAAGTATAGAGGTATACTATAGTAGGTACAGCGGACCTCAGATATAGCAAAGTCAGTAGGCCAGCTCTGAAACTTTGTTACTTCCGAAGTTTTGTTACAGACAAGGTCGCAATAGACATAATAGACTTGACTCTCTTGATCTTCAATTTATAATTTTTTTGTTGTTGTTTTTTTTACGGCCCTATTCACTTACTGAAAGATATAAAACAACTTTTCCGTAAGCCCAAGTGATTTTACCCCTCAGTTAGCCATAATTTGGTTCAGACAACAAAACATTTGTCTGTGTACAATGAATAAGAAATGGCGTGAGTTTGAGTGAGCAAATTCACAAAACGCTGACGCTGCTCCAGCATGCGATGCTGGTAGTGACTTGTAAAATCAGATTACAAAATATCTTTGTAAAATGTTTACATATTCAACCTTAATCATGAGCACTACTGAACCCAAGTTACTGTGTAATTCCACCCTTAACGTAGATAAGTGTACATAGAGCCGATAATGGATCTGTTTTGGCTCTGTGTTTGTGTGTATTTGTAACGTTTTGATCTCACCAGTAACAAAGTGTTTGCGTGAAGCGTGGTACACATGTTTTGCACAGTAGATCTAGACCTAAGAGGAGCTGTGCATAGCGGCACACAGCTTTAATCCCCCGGGGGATCCTATACAGCGAAATACAGCTTAGGTTTAGTTGAATCTGACGTTATATGCGGAATCCACTGTATCTGAATAAGCCACAGTATCAACTCAGGCGAGATTTTTTAGATCAGTGCAGCAGCTTTTTTGATACGCATGGGGATTAATTACTGGCCTTGCACCAAGCTGTACTCTAGACCAACCATATAGAAGATTTTAATTGATTTTGTTCTGCAGGGGACAAACCGTATGAATGCACCCAGGATGGTTGTCTGAAAGCTTTCACTTCGGCCAATGGTCTCAAGTCACACATCTCTAAACATGAGAGGGAGCAGGTCAAGGAGAAAAGTATGTGCAATCATTCCAGCTTAATAAGATGCTTAAAAAAGGGCAAAGAATGACATTATAAAAACTTTCACGCATGTCACTAAATTCAGATATTTCTAGGAATGCAAACTGTGTTCTACATTGCGCCTCATTTCGATTGCTTTTCATGATTTTGCCTTTGAATCATGGATGGAAAACAGTGACCATTGCCCTTGTGTCACCAATAAGTAAATTTAATTATTAGTGTTGATGTGCTAAACCTTAGTAGAATATGGTCATGGATGTTCCTTGAGAAAAAAAAGATCAATGTTAAAAGCATTTGCAGAAAACTTAGAACGGAGGCACTGATAAAAACAACCCAATAATAGATTAATGAAACATACATTGTTTTACTACATTATGGCTTCCTCAGACTAAACAGAGAACAGAGGCTGAACCAATTGCATACTTTTGTATATTGATTGAGAGAGACATCTTGTAGGAAATGTTGAGTATTAAAGACAAGTCCTCCTGATCAAGTTCAAATTGCGAAAGACAAGTCCTCTTGATCGAGTTCAATTTGCCTGAGATTAAGTCTCACAAATCCAAATATGGAAAACTTGACATTTTTTTTTTCCTTTCGAAGGTCGTTTGTCAGAAAAGCAAGATGGCGAGCAATTTTCATCGACTGAGACTCCTGTTGTGCAGGACAGGTTTGGTCCAGAAATCGTGCAGGAGACTGTGCTGGTCGCGCCGGGCACGACGCTGATAAAGACCACAGTGGACCCGGATCCTGTTCCAGGCGTAAGCATGTTCACAGCAACTTTCTCTAGTTGGACAAAAAGATGTTATATTAAGTACAGTAGAATACACAAGGGGAAGTGGCTATGCCAAAGACAAAATTTTGCCATAATTACTTTTTACCCAATTTCTGCATTTTGTATGATCAAATAGAGTTCAAATAATCATTGAATGCACCTCCCAACTTTTTGTTGTTGCAAAAATCGGGTTCCCGCGTTTGCCATCTTGGATTTTTCCAAGGAAATCTGAAAGTAGCTCTATCTCCCAAACTATTAAAGATAAGTCTTTGAAATATGGTACATAGTCTAGTTGTGCAATGATCTACAATCATACCTGAGCATTTGAGTGTAGTTCCCATAGGAAAAAATATATACCTGTATGTCTTATCCCAATTTTACGGACTAAGCAAATTAGGAGGGTACTTATGAAAAATATAATACAAAAATTTTTTTTAATGTAACTTAAAAAGCTCATGCATGGTGAGCAATCTCTGCAATTTTGGAGACAATATCTTGCATACACAGCGAGTTATAGCGCATTAGGTACTAAAAATTTGACAAAAATGTACGTTTTGAGAAAAACGCAAAAAAAACCCACAAAGATTTGAATTTTTTAAATTTAACATGATCAAATACAGCTAGAGTCCTGAAATTTGGTATGTTTATAGATATTCTTATTCTACAACTGCATGCTAAAGGATTTTAATTTATCTTGTAAAAAAAAAAAGTTTTAGAAAAAAGTCATTAGGTGATATAGGCAAAAAAGAGTCATTTTTTTGCCAATTAGGCATTGTGCCTCTTTTTGAGAAAAGGTGTCATTACAAATTTTTTTGGACTTTGAGTGGATGAAAATCCCTTTATTTCTTGCTTATAACTCTTTTTTTTTTAATCCACCATAATCCCAATTCAGTGGAGAGTGTGTAACACAAAAATGATCAACATAGCGTGTGTACTTTTTTTCACATGAAACTCTGAACTTGAGTCATTGCACTGTTGCAGAAAACGGGGAATTTTTTTCAAATCGTAAAAATTGAGTAATTCCTTTAAAAATCAAGCTATACAGTTGAATTTGGTCTCATAATTCTGATAATAAAAAAAAAAAACCTACTCAGATCAATGACAACTGGAAGCCTAAATGCAATTTCAATTTTTAGTGTAGAGTACCTATTTAAAGTTTAAAAAAAAAAAAGGGGGAATTGGTGCCTAAAAAATGTTTATGTAAAGCCCTGGTGTATCTTCATAAAAAAGGCCTTCCTTAAGTGGAGTCCACTGGAGTCGTTTTGCATTAGAAAGTCAGCTTGATAAACATAACTTTTTACAGTTCTGCCATGAACATTTTCCTTTTCAAATTAATGGACTTACTGGAAGAAAAGCGATGACATATGAATCTGACATAGAAATATTGTAATGGTCCTAACTTGAAAATATGAAATTGAAAATTATAACTCATTTTGCCTAGAACCCCTTGAAATGTTCAGGGCACACAAACTATTCAGGTTGACAGTAGCAAAGAGGCATGGGCTTGGGAGATGTTCAGTTTACTGATGTGCAGACAAACACTTGTGTTTCAGAATGTAGACGGTCAGCCGAGTGTGGAGCAAGTTCTCAACTCCATGCTGGTCTCCCAGACTGCCAGAGACACTACCATGTCAGACGGCCCGAGTGATGAAGGTAAGCCTCACCTGAGGTATCGGGAATTAATTTCATAGTGGTTTAAATTTTTTTTTTTGTGTGGGGTGGTGGCTATGATGAGTCACTTTTTTGTTTACCTCCAAAAATAATGGAATCTGTTGAACCTTTTTGTGACGGAAGTATTTTCAATCCATAATGGAGGCGTTTTGTGAATATTATAGATGGTGCTAGTAAAACGCATTTAACTTTCTTGAAAAATGTTATATGCATCTGTATGATACACCCATAAAAAGCGAATAGAATTTTCTTTTGACTCGTATATAATTCGAGAGGATTTTGAAAAAAGGAAAGATGGGAAAAATAATTTAAATACTTTTTAAAAATGGGGAAGAAATAGTTGAAGGCTCTATTGTGACTTACAGTTTGAATTTCCTGAAGGGAATGAAGAAGAAAGAAGGTAGGAACAAACACAAAATTTACTTTCGAAAATTGAAGAGTCGTATGATTCGTACATCTTCAACATCGCTGAATGCAATTATGCAATCATTTTTTTAATTGCTGTGCATTTATTACCTCTTTTAGACAATATGCCTGGCCCACGTACATTGTACGTCTGCGAATCATGGGGAATGGTGAAATAGGCGGATTTGAGGACGTACAATGGACATGGGCCAGGCATCTTGTCATGAAAAATATGTCACACGGCATACTTTGTATCTCACAAAGGGATTAAGGTAAACTTTTTTAGGAATGAGGAGGAGCTTTGCATTGCTAGAGAATGCATCAAACAATTTGATGTGCTTGTATCCATACAGGATCTTGTAGGTTTCCAGAAAATCCTATACAGCAAAGGAATGTAAAGAGTGATACCGGCACTTAGCTGATCACATTAGGAAGTAGGAAGGCTTGAAAAACTTTTCTTAACTCTTTCCTCCTACAAGCTTATTCCCCGCCCTATCGCACAAGTTTAACTGCAGTGCCTTGAAAAAAAATGAAGTGTGTTTATTAAAAATACAATTACTGAAAAAGTATATAACCCTTAAAAAAAGATTTTGGTATTACCAGACTTGCCAACTGTCCCTGATTTCAAATTCCAAGAATGATATAAAAAAAATAATTTAAAAACAGTCGGGGGGTGTCGAGTCTGAAAAATTTTTCAACTAAATATATCTGATCATGGCCTTCGTTACTTCTGATGGCCTAGTGTCCATTCACATTTTACCACCTGTTTCGAGCACATGGTTTGTTGGAGATTGTCATGTTAGATCTAGATTCTAATCTAGGTTCATTTTTGTATTTAGTGCAATTCTGAATCATCATGGATATATTTCTTCTGAAGTCAATATGTGATTTTGTAATTGGAGACCTTGTCTCCTGTGCCCTCTCTGGATATTCTAAGGAACGTTGTGAATCTGAAAGGAAAGCCACTGAACTCGTTGAAAATCCAAACTACAAACCTGGCCCTTAGAAAGAGGGCAGCTGGGAATTCAGCTCAATTAAATCCTAGGTTCAAAAGCCTGGATGAGATTCAGGAGCTATTCTTTCTGCCCTGAAATAGAGAAGGAAAGTAGGGTTGACATTCAGTTATCAAAGTTGCCCATGGTTTGGAGTGAATTTGATAACTCAGTCATGTTCCTCACGCTTTGCAAATTACTCCTCGTTTCCATTTTTTTACATATTGGCAGGTATCACTTTCCAGTGACTGACATCTTTTATAAATATATTTTATGCTTCTTTTTAGTTTGAAAAAAAAGAATGGAAAAAAAGTTATGAAATCTTATGTAACAAGTGCGGAAACTAGATCTAATTGGATGTCTTGATAGGAATTGCTTTACTGAAAGAAAAAAAACAGAGTCAAAACTGCCGTTAGGATTGTAAACTTCCATCAGATACACTCAAAGTTGGATTGGCAAGTTTTAGGAAGGGGAATTGGCTGCGTATTTTGTTGTTATGATTCGCTTTTGGTGATCAACGTAGCCTCCATTATTGCAATAAAAATGGCTGCATCGATCAACGGAGGCTGCGCTAATCGTAAATGCGACTAATCTTGACCTACCAGTGGGATGAGTTAACAAAAAATAAACTGCTAAAAAATCTGTTAACACAAGGGAAAGAAGGATTTCTGATTAGCTCCCCTCCCTTTGTTTTCCCCTAAGGCTGCACACATTGACTTAATGTTTGTTGTTTGCCCCCAGGTCTGGAGGCGAGCTTGGTGCAGGGCCTGCTCCAGCCTGTCATCTCCTTGACGACTCAGGATCCCCGAGGTCCAGAGCTGGCCTCGGCCGGCGAGACTGTGGCGATCCTTCCGGCCAGTCTGTCCCTCCCTGCCCAGCCCGTGGTGGTCGTGCCCGAAGCGAGCTCCGGGTCGGGTCTGGACATGGCATGCATGGACGGAGCCTCGACACACCTGGTGGACAGAGCAGCAGGCGATGCTCAAAGCACCCTGGGTGCTCAAACAATCTCTGCAGATGTGATAAACACTTTGACTTCTACCGCCTCAGAGGCCAACACCATCCTGGTGCAGACGCCGGACGGAAATATCATGCAAATCCCAGCCCAGCTCCTGATGCAGACTCTGGGGCTGCAGAACCCGACACCCGCTGGAGCGCTAGTGACTCAGGACGCTGGGGATAGCCGCAGCACAGCTCAACCTGCAGTGGTAGCACTACCTAGTGGACCCAACAAGTATTTCTATACTGGTGCCGCTAGTAGCACTGAGACCATCATGATATCACCCAACACCAATTTAAAGGCAACGCCTGATGTTCTACAGATGCATGTAGCAAATAATTCACTTGGGCACGGAAGTTCTTTTCAAGTTTGTCCAGAAATTTCCAATCATTTTTCTCAGCCTTCATGTAACAGTGAGCCGTCCTCAGAGTCGTTGCCTGCTGTGTTTTGTAAAAGAGACCAGTCAGAGACTGCCTGCGCTGGCACGGTGGCTACTCCTGCCGTCGAGACGTCGACGTCCGCTTCCTCCTTTCACGCTGGTCTTGAGAAGGCAACATCAGTCTCATCAGTGTCTGGGTCCCTGGCTTCATCTTTCATGGCTTCGCTGTCTTCGCTCAATTCCTCTCCGCTAGTGTCGTTACCAAACAACAATTTACCCGCATCGACACAGGCAATCCCGAAAGACGGGACGCTGACTTCAGCAATCGCGAGTGGGATCCCCGTGTCGATCATGCCTGGGGCAAGCCCGGAGTCTGTTGTGCTGAACCAACTGTTTGTCCCGGTCTACAGCAACACGGAGAAAGGCCCCATCATCGAGCTGGTGCCAGTCAAACCAACATCCTAACAATCGATGGGCAGGGTGGCTTGGCCTGTAAGAAACTGAATAGTTTTACTTGTAAAAACATAAGAGAGATGGTGATGGATTCGTATAGACATTATTGTCAGAATAGTTTCACATACTTTTAACCCTTTTTGGGCAGTCTTTTGAATGTGATCAAGAAGAGAAAAAATTCAACCAGTCAAAAATGTGTTAATGTTTGATAAAGCACTTTTAAAAAAAATTCTGGTGAAAATAGTGTGTTGCATCAAATTAAAAGGTTGAAATCCAACTTTTTAATTGAAATAACTTTGCATTTAATTGTTCCTCACATATTTTCTAGGTTGTTCTTTTTACCTTGAGTACCCACATTGGTGTCAATTTTCCTTAAATTTACAGATTTTCAGTTCATAAAAGAAAACGTTGGCTGGTGATAGCCCAGAGAAAGTCTGTTTAGAGGTTATGCTTAGTGATTCAATGTGCTGTGACACTTTAACTGCGATGTTAGGTTAAGAAAATATAATCTAGTTGGCATCACTGTACCTTGATCTGTATGAAGCTCACTCAATACAATTCACCATGTGTAAAACTATACTGTCTGGACCAATTATGATTTTTTTTAAATGCACATTTTGTTTTTGCATTGAAATGTTCATGATGCAGCTGACTTAATAACAAAATAATGAAAGTAATATGTCATATATTATCGTCTCAATATTGTCGCAATTTCTCCCTGTTTTTTTTTAAAGGTTTAAACCAGTTATGTACTGGTGGTTTTTTTTTTTAGGATTTTCATGTATCGTCTTTTGAAAGGATTGTACTTTTCAATTTTTTAAGATTGTAATGTATAATTTTTTTTTTAATATACATATTTTTTTAATAAGTTAATTGGCGATTTCTTTTTTTTCATATTTATAGAAGATCAAAGATTTGATATTTATCAGCTTGAAACTGGGCTATGCATAGCATGATATAAAATGTTGATGGCACACAGGAATACAGTGGTCTTCCCGTAAGAACTCTCTGCGATAATTCTTTCTATTTAATTACCCACCCGCTTTTGGCCTCGTTTAAAGTGTAAGAACCCGTTTTAACAGAGCCGGGTATAATTTTTCTTTTAATTTGTGTCAAGCTCACACATCATTTTCCACTTCCCAGCCTGGTGGTTATTTCTTTAGTGATCTAAGACTGAATGGTGAGAGGAGTGGGCGGGTAGTGGTGGGAGGGGGGGGGGGGGGGGGGGGGGGGCGCTAACACGCACTCGCTTGTGAACCTTTACAAACGGTAGACTAGGCTAGAGCCATGTAAAAAGATCAGAGAAATCTTCCTTCCGCCATAACTTTGTCACGCCTGTGGATCTACAAAAAGTTTTACATTGAGATGTTAACCAACGAACCTAAACCCTACCCCTGCAAGTAGGGCCTGCCCTCGAATAAAAATCACAGCTGGGCAGCAGTTGTTTCGTTTTGCAAAAGTGGGTAGGTATCCAATCATTGAGGAGTAAACGACTAAACGTGACTTGACCACTCAACAAGCACCCCAATTTTTTAAAATTATTATATTAAATCCAGCCCACCTATCCTTTCCGCTGCTCAGAAAAAGTCTGTAAATAACTAAATTGTTTACAGACTATGAAAGGGTGAACGCTTTTTCTTTCTCTCTCCCTCTCTCTCTCTCTCTCTCTCTCTCTCTCTCTCTCTCTCTCCCTTCTCTCTCCTCTCTCTCTCTCAGCCTCTCTCTCTCGTCTGCCTGTCTCTCTGTCTCTCTCTGTCTCTTTCTCTCTCTCTCTCTCTCTCTCTCTCTCTCTCTCTCTCTCTCTCTCTCTCTCTCTCTCTCTCTCTCTCTCTCTCTCTCTCTCTCTCTCTCTCTCTCTCTCTCTCTCTCTCTCTCTCTCCCTCCCATCACCTTCACAGGTGTGGTGGTCTAAGAGTATGAGTACACAACCTCCAATCGAATGGTCGCAGACTGGAATTTTTGTTCAATTGCCAAAGAAATTCTTTTCCCTTAACTCTTTGTCTCGGAGTGGCTGCTGACAGCAGCCGATATATTGTTTCCATTTACCGATCGGCCGCTGACAGCGGTCGAAATAGTCAGTGTTACTATGCGACGAATAAAATAAAAGTCAAGTCATACATCAAGCATTGAGATGTGTGTATGAGTTAGTTTATTCAATTTTCTTTCCAGTGGTACAAAAATTAGGCTTCTATCTCAACTGGAACCAAAGATATAGCAATTTTTCTATAATGACGCGGCTACTTATTTTCGCCACGCCCGAAAATTATGTCCAAACTTGGAAAAAAATTCAGGAGACAAAGAGTTAAGCAGAGTCTTGACTCCAGAGCTGTATCGAAAAGCGCTAGGAGCTGTACTCACGTGAGTCTGTGTTGTGGGACTAGGGGGAAGAGCCATGTGGTGTTAAACCAAAGAAATTTCTTCCGCTATGATTTTGTCACGTCCACTCCTGGCACGTATAAATCTTGCGGCTTGAAAATCAAGTTTGACATAAAGGTGTCAAATGTACAGCTGTCTGCTCTTGGGTGGGCACAATCGTTTAGTTACAAGAGACTGGGCATCCAATCACTGAAGAATAGGTGCCTTTATGTATTTCGCTGTTAAGTCTTCATTCCCTCTCATACGCGTGCCAATCACTCCCTCAGTTGATTTTCAGCAGACCTGATCTGTACATGAGTTTTCTTTACGTACCAATGCATTTTGTAACTTACAGTTCCAAACCACAGGTACAGTCATTCATCTAATTTCAATTCACCTGACGGACGGGACAAACAAGCCTAGACCTTTAAAAAAGCTGCATCGAGGAATTCGCTTGAAACGGAAAAAAAGGCATTTTTTTACGTGATATTGAGACACAAACATTGGGGTCACTTTTTATTTACTGCAAAAAAACCCAAAACAAACGAAAATGTAAGAAACTGTCCTCTTTAGAACCCGAGGGGCGGGTTCTTAGGCGGAGACCACTGTACCAGTGCACTGAGCAGATGAGTGGCATGATGGGGAAAGATTAAGGAATATTTATTGACATGTGAGTAGCAGATGAGTGGCATGATGGGGAAAGATTAAGGAATATTTATTGACATGTGAGTAGCAGATGAGTGGCATGATGGGGAAAGATTAAGGAATATTTATTGACATGTGAGAATGATTTGAAAGTTAAGATCTTAAAATGAAAACAAAAGTATCTGCTTTGCTGAAAGAAAGACATGGTTTAATCAATTGTCATTTTTATTATTAAAGACTTATTCGGCTTTTGTTTTAAAAAGCCATTAATAAAATGCCCTTTGTTTTATCATCCTTAACTATGCCACATCTGTGATTATCATCACCGATGAATTTGTATAGCTTTTTTTTTGTATTTTTCTATAGCTTGACATAAAATGTACATATTTTCTCTAGGTTCATAATTGTTGTATAAATGATTTTAATTAAATGTGTTAAGATATGTATTCTTTTCATCATTTTTGCAGTCATACACCGTACAGACAGTATACAACTGATGTAGAGATAATATTGGACTTACAGTTACATTATGCACACTTTTGCATGTTCTTGAGGATGACGATGTTGCCCTGGGGTATAACATTGGCTTCTGACTGAGGGGGTCTGTGATTCGAGCTCTGGCTATTTCGCCCTCTACTTGTTGGGTTGGTGTCAATTTATTGTGACCAAATGAGACAGGAGACATGGTTTCCCCGCCGTGTCCTTTGTGTGGCAGCATATGAAATTGTCAGATGTCAGCTTTGGGGCCGGTCCACAATATAGTCTATATAGTGCTGATTTTGGAAGTTAAACCAACTTAACTCAACTTGCATGTTCTTGAAATCCACAACGGATGGTGTGAAAGCAGTGACGCATTAGCAGTGAATGGTACTTGTAAGCTACCATCTAGAGGATAATTTCCGTGATGCATTGTAAAAGTATGACCGTAATTGACTAATTTCATTACTTGAATGAATAAAGACCATGGTTTGTTAGTTGATGATTTGTATAAAACATTTTGAGCCTCTTTGATTTTGATCTGTATTCCCCTTGATGCTCTTGTAGAAATGTTGAATAAACTGCCTCGGCACTTGCTGCGTTCTAGGATTCTACCTCTCATTGATCTCTCAATCGCCATGCAGTGTGTCAGATAGTCAAGTCCTAAATAAAGCTGCAATGTATCTCATTTAATTCTTATCACAGCTTGTTTATTAAGTCTTTATCTAAATCTTAACTATCTTATGTGTCATTTTCATCTTCATGAATATCTTCACCCCCATAAACCCGTAAAACCCTTGGCTCCCCAGACCAAAGTGGGGCATTTTACCTTGTGTACTAAAACTTTATAAAGCATACAAGGAACTAAAAATCGGTTCGAAATAATTAAGATTTATCATAACTAGTTTTGCTCACTTTAAAGATCACTCTCTGAATACATCATTGGCTGGTGTTCTTCAGCTTCCAAATCGATAGGCAACAATGTAACCTGATCTAATGGAAATTTGGTCTTTTTAGCTCCGTAAGATGAACCACTTTTTCCCAATCCATTTTGTTTCGAAATGTTGAGAAATCAACTAGTACATCTGCATGGGGGCGTCATGTTCTTTTCTGTTACTGTGCAAAAAAAAACCCTGGATGAAATAGTAGTGGTTTGCAGTGATGAGTGAAGGTTCGGAGAGGGGGATCATACAGGTGAACCGGTGAGTGTGGTTTTTGCTGGTGAGAAGAGTCCGAAGGGTCAAAACCCCCCATCTTCATGGTTTAGGTAGGCCTACCTGGCTTTGATATATTATCTCAAGAAATCTTTTTTTTAGCACAAGGTCATGTTTAGTTTGGTTTTACGATGGTGCACTAATGCAAGGTTCGTTTCCTCTCTTCTTAAAATGTCTTTTTTTTTCCAATGATTTTGTATATCTGATTCTCCACGACAATATCCCCCCAGGCTGTGATACATTGCAATAGAACTCAACTTATCCGTTGATTTTCAAACACATTTTTAACATTCTCAGTATGCTGTGCATTGTCACTGAAAGCCTTGTGTGGCACCCAAAGTAACCAGGCAAGGTAATACATTTTGTTTGTCTTGTAAACATCGAATGAGAATCATATGATGAATTGAAATAGCAAACTAAATAGTAAATATCTACTTTAAGGTGAAGTGCAATCTGGCAAGCTTATCTCCATTTTGACTGATTTGAACTGTGTGTTCTCTGGCACAGGCTACATGCAACTTGTTTCATGTTCTCAGCAACACTCTCTGTACAGATACAATGCATTTGAAGACATAGTACAGAGGCACGGCTATGCCTTAACTTTTGGTGACACCTAGACGAGTAGACGTAGCTTGAGAGCCTCTACATGTACAGCAGTGAAATCCACTCATAGCTTATATCTTTTGATATAACAAAATTTGTAATTAAGATTTTGTATTATCTGTTTCATGTTGTAAGTCAGACAGATTCAGGAAATTCATTATAAAGTTTACTAATACATGTTGTTCCCAAACCTACCCCTTTTTTCACTGTATAGTAATGTATCCTATTAATTTGCTATTCACTCTTCAAGTGATGATCTTAATTTTGTTTTGTAGCAAGGAAACGTCTTTATAGGCACTTTCCCTCGCTGTATTTATAACGGAAGTTGTTACCGACAAGGTAGCAAGAACCATACATTCATAGCAAGAACCATACATTCATAGCAAGAACCATACATTCATAGCAAGAACCATACATTCATAGCAAGAACCATACATTCATAGCAAGAACCATACATTCATAGCAGAACCATACATTCATAGCAAGAACCATACATTCATAGCAGAACCATACATTCAGTCTAATTTAAAACTGCAAGCTACTGGTAGGGCTGTGGCAACTCAACATGACAATACATAGCTGAATTGATTAAACACTACTTGGTTTGTTTGTTAATTTTTAAATGCATGAATCTTCTCTGTTAAAAAGTAGACCATTTTATATTTCATTCTGGCAGGCATTGTGTGATGATCAAGTTAGATTATACTAGTAGTAATGGACCTTTGCTTGTTCTTGTGTGGACCTAAACAATTTGATCTTGGACTTCGATCATTTCACCACCAATAAAAAAGCAGTGTAAGTGTGTTTGATGCACGTACTAGAATTACTTTTACAGGAGTGCCGGAATGTGGTGTGTATACTTACCAGGCTTGGTTTAAGTGCGTTTCACAGATCTGGCTTTAACATGATACTTGGTTGGTGAGATTCAGAAGTCATGTATGTCTTATAATACTTTGTAATATTTGTTCTTCCTGTTAAGTTTTTTCTTCACATTTTTTTCCCTCGAAAAATTCTGTAGCAGTCTTTTTTCCCTTTCACTTCACATCTGTATTATTTTGTTACAGCTCCACATGTTCCTGCATAGTTTTACTTTAAAGATACAATCGATGAAAAAGATGCATTTGATATAGAATGTATAGTACCTATTTAGAAATTTTCTTAAATGATCTTTGAAGTAAGCTTTGATATTAAAGTTATTTTGTCTCCTTTTGCTGTAGTGGCTCTTTCTTTTTCTTTAAAACGATTTTGTGATTCAAAATCACATAACCACCAGTACTTTAACTGTCTACTTTTTGACTTCCTGTTGTATGTAATTACTGGTAGTTTATTGTATCAAGACATACATTTGTACAAGAAGATGATTAAAGAAAAATATTGAGCTAGCCACTCAAGTATACCCTGGCACCTACACCTTACTCTCTTACTTTCATTGTTTCATGTAGTTTTTTAAACATCTTTTTCCAAGCAAACCTTCAAATATTTCTCTAGATCCATTTACCTAAAAACAAGGACGATACAGAGATATTCGCTTGTTCTCACTAGTCTAAACGTTATTGCAAATGTTTTGTGCAAAATGCTTTAGAAATGTTGTCAGAAAGCTACATGAAACAGGGATAGGCAGTTTCTTCCACGAGTTTCTAGGACTTAAGGAATTTTAAATTTCACCTAAAATCTGTTATGTAAAAAAGTGCACAAATTTTAAATCAGACGAAGGAAGATAATTTTTGTGTTAAATTCACAGTAAAAAGTTATTATTATTATTATTATTATTATTATTATTATTATTACTATTATTATTATTATTATTATTGTTGTAATTTTTTTAAACAATGAATGGTGACTTAACTTATGAAATGAATTGCACCTGTTGAGCTTATTTCAATCAGAATAAAGTGATATTGTTTGTACATTCCATTTCTTGTCTCAATTTTTTTCATGTTTATTAAGTTTGTATTAATAAAGTCACTTTTTTTAAGGCAAGAAAACGTTGAGGGGTAGTTTACATAAGTAATGATGTCGTTGTATCTATAAAATTGCTCTTAGTCTATCTATTGAGAAGACGTACAGACATATTAAATGTATGTAGTAAGTAGGCTAACGTGTAACAGGTGCTTGGTTTTTCCCTTATTTTCCTTTTATTAGCCAAGCTCAGAGATGTAAACATGATTTAAAACTTATTCGTGTGCGATGGATTTCTCGTGGACTGGTTCAAGTGGTAGAGCGTTAGTCTTCCAATCTGGAGGTTCCCGTTGCGAACACTGATTGATAGGTCAAACATTTTATTAGTGCAATTTTGTCCCTTACTGGTTGGATTGTTATCAATATAATATGAGTGGCTGAGACAGGGGTCTAGGGTCTCTTCACACTGTCTGTGTGACAGAGGGCAATTGTCAGACGTTATACTAGCGACTCCTCCCCGATATAGCCTATATTGCTGAGCAAACGATTCAGCTATCTCTCTCTCTCCCCACTCTCTCTCTTGTATAGGGTGGGTGTGAGAAGCCCAACGAACTAATAAACATCAATCAATCTCTCTCTCTCTCTCTCTCTCTCTCTCTCTCTCTCTCTCTCTCTCTCTCTCTCTCACACACACACACACGTTAATCTTCTGTGTATGGGTGTATAAAGTTATGTGAAGCCTACATTTTGCAATAGTATATAAAATAATAATAATA
>RQTK01000224.1:83952-108935 GCA_003991915.1 Elysia chlorotica | reverse complement strand
GCGAGCTCGCGGTGTCTGTGGGTCGGAGAGGGTGGGCGGTATGAAAGGGGGAGGGGGGGCAATAACTACCGATTGCAAATACAGTGCAATAGATAATTAATAGAAAAATAATGACACCGTGGCTCTATGTAGATTTTTGTAACTTTTAAAATGCGATTTTTTAAGTATTTTATCTTGCCCCCCCTCCCCCTTTCATACCGCCCACCCTCTCCGACCCACAGACACCGCGAGCTCGCGCGCTGAATTGCCGCGAAGACGGGACGCCATTTTTTGTGGGCGATCTAAGGCTATTTATAAATCTTTGGACCTACACACATGTACTGAGATTGTACTTAACTACGAGCTAGTAAGCTTAGTAGACAGTTACTGCAACACACACGTCCTGCTGCAATACTCAGTAAGTTCACCCGCCGGCGTTGTTGTTGTTTTTGTTTTGTTTTTTGTTTTTTTGTTGGATTCTGAGAGTGATTAGAATACTGGAGATGGAATATCCTAATCTTAGAAGCTGTACGCTCAAGTTATTCTTATTCTATCAAAACTAGATCTCCAGATTCTAGATCCTAGACTCGTGAGTCTCCAGACTCCGGAATTCCGGAAACATAATTTGGGTCTGGATCCTCTGGAAATCTTTCTATCAGTCTAAAGTCAGGAAACATCTTTTTCCGAAAATTCCTGAAAGTTTACCACGTTACTATACTTATTTTTTCTGTAAAAGAATTCCCGTTACTATATATGGTTTAGCCTTTAGAAGCCTAGATCAACAGTGACCAACACCATTATTTTTTCTTTTCTTCAATTGGCGTAGAATCTATTTTATTAATGAGAGTTTATGTCTGAACTCGAGAAAAAATCAACCAGCCTTTTCCAAGGTCACATCTCACATATTTGATGTTCTTTTGCTAGTGAAAATCAATACACTTATATTCCGAAACATGCGCCCTAATTGAATACACGGCTTATAGCAAAATTATGTTGTTCCTGATTATTATACAATCAGGAACATTTTGCAACTAAAAGCGGAACAGAAAAAAGAAATAAACTCAAGTTTTGCGATTACAGAGAAGTTAAGTAAAGAAGAATGTTTATAGACATGCAATGTCTTTTTTTTTTTTAAATAAAAGTTTCATAGCATTATTTTACCAGTATTGGAACTGCATTTGATTCATCCGGGTTACCGTTACCTATATCAATCTATGGCGATGTCGCTCCCTACTGGTTGGGTCGGTGTCAGTTTAATGTGACCGGCTGAGACAGGAGTCATGGTATCCCCGCCCTGTCTCACGTGTGACAGCACATAAAATTGTCAGACATAAGTCTTGGTGCCTGTCCACAATATAGCCTATATAGTGCTAATGTTGGACGTGCACAACAACACCCCACTACACAAACACTGCTCCCAGCTTTCGTTTCTCCCTGACTGTCTCACCTTTTTCTCTGTGAGCCTCTCTCTTCTTCCTGCTTCATTTTTTTCTCTCCCCAGCTTTTTCTTATACTTTTATATAATCTCTTTCGTTTTGTTTTATTCTCTCTCTCTCTCTCTCTCTCTCTCTCTCTCTCTCTCTCTCTCTCTCTCTCTCTCTCTCTCTCTCTCTCTCTCTCTCTCTCTCGCTCTTACCTTTATGAAGGTGTCAGTGAGAAATCTGATTCACTCTGTGTCAATAATAAAATCACCCTGTGTCGATAACCTCGCTCTGTGAAATAATGAAATCACTGTCTCATTGTTAGTAATAAAATCACTCTGTGTCAGTAATGGTGTGCGCTGTGGTCCTGGGGTAGACCATTGGCTCCCAACACAAAAGGTATGTGGTTCGAGTCCTGGTGATTTCGCTTCCTAGGTTGGATCGCTGTCACTTTAATGTGATCGGCTAAGATCGGAGTCATGGTATCCCTGCTTGTCTTGTGTGTGGCAGCACATAAAATTGTCATACGTCACACTTGGGGCCTGTCCACAATATAGTGCTGATGTTGAAGGTTAAAAAACTCAACTCAACTTTGTATCAGTTATAAAACCACTCTATGTCAAAAATAAAATAGCTTTGTGTCAGTAATAAAGCCACTCTGTGTAAGTAAAAAAATCACTCTAAAATTACCCTGTCATTAATAAAATCACTCTGTGTCAATAATAGAATCACTCTTTGTCAATGACAGACCGGGAATCACTCTGTGGTTGATAATAAAATATATCGATCATTCTGTGTCAATAATAAAATTTATCGATCACTCTGTGAGTCGGGGAGCTCTAGTAATAGTGTTTACGCCAAAAGCTGTTGTCGCATATGTGCTAACTTCAGCCAGCGCAGGTACCTGTTCGGCTGCTTTCCATGAGCCACTGAAAATAATTTGAGGTTTATCACGGCTCAAAGTTAGCGTGGCGAGGCTGCTACTGTTGGTGTAAATGGTATGTAACTTTGCTTAGCATGCAATACAGGCGCGGTAGCTTCTGATGTGTACGTACTCTTGGTGTTTTTTGTTCCAAAAATATTAATTGGTCTGACCACCAAAGAAAGCGACACCCTCTCCTAGTTTAACATCTTGAAAATTATTTGAAATTAGATTAATCCGATACACACAGTTATTTTTTGGATATATCCATGATACTTGTTTTTACGAAGGCATAGCGAAATTTTGACAGAAACACTATAGTACGTATCAATAGACTCAGCCTTGTTTGTTTTTTTTTGGAGTTTTTTTCCAGTCTAAAGAGATTAGTCCAATGGTTTTGAGATTTATTTTTTTTTTTTGTGTTTAAAAAATGCAGGAGTTACCTGGTGAGTAGATAGTCTAGTTTGTACGCAAGGGCTGCATTTTTATTGAACTGTTCTCTAGTATGATTTGTTTAGACAACTACTCTAAAATTATGTGATTATAATTGCCATCAATATAGCCTATAGAGTGAATCTATTATTTATAAATGAGTCTTTTTAGGATCCATGATAAAACTCATTTATATAATAGTCAATATGAATCTTTTGCAAAAGAACATTACTACTTTTTGAATTTTATTGTGCAAGAAAGCATTCAAAATAGTGAACTGAATTCAATTTTTATAAGACATATGGTATTATTAAATTATTGTTATTATTATTATTATTATTATTATTATTATTATTATTATCATCATATTAATTGGAACTGCAAGTCATGAATACAAATTATTTTTCAGCACCAGGAATTCATCATGGAAGCCTCTGAAAAGTTGTCTTACATAAAGAGAAATCTTCAGGTCAGTCAAAAAATCCTCAATGAGGGTTGAGACCAATCAATCTGTAAAATTTGGGGAATCTAATCAGAAAGTCTGATGTTCTGTCTTTGAGCAGGTTGGCTTGCTATTTCAGTACATATATCATGACACTTTGTTTAACAAAGAGAACCGCCATTATGAAGGTGCTGGGTCTGATTTTTTGTGTGGACAAATTATTTGTTGGTTCCTTGTGTACTCTGCACAGAATAGATGGATGAGTCCAGGCGATTTTGAAGTGTGGCAAGGAAAGTTGTTATGACAACCAAACCAACAATGCCGGGTACCTCTAAGAATAAATCAGGTTCATATAGCTTGGTTCTCCGTTAATCTATCAAGGAGCTAACTTCATAATGTGACCCTTTTAGACAGAAAGTCTGGTGTTCTCATTCGGTTTAGAATGTGACATCACATAAAAATTGCCAAGCCGTTGTGATTTTGAGACCCGTTATCAGTGAGGCCAGTTTTTCGTAAATTTTACGGATTTTCGGTATAAAAAAAAGATTGGCAGATCAGAGTGCAGTGAAAGGGTTTGTGTCTTGTGATTCAATATGACATGTTTATCAAGCGTAAAATAAGATTGATCAGTACAAAAATAGTAACTCAGTTGGCATCACTGCATATATACATATGTATCCACATTGGGAACTCTAGTCTGAGGAGATTTATCAAAGAAAGAGTTCAGTTTTAAATTAAACATATGTAATATGAGTCAGTGAACACTGTTTAATTTTTACTTGTAACACAATTATAATTATATGTTGCATGTCACCCATGTGATATTGCCCTTTTGTTTTCAAATGTCAAGAAATAGTTTTTCTTTAAGTAAATGATGTTTGTTTGAAAAAAACAAAAAAGGAGATATATACTTATACTTTCTTTTCACATGTAAATAAAATTCACTCCAGTTTGAATAGTTATGTCTGTAATTCTTACCATGCTAGGAAGTTCTTGGAGAGGACAAGCTTGTGGAGATATTGAAGTCGAGGGATGTGAAAATCTACTGGGGCACGGCCACCACTGGGAAACCACATATCGCCTATTTCGTGGCTATGTCTAAAATTGCGGACTTCTTGAGAGCTGGTTGTGAGGTAAGAGCTGCCCTTTATAAATTTCTTTCACCGGTTAGAGATTGATGATAAGATTGTGCACACAAAAGGGTTGCAGAGACAGGAGTCATTGCGGTTAGTAAAATAATATTGCTTTGGAGAAAAATGTTTGAGAAAACATTTTTACATTAAATTACTTTGTAACTGAACAAAGTGCTTCATGAAGCCATAGATGAAATCAGGCAAGGCTGATAAAGTGACAGGGATGAATGAACAGTTGGCTTTATTTACCAGTGTACAAGCCCTAAGAAAAGCAGCCTTTGAGAAGGAAGGGGAGTTGGCCTCTGTTTCTAAGAAACTTGAAGAGAAGGAGGCCTCCTTGAAATTGTTGCAGAGAAAGGACAAATTGTAAATAGTTTCAATAGTTTGTACATAGTGAATATAGTGAGCTTGAAGGTATAGGGCCTGTCTATTGTTAATATTAGTAGTACTCAGTAGTAGTGGTGTAGCGTTCTAGATCAAATTATGGATGTATTACAAGGAGGAAGCAAAACTGAATTAATTTGATGGCAAGGAGTCTAGAGGTAAGATAGCATTGATGAGTGAAATAATAAAGTAAAATTCACTGTAGTTTTGTTAGAATATAACAACAAAATTAACATGTGCATTCATCTCAAGAACTTTCAGTTTGGCATTTTTTCGTTAGTAAATCACTAAATGGCCTTTTTTGGGGACATTTGGTGATTCGTGACAGCATAATTTTCCCCATGCATTCGCGTGTTGAAAAAAAATTTCAAGGATTTGGTGGGGTCTTTCCATCGAAGTGTCTTTGGAAAACAGACTCTGTTTGGACAGAAGGAAATTGCTCTCTTTATAAGCCCTTACCTGACAGCTCAATTGACAATGAAACTTGGTCTATTCTTACCTGTGCCCCGCCAGGTGACCATACTGTTAGCGGATGTCCACGCCTACCTGGACAACATGAAGGCTCCGTGGGAGCTCCTGGCACTGAGGGTCCAGTACTACGAAGCGGTCATCAAGGCAATGCTCACATCCATCGGTGTCCAGCTGGACAAGCTCAAGTTTGTGAAGGGCACCGACTACCAGCTTTCAAAGTAGGTCTACAGTTTGTGAAAGTAGGTCTACAGTTTGTGAAGGGCACCGGCTACCAGCTTTCAAAGTAGGTCTACAGTTTGTGAAGGGCACCGGCTACCAGCTTTCAAAGTAGGTCTACAGTTTGATAATCAGAGTTGTTTACTGAAAATCTTGGACCTTGATACTTTACAACACCCATTAATGAAATTATGAAGGTTTTGATTGTTCTTTCTGAAATCATTGCTGCTTAAAACCAAAATCATGGAGAATTTGTACTTGGAAGAATAAATATGGATATCAGGGACATGTTTGCAAACTATAAACGAACTAATAAATAAAGTGTACAGTTCAATATACAAATTTGAGAGCGGTGCGGTTGATCGGTTTTCAAAGTCTTTAATATGGGGGCGCCAGTTCTTGCTATGCGATTAAACCTGCTATTTCGAGCTGTTGTCAATGGCAACCACTATCAAGGGTCTTTCAATACTCATCGTTTCCCAACAAGCCCACCTGTCCATGGCAACCTCTTTAACCATGAGCTTCTGTGGCCACCATGTGTAGGTTTGACTAGTTACATTGTCTAGGTAGTGCTAGGAAGGTTTTCTCTGAAATTTTAAGTGTCATCACTATACTCATTTTAACTGTAATCATATGTTTTGTTTTGTACCCTCATCTGTAAGTTGTGGGGTCTATGTATAGTCAACATGGATATTAAATATTTTTGAGTAATGCGTTCAATTTTCCATGGAAATATTGTAATTTAAATATGAAAATTTAAATATGAAAACAATACTTTGGGTTATTTTTTCACTCATAACACATGGTAATAATTAAATGCATTGACAAATGTAACCCAACTTAATGTAGTTTTGTGGTTGAAAACGTATGTTAGTGTTTGTGTGTGCTCCTTGCTCTTGTAGAGAATACACGCTGGACGTGTACCGGCTGTCCTCCTTGGTCTCCGAACACGACGCAAGAAAAGCTGGAGCCGAGGTGGTCAAGCAGGTAGAGCACCCGCTTCTCAGTGGACTTCTGTACCCCGGCCTGCAGGCTCTGGACGAGGAATACCTGAAGTGTGACGCTCAGTTTGGCGGAGTTGACCAGCGCAAGATTTTCACTTATGCAGAGAAGGTGAGGACATTGGCTAGCCTTGTTTTTTTACATTTTTTTCCCCTTAATTATCACATTACCACATCAGCTTCTACACAGAGCCTCACTCGGGGAACAATGGCGACCCTGTGTGCCTATGCCCCGAACCTCACTCGGGGTAATTTCGTCATCGATTTTTTACTATAAAATGGGAGAATACTGGTTTGGGAATAGCACTGAGTATTACTTCAGTGGTTTCCCCTTGACCATAACTGCATTTGTTTGGAAAACTTTGCGAAACCTTTTTTTTATGAATTTTATTCATCCTTCTGATAGAGAGAAGATAGCGTCCGAGTTTTGCCACTCAGCCATGGCTGCTCAGCAATGGTTTAGGCCTTGTTTATCAACTTCACTGGCTCTTTTGGAAGTGTTGAACGATGCTGATAGCAATGATGAAGATCTTTACGATGATAATGAACCCGAAGATGAAGATTTAGATCTAGATCAGCTGTCAGTGCCTCGAATTCTCCGAGATTATCACAATGACAGTGATGATGAACCAGGACCTTCAAACGTTAGACCCAGGTCTAGGTCTAGATCTAGATCTACCTCTCGTGGGAATTCTCCTGTTATAGGTGTAGATATAGCAGATAGTGACAATTATGAACCTCCTACTGCAAGGAGAAGAATAAATAACAGTAGATCTAGATCGAGTTATGGCCAAATTTAAGATATAGGTCTATATATAGTAATTTACTCCCCGGCACACGCCGTTACAACCCACCGGCAGTCAAGAGGTTAATTAACGGTAAATAACTAAAATAACTCTTTGCTTTCGTTCTGGCGTTTTGTAATTAACTTTATTACTTGTAACTAATCCTATAAAACTTAAAATATTTAAGTAACTAGCTATTGATGAAATGATAAAGCACCAAGAGAAATCGGTTTCTAAATTACACACGCTCTTTTGAACACGGATGTTCATAATTGCGAGTGTCTGTATTATTTATGAAGTTATACAGTTTATAATTAGATTTCTTTAGATAAAAAAGAATTTAACCAAAAAAAGAAAAGCTCCAGGCATCGATGGTAGTCTTGCAGTGTGAGGGGGCACCTTTCGGGCTTGATGGAAGGGAGACTGTGTATGGTGGGTTTCCCGGGTAGCATGGCGATTAAGCGCATGAAGATCCATGTAACGCATTGTACTATAAGTTGATCTATTCATTTCCTCACCCTTTTTAGGTGCGTAACTTTTGGGTAGCGGATTGGCTAGATGTATGTACATTATCTTGTTTGGTTGCATAACGATTGTATTTCAAGCCTAAGAATTTAGTTGTGAGTTTTGCTTACTGAACACAGCCCTTCTCGAATCTCCGGCTTAGTTCTAGAATAGTAATGACCTCGTCACCTCTTGTTTACCTTTGTTTTGATTGGTTGTTAATTGCTAAAGAGGTGTACCGAGAATATTCTCTTATGATTTACGTAAGTCTTGTTCTGGATGATTCGACGAAATTGTGTATAAATAAGAATCTCAATTAGATTTAGGTATGAGTCAACATTGTTTTCCAGAGTCTAGTAATTGTACTATTCAGCCGTCCTACAAACACTATAGAGTATAGCCCTTTTGTTGGATTAAACAGTTTAAAATTGTTACTTGCGGACTTCGGATTTATTTTCTATGGACGAGTCGTGTGATTGGCTGTGAATATTTTTAATGCCCCTAGACAAACAGAGCCTAACATATTACCACCATCACCAGCAAATCTGTTACACTGGGGGCTCGTCCGGGATCGAATCTACAAGTCCGGCGCATCGAAGAATTATAGATCTAGAGATCTAGATTAGTCCAGCGTAGAGCTAGGTCTAGATTACCAACCTTCGTCGGCTAATATCTGGTACACGCGTTTCGCTTGCCTAATTTATCAGATCTAAAGTTAGATCTAGAGTCAGTGTGTTCTGCGTAAACTGTGTCGTGTGCTTTTGCGCCAGTATTCGAAGCGTCTCTTTCTTTATATAGCAGTAATAGCACCCTCAGGTGTTAAAGCTCCATAATGTCGTCCATTCAAGAAATCAAAGAAATTGCTGAGGAACTGCAGTTACGAGGAGATGAAAAGAAAAAAATGTATTATTGAGGAAATGGGCCCAAGCAAGACAGGAAGTCAGACATAGGCCACTTACAGTACCGGATACACCGAAGCATACAGGAGTGGACCGGAGAGAACTGATCCGACTCCAGCAAGATGATGAAGCCATCAAGAGGATGGGCGACTCTGTTTTGTCTGAAAATCGCACGGGAAGAACATCATTCTTCGAAAAAAAAGGACGGAATCGTATACAGGGTTTATAATGACGAGATCCGCGGAGGGGCTAATGTACGACAAGTCGTTCTCCCAGAAAGCCTGAGAAAGTACGTAATGTCAGTAGCTCATGATACGATCACCGGAGGTCACCTTGGAATAAAAAAAGACCAGAGAGAAGATAATGAGTAACTTCTTCTGGCCTGGCATGTACGAGGACGTGGCCAGATATGTCGATCGTGCGATATATGTCAGAAGACGGTGAGCAAGGGAACGGTGCAGAAGGCCCCAATGGAGAACATACCAGTGGTGGATGTCCCTTTTAAACGTGTCGCTGTGGATCTAATAGGACCTATAGAACCAGCAAGTGAAGCAGGACACCGATACATTTTGACGCTTGTAGACTATGCAACAAGGTATCCAGAAGCTGTCCCGCTGAGGAGAATCGACACTGAGACAGTAGCTGAGGCGCTCGTGGATATATATAGTCGCCTCGGTGTTCCAGAAGAAATTCTTAGCGATCAGAGAACACAGTTTAACTCGGATTGTATGAGGGAAGTATGCAGGCTTCTCGGTGTGACACAATCTACGACTACACCATATCACCCAATGTGTAATGGCCTGTTCGAGAAGTTCAACGGCACGTTAAAGAAGATGTTGAAGAGGCTGTGCAATGAGAAGCCAAAGCAGTGGCACCGATACATCAACGCTCTGCTCTTTGCGTACAGGGAAGTTCCTCAAGAATCGACTCATTTTGCCCCATTCGAGCTGATGTATGGCAGGACTGTGAGAGGACCCATACACATACTACGGAAACTATGGACCCAAGACATTGATGAACCGGAAGTGAAGTCAAGTTATCAATACGTGCTAGATCTACGAGAGCGTCTTACCGACACATTAGAACTAGCTAAGAAGCAGCTTGAATCATCACAGGCGAGGCAAAAGAAACATTTCGACAAGAAAACAAAGACTAGGTGTTTCCGTCCGGGCGACAAGGTGTTAGTTCTCCTACCAACCGACACAAATAAGTTGTTGGTACAGTGGAAAGGACCCTATGACATTATCAAGTCAGTCGGTCTTAACGATTACAAGGTCAAGATCAATGGAAAAGAGAAGACTTTGCATGCAAATCTTCTAAAAAAATATCTCTCAAGAAACGATGAAACTTGCTCCACAGTACTCGATGTCTCGAGCCAGATTCGAGATGATCTCAACGTTCCATCGTGTGTAGCCTGGCGGGATACCATGACTCCTGTCTCAGCTGGTCACATTAAACTGACACCGACCCAAGCAGTAGGCAGTGAAATCGCCAGGATTAGAACCCGGACCTTTTGCGTCCGAAGCCAATGTTCTACCTCGGGGCCACCCTCCCCACCCCCTTCTTACTATGGAACACAGTCTCGGTGCGGATGAAGAATCAGATATTGAAGTTTTTTTTGGTGGTTTTTTTTTTTTATTTTGATGATGAAGAGCAAGTATTATGTTTTCTTTTTTTTTTTCCGATCGGGACAGTCTAAGTGTGGAATGCACAAGCAATTTGTAGCTTATCATCTTAACAATATAAGAATAAGTAGGCTTACGACGATACTTTTGTTTTTTTTTATTTTTGTGCATTCTATCTCAATTTTATTTATTTATATCTTTATAAATCTTGACCTAGACCTAACGAAAACTGTACTGATGTTTTGGTGGATGTCGCCGAAAAACTCAAGCCATTCTCCGAGTCCGAGTTCTCTTGACCTGTCCATGATCTGCCAACAGACAGCTGACCACTTGAGTACTTCAATTTTCCTGACTCTGTGGTGGAGACTTTTGTTGAGGAAACAAATCGCTATGCCGAGCAGCAGCAACAGAGGAAATGTACCCGTAACGAGTAGGCTACTGAAAACCAGCCAACTTTTCTGACATCAGAAAGTGCATTACACCTTTGGCCACAGTACCACCATCTTCCTGAATTCAACCTGTACCGATCAGAAGATAACTATTATGTGGTTTCAGACAGTGCTGATGTATGGGGGCGAACACGCTACCAAGTACTTTCATCTCATTTGCCGCCAGGCACTCCCTGCTAAGATGAGAGACACACAGCGCTGATCTAGACACTTCACACTTCGCTGTCACCGATAGCACACGCTTTTAATTCAGAGGACCAGCCGGGACGGGAGGATGAAAACTATGATCCCCTCTGCAAGATCAGGTCCTTACTGCACCATGTGCGCAGCGTCTGCTCAAGTATGTACAAACCAAAGCAGAATTTGTCTGTGGATGAGGCAATGGTGGCGTACACATGTGTCATTGTCAGTGCCTTGAGATAAAACATCCCAAGGGTGCTCTGGTATCATTTTTTTGTTTGTATGTTTTTCTCTTTTTTGCCCTTTTAATTGAAGACGATCCCAATCCCTTTGGTTTACCTTCAATTCTAGTTTTATGAAGATGATGAAAATATGGCCTATCTTCAACTTCTGCCAGTCCATTACTACTCATTACAAGTCCGTTAAGATTCTATGCTCCATCAATATATCGTCCCTGTAAGTCTCTAAACACTTAAGTCCACTTGAGTAAATTTTACAGGAGACACAAAAAACTTCGTAATTCTAAAAAAATGGCTTTAAATCAAATTTTGTCTTTAAGATTCACAGAAAATATGTGGAACACACAACCATATAAGTAATTTTGCATTTCCACGTTAAGATTAATGAGAAAGTGGATTTACTTGTTTAGAGATCACGAATTCCTAAGCTCTAAACACTTAAGTCATGTCACTGACTTATGAGATAAACAGCACCATCAAATTTGAAAGCGGTAAACACGTAAGTCCAAGGCAGGTAGCTGGGCCACACCTTACGTGTTTAGAGCTTTCATAGTTCGGGATCTAAGTTCTGAAATTATCGGAGATGCGTGTTGAAACAGCCCTTGAGTGCCCTACCCGGAGCCTCACTCAAAAGCGACTGTAGTGCCCTACCCGGAGCCTCACTCGGGGTACAATGGCGACCCTGTGTGCCTATGCCCCGAACCTCACTCGGGGTAATTTCCTCATCGATTTTTTACTATAAAATGGGAGAATACTGGTTTGGGAATAGCACTGAGTAATACTACAGTGGTTTCCCCTTGACCAGAACTGCATTTGTTTGGAAAACTTTGCGAAACTTTTTTTTATGAATTTTATTCATCCTTCTGATAGAGAGAAGATAGTGTCCGAGTTTTCCACTCAGCAAAGGTTTAGGCCTTGTTTATCAACTTCACAGGCTCTTTTGGAAGTGTTGAACGATGCTGATAGCAATGATGAAGATCTTTACGATGGTAATGAACCCGAAGATGAAGCTTTAGACCTAGAATTAGATCTAGATCAGCTGTCAGTTCCTCTAATTCTCCGAGATTATCACAAAAACAGTGATGATGAACCAGGACCATCAAACGTTAGAACCAGGTCTAGGTCTGGATCTAGATCTACCTCTCGTGGGGATTCTCCTGTTATAGGTGTAGATATAGAAGATAGTGACAATTGTGAACCTTGGACTGCAAGGAGAAGAATAAATAACAGTAGATCTAGATCGAGTTATGGCCAAATTTCAGATATAGGTCTATATATAGTAATTTACTCCACGGCACATGGCGTTACAAACCCACCGGCAGTCAAGAGGTTAATTAACGGTAAATAACTAAAATAACTCTTTGCTTTCGTTCTGGCGTTTCGTAATTAACTTTATTACTTGTAACTAATCCTCTAAACTTAAAATATTTAAGTAACTAGCTATTGATGAAATGATAAAGCACCAACAGAAATCGGTTTCTAATTTACACACGCTCTTTTGAACGCGGATTTTCATAATTGCGAGTGTCTGTATTATTTATGAAGTTATACAGTTTATAATTAGATTTCTTTAGATAAAAAAGAATTTAACCAAAAAAAGAAAAGCTCCAGGCATCGAAGGTAGTCTCGCGAGTGTGAGGGAGCACTTTTCGGGCTTGGTGGAAGGGAGACGGTGTATGGTGGGTTTCCCGGGTAGCATGGCGATTAAGCGCCTGAAGATCCACTGTTCTCCTAGGCTTTTCTGACTTCTTCGGACAGACCACCATCCTATGACACCAGGTGACTGGGGTGCCTATAGGGACAGGTTCAATGACACCAATACGTACATCTTGGTCCAGGTCGGCTTTGACTTCGTCTTGCCAGTGTACTGGGATTGGTATGGGGGTGTGATAGGCAACAGGCTGTGCACCCGGATCGATCATCAGGCGGATGGGGGACCCAGACATCTTTGGCATGGGCTGATGTTCACTGACGTTGAAGGAGCTTGTTTCATAGTTTTTAAATAGCCACTGTGCTAAATCATTAACATCAATTTTCCTCTGTGGCAGGGAAGGGAAGTGTTGTGGGGCAGAGTGGCGGTGGTCGACGTCGTGGGCAAATGCAGACCTGCTCTGTAACTGGGGTGTTGGGATTTATTTCACTGTCTGTGCTATGAAGGGTGTTTGTCTCACCAACTGTAGGGAAACTAGGGGATATCATGCCCAGGGCAATACATGCCTGCTTAGAGATGAATAGTTTGTCTGTGATGGAGGTAAAATATACCATTTGATAAGGCTCCAGCCTAGTGTTTGTAGGGAATGTCCCAGAGATGCGAAGAGGTAGAGCACCAATAATATCAATAGCACCGCTGCTTGCTGCAGTCATCTTCATGTTGACAGGGAGGAGATGGGAGCTTCAGGCCAGCCAAGCAAGACTGACCATCCAGTGTCAGCCATCGCCAAGAAGGGGATTGATGGTGTAGCTCTGGAGACAGTTGGAGTAAAGCCGAGTGACTGAGCGTCTGAAGGTACTGCCTGGATAGTGACATTGACAAAAGGTTGGGGATATGATGCTGATTTCTCTCACGCCCTGCAGAGTTCATTGTAAATGTAATGGTCAAGGGATACGAGGATCGAATGTTACTTTTTACCATGCACAGACTGTTGAAGATGGCAAAGGAATCATCACAGGCGATTTGTGAGGTATTTGGGGAATTCCTTATTGATTGGCGACAAACATTTGCAAAGTGGTTAGGTATGCCACATTTAGTGCATTTGCGGCCATAAGCTGGACATTTCTTTGCACGTTCTTGCTTGCCTTGCCCATGACCTGGCTTGCCACAATAGTTGCATAAGGATGCGGGGCTTGGATCACTCGTCTTGGCTTGATAACGATTCTTTTCCTGTCGCCTGTACGAGCTTGTAAATGCTGCTATGACTGGTGGGTTGTTCACAAGGCAGCTAGCCGATGACTTCCTGCTTTTTTTTGCTTCTATGTAACGAAGTACTTTCTCCAAGTACACATCTTGTTTCGATTTGCCAAGGATATTTAGATGAAATTTCTTCGTCTTCAATTCCCTGAATGAGAGCATCTCGAATCATCATGATTGTCTCTAAAGTCCGCCTTCGTTGCACAAGTGGCAGAACTGAACTTTATCTTGAAGTTGCATACCCCAGCTTGTCCCTTCAGACGGGTGGCAAAGGCTCTGACGGGTTCATCATGACCTTAGTTAGATCTTTTATAAGTGCTTCATCACAGCATTCAAGAAGTTGAAATACAGCGTCCGAGTCCTCCAGATGTGTGGTTTGTTTGTAGTCAGACCACCTTTGTTTGAGGTAGGCCCACGTTTCGCTTGTCCTAGCTGCAGAGACAGTAGGGCGCCTGACCTTCTCTACCCTGGCTGCTGTAGATCTAGCAGGGGCAGAAGTTTGGTGAGCTGTGCCGCTGTGAATATCGACGAGGCGGATCAATACTTCGGTGGGCGTTGTTGCAGGCCATTGAGTATCGCAATTTGGAGCGGGACACTGGATAGTACTCATGATGTTTGATGAAGCAAGACTTGTGGACTTTAAACTGATATTAAATTGTCATAGATGAGTGGGACAACACTCTTTGTTAAATTTCGAATAAGACTTCGTTTGATTAAAAGAAGCTTAGTGAAAACAACAATGACAATTTAAGATAACAGTTGGTTATCTGGGACAAAAGAAATAAAAGAACACGTTTGGAAATCATAAAGATATTCCTTTATAGATGATCTACAATTTATGTCTAACCTAGATTTTAATCTAACCAGATTAGACCTTTGTGAAAGTAGAATCAGAATGGTCTGCTGTTGCTCCAGAGCCAATCTATTAACAAACCAACAAGGGTTTTGATCCTGATTTGAAAACTCTAAGCACATAAGTCAGTACAATCACGCAAGTTGAGACTAGGCTTTAACATAAAGATATTCCTTTATAGATGATCTACAATTTATGTCTAACCTAGATTTTAATCTAACCAGATTAGACCTTTGTGAAAGTAGAATCAGAATGGTCTGCTGTTGCTCCAGAGCCAATCTCTTAACAAACCAACAAGGTTTTTGATCATGATTTGAAAACTCTAAGCACACAAGTCAGTACAATCACGCAAGTTGAGACTAGGCTTGAAACTCTAAAAACGTAAGCCAAGACAAAAAATAAAAAAAAAAATATTAGATTAATCTAGTCTATAAGCAAAAAAAACAACTTTAAAAGTATATTAAATACTGTATTTCATCAAAATGATACAAATGACTCACCTTTACAGTGGAATGGTTGTCTCTAAATTAAAAAAAAATTGACGGTTTCTTGTTGAAAAATTGAGCTCCTGACAGCTCCTGACATTGCAGGACTTACGTGTTTAGAGTTTTCAAACTAACGGAAGTCATGAAAGCTTTGTTTAGATCATAGGACGAAAAGGGACACTTGTATTTGTCCAACTCCTTCAGATATTTATAGACATGATGTATAAAGTCATGACTATTAATATTAGCTAAAAACAGGTTTTGCCAAAATTGCGGACTTACGTGTTTAGAGACTTACAGGGACGATATGGAACTACCTCGACTATCATCGAAAAGGGGCTAAACATGGATCTTAAAACTAAATCAAATAACTAGATCTAGACTTCTAACCATAGATCTAATTTTTTTTGTATTCTTTTCATTCAACATGTTCACGTTCGGGGCTCTGCTCGGGTTATAATACTGAATTCTAATTTCTAGATCTATCGAATGGGGTTTAAAAACATTCGAACCCAATTTAAATTATATATGGACCTACGCCGACTATCATCGAAAAAGGGGATATTTTATATGGACCTAAAAGAAATGTTATCTACAAAGAAATCCTGTAAATATCCTAGCGTGAGTTATCAAGACTATTGATATGCCCTTTTAAGTGGTGCACCCATCACATTTAATTTGTTTAGCATTTTTGGCTTTAAACTTCTATCTCTACAACTATATTTTACCATTTTAGTTGGACACAGTGTCCAAAATCCAAGCTTTATATCCATTAGTAATAAGTATAACCTTTAAAAAAAACATTTTATATCCGTACTGTGTCCCAAAACATGAGCGAAGCCGGTCATTCCAGCTAGTTTGAATAATAATCTCAAGACGAGTTGAAAGCTTAGTTAAACATTGTAGTTATGACTTCTTAAATTCTTTTTAAAAGACTACACTAAGCCACGCCGTTAAGCATTAGGCCTACTCAATGAGCCTGCTTTACGAGCTAACTTTGACCTACATTAGAGTGATCTTTTAACTACGTTCAGTATCTCACCTTCCTAATACAATTTGAGCACCAGATTGGTGTGCGTCCAACTCCAAGAAACTTGTATCTAAATGTAGCCTACCAGGTTTGATCCCACAATTGGGCAAATTTATGTTAAAATTTGTTTTACACAGACCTTTCGATCTGGAGACCAAAACTCTACCACTTGCACCAGTTTGACTATTTCATTTTTTTTCTTTTCTGCTTTATATTGAATACACATTCCTATTAATATAAAGCAACAAATCTCTGATATATGTTTTGAGATATAGCCCTCTTAACGTAGAAAAATGACTTTATATTTACCTTTTTTTCAAATTAAAACATGTATCCCTGTTTCTAGAAATGATAGAGGAATTTATTTTCAATCTATTAAAGTGCATTCCATACTTTTTAAGCCACTGTAAATATCTTTTAAAAAGTCTCCATTCTGATTCTTAGCAAGTTGTTTCTTTTGTCATCCCATCTTTTAAACTGTGTGTTCTGTGGTTGCAGTTACAAAAATATGCCTCTTAACGCGCTTCATAAATATAATATGCAAAAGTTATTGATTAAAAATTTCACATTGCATGATTAAGGCATATTCCTCTGTTTTGGGGAATTTAAAAATGTATGAAAGGTAAAAGCTTTGGTTTTTATTATTAATTTTCTAAATGGATGGCGTGCAGATCAATACAAAGAGGTGCTAGCACAAGAGCATAACTATCCTGGTGATAAGAAAGGGTCAAGCAAATATCTTTCATCATATCTTTTACAAGTTGTTCTCTTTGTTGCCCCATTTTTCAGTGTGTTCTGCGGTTGCATTGTAAAATTTCTCTAATTGTTATTAAATTGCACATCATTTCTTTTTTGTTGTAAACTATTCTCAGTCAAAGCATGTTTGGGGTAAAGTGCGTCCCAAGGCAAAGCGACGTATCTGACGAAATTTGAAAATTTCACATTTTTACTTGAAAAGACTTCCAAGACCATTAGGTGTCTTGGGTCAATTGCAGGACGACGTATCTGCACTACAAATAGGTTAATTTGCTATGTCAAACAGAAGTAACTGAAGTAACTGAAGGACAGTGCCTATATTCACAATGGCAAAGCGACGTAACTGCAATTCCAATAGAAAAAAAAAGAGAAAAGACGAATATGTGAAAAAAAAGAAACAGCTAACTGCAATGGAATACAAAAAGACAAAGTGCGTATTTGCATCAAATGACACACCTTTGTGTGGGGTAGCTACCTTTAAGGTACTGCTAAAACAATGGTATTAGTATTGCAAACTATTTAATTATTCTGAAATCTTAAGTATGCTAATGATGTAGGTCTCTCCAGTTTGAATAACCTCATGGTAAGTTTAATGAGATGGATTAAACTAAACGCAGCTTCCGTCAGGCTCTGCTTCTGCTATCATTCATCCCTCGCCGCAGCTTCCTTCAGGCTCTGCTTCTGCTAACATTCATCCCTCAACACAGCTTCCATCAGGCTCTGCATCTACTAACATTCATCCCTCACAACAGCTTCCTTCAGGCTCTGCTTCTGCTATCATTCATCCCTCACCGCAGCTTCCTTCAGGCTCTGCTTCTGCTATCATTCATCCCTCGCCGCAGCTTCCTTCAGGCTCTGCTTCTGCTAACATTCATCCCTCACCGCAGCTTCCTTCAGGCTCTGCTTCTGCTATCATTCATTCCTTGTCGCAGCTTCCTTCAGGGTCTGCTTCTGCTATCATTCATCCCTCTCAGGCGGGTGTTTTTTTTTAAATTAACTTCTGCTGTCTAATTCTTCTTTAAAATAGCACGCGGCAGGGCATGCCCCTACCTTAAAACAACAAAAAACATTCCTCTAGCTCGTTATGAGAACACAAATTAACAGCTGACTAAAAGAGGGGGGGGGGGTTGCTAAACTAGCAAGTAATCGCGCTCGACATCTTACTGTGTTAAACTTCTTTTCCTTCTTATCTTATTTTTATTTCTCGTTGATATTCTAGAAGAGAAAAATGTCGGTTCTTAGCATGGAGAAAAGTAATAGCTATAGATTTGCTTGGTTTTTCTTCTTCTTTAGCATATGAACTCTCAAGAGGTTCGTGATCTGCTATTAGGCCTACTGACTGATTCTGATTCTGAAGATGACAACGACTTGACATACATGCCTGAGCCTGATTCTGATTCGAGCAGCGAAGATGAGTCTCCAAGAAAAAAAAGAAGGATGTGCCAAGGTTCAAAAACATCTGACACGTTGGATCCTCCAGGAAAGCTTCCTTCAGGCTCTGCTTCTGCTGTCATTCATCCCTCACCGCAGCTTCCTTCAGGCTCTGCTTCTAACACTGTTGTTCCACTATCTCAGCTCACATCAAGTCCTACCACAGCTTCTGTAAACGCACCAGTGCAGCCTCCTGCAAGCTCTGTCTCTGCTTCCATCGAGACAATAACACAGCTTCCTTCACCCACTCATCCAATGAAGAAGAAGAGAGCAAGAACCATTGAAGAGCGGAATAAAAGAGATGCTGAATCGCATTCTGTGAAAAAAGGGTGCACCGATTTGTGCAAGCTGGAATGCAATAAGACATTCAGCAATGAGGACAAAATAAAAATTAACAGAGAGTTTTGGTCGCTTCATCCTGAAAAAAGACGACAATTTGTTTGGGATACCATAAAGCAAGAAGCAACCAAACGCCATTCCACCAACTATTCGTCTAGGCGTTTTAAAACATACCGCTACTTTTGGCGACGATCTATGGAATCTGGTGGAGGGTTAAAAGCTGTATGCAAGGTATTATACCTGACCACCCTTGGATATAACTGACCACCCTTGGATATAACGAAAAAAGTGATTCAGCAGTAATGCAGATTCTCCACAGTGCACCTGTTGAGAGCACAAGTCCTGCTGCTGACAAGAGAGGGAGACATGAGCCACATAACAAACTGGTCCATGATGACATTTCCCGTCACATTTTACAGTATAACCCAGCAGTGCATCACTACAGAAGGGAGCACGCACCAAATCGCCTATACCTTCCTTCTGACATAACAATAACTGACATGCATGCTGACTTTTGTCGAGAAGTGAAGCGAGTCTGTTTAGAGACATACCGTAAGGAAGTAGAGAGATTGAATATCAGTTTTGCTGTGTTGGGCGCAGAGGAGTGCGAGACATGTACAAAGCACTTGGAGCACATGGGTGATAGAGGCACTGCCGAGACCTGTGGATGTAAGCTGTGCCAACATCATTCAGAGCACATAAGGAGAAGGGACGAGGCCAGGGCTGCTTACAAAATGGATGCCGGAAGAACTCCTGATGATCAAGAGATCATAACATCCGTTGATCTACAAAAAGTAATGATGCTGCCCCGCCTGCCAGGATTGAAGTCATGTGCCTTTACTAAAAGAATCGTTGTCTTTAACGAGACATTTGCGGGGCTTGGCACATCATGTAACAACGCCGTGGTTGTGTGGAATGAATCCGTTGCCGGTAGAAACGCCGATGACATTTGCTCTGCGTATTGGAAATTTTTCAAGAAGGAGAGAGATACAAAATCCTTCATCCTGTGGGGCGATAACTGCAGTGCCCAAAATAAGAATTGGACTTTTTTTTAGTTTCCTTGCCACAGCAGTAAACAGCCATGACATCTCGGCTAATGAAATCACCTTCAAGTACCTCGAAACAGGCCACACATTCATGGCTGCTGATTCGGTGCACCACAGCATAGAGAGGCAACTGAAGAAATGTGGGGATGTCAGAGATTTTCAAGAGTACGTTGATTCCCTGGAGAAAGCTCGATGCAAAGTGATCAACATGGAAGCAACCAGTTTCAAGCTTTGGAAAGATCACTCCAACAGAGCAAATGTAAACAAAGGTGGCCATAAGCTCTCGAACATGGCAGTCGTCCAGTTCAGAAGAGGGTCACGGCTGCTTTTCTACAAGAATACTCATGAAAGCAATACCCCTTTCCTTACTGCTGATTTCTTAAAGAAGAAATCTAACATAAGCGTTCTGCCTGAGGACAGGAGCACCCCTAGGGGAATTCCTAAATCAAAATGGGACGGTATTGTTAAAAAATTGTGTCCTCTGATGCCCCGGTCCAGAGCTTTGTTCTGGGAACAGCTGCCAACAAATGATGAAGTTGTTGACCTTATCGATACTATTTAATTCATAAGTGTTTGATTCACATGGTTCAGGCTCTTTAAAGATTTTCTGTGGAATATCCTTTTTTCATTCAGATCAATTGGGAAACTTTATTCGTTTGTGCATTTTGTTTTATTTTTAGCGATTGTGAATAAATACAATGGTGTCTGAAGACACTAACATTACAGATCTTTAATTGGTTAAAGATGCTTGATTCTATAAAGTAGTCTAAACTATGTTATACAAATAACGAGATACTGCCGATAATACTTTTTGTCCATTATTTTCAGTTCCATATATTGAGAAAATTTAGCTTTATAGTTTTAAACATGAATTCTTTCTACAATGAAACAGCTAAATCTTATTATCATGTTTATTGGTTTGTTTGAAAAGAAATGCGTATGGGTTACCAATTGCTTACGTCTGTTGACAATTTATGATGTAATTATTCTCATCGTCCAGGGTTTTGGAAACATATTGTTTTGCTTACTTTATTAAAAGCGTTCCTTCTTGTAAATTTTCTAAAATTGACTTCAAGTTTATTCAACATGTTTCGTGAAAATCCAAAGCTATATATTTTGTTTTGATTTCGTTTTCTTGTTTTAATTGGCTGTGTTAATAAGTTTTGTTTGTTTTTCTTTTTGCTCCAAACAGGGCGTCATGAATGATTTAAGTTCCAAAGGGAGTTTAAATAATAAAAAAAAACATGGTCTAAACAAAGATCATTTTTGAAAATTGTCCTAAATTTCTTGAGTTACCGTACATCGTTTTTCCATAGGACGCATGTGACTATTCTCTGAAAAAAATCAATGGCAGAGCGACGTATCTACAATTACGTCATTTCCTACCGAATATAAGTGAATCAGTTTAATTATATTTTGCATGTTAAAAAGTAAGTATTTACTCTGACACCATGAAAGATTAGGATTGAATTCAAGCAAAACTTAAGTCAGGCAGATGTTAAAAAGTTTTTCGCGGTTTACTCAAAACCATACATAGTGTAGATACGTCACTCTGCCTTGGGACGGCAGAGCTGTGTAACTAAGCCCATGATTGTTCTCGCTAAAATAATTATTAATAGGCCTAAGCTAAGAATGGTTTGTCGAGGTTCCATTGTTTAAACAGTAAAAAAAAAATCCGAGTCAGATTCTAGGTACAGGGCTGTCTGCACAATATATAGTGATCTAGATAGATTAGGTTGGAGGAATCTAGATCTAGATTATCTACATATCTAGATCTCTAGAAGCGGCACTCCTGCAAGTGTAGCAACGGGCCAGGACAAGGGTAGGTTCTCACCTGGTGTACTGTGCTGGGTGTGTTTGAGAGATGAACATAGAGGAAGAGAGTATGAAGAGAGAGAGAGAGAGAGGAGGCAGAGAGATATAGAGAGACATACAGACAGACAGACAGAGCAAGCGAGTGTGAGAGACAAAGATAGAGATCTGAAGTTTCAATTGCTTAACAGATCAATCTGGCCTAATTCTTATAAATGTGCTTGAATGTGTATGTTGTACCTTCCCCGCCCGCATTCTACCAGTGTTCAAATAAACAACTGAATGCAATCAAATCGCGTCCTGTCTTTTTGAATCAAACAAAACATGCCAATACAATAAAAAACATGGAGTACAGCTGGCAGGTGTTTTAATAAATTTTAACAGAAAAAAAAAAATAACAAAAAGACAAGGGAGTGCAGCTGGTTGGTAGGCCCTATTTTATTCCACTTTAATAATCGAATTCCGGCCGCCCACCTATTTGATCGCCCACAGGCTAGGGACCACACAACTCAAGGAGTGCCCCAGAATCAAATCTAGATCTAGATTCTAGCTCTAGGGTCTGAGTTAGACTTGATTCTGGATATTGTCTTTAGTTATCTTACCTGTCTTTTATTCATTCGCATTACATCGTCCAGAAAACCCAATGCAGCCATCGTGTTAACAACTTGGAATCTAGATCTAGATCTGGTTCTATCACCGATTCCAATTTACGTTGAGGTAGACCGTCTCTAGGTCTATTTACCGGTACGGGACTGACGGGAACTGTGTGGCAGTGAGTGCTAGGCTGGGTAAGGAATGGTGCTAGCTGTCTTGTCTGGCAGCTGCTACAAGGTTGCCAGATTATTTTCAGGCATTCTGCCAACGCGACTTTAAAAATCTCACAAACACCACAAAAATCTGCCAAATCATATTACATGTATTAAACATTGATTTTGTAGCACCCCTTTTAAAACCAAAATAAAAATTGGAAGGCCCATGTCCTAACAATTTTTTTTCTTCCATTTTACAAGCTAACAAAAATAAATCAATAAAACCTAAAAATGATAGGTCAAGTTTAAAGTCGACCCCTTTTTACTGTGGAAAACGTGGAGTATAGAAATAATAATAATATTAGATCTACCTCTAAACCCTTCTGCTAGGCTGCCTCCAAAAGTCTCTTCATCTCTGTTATCGTGGTACACGTACTGCAAATGAAGTACTCGGCAGTAGGGTATTGACTGAATTGATGATCCGGATGAGTAGCCGAAGCATTCCAATCTACCTGCACTTAATGAAGTGATGCTGCTATAGATCTATTTTGTTGTGTCAATTACATGCAGACCTGCCAGTAACTATAACTCAAGGTCCTATCTTGTAAGGGCATCGGATAATCATAAGTGCTCATTTTAGATAAAAACGCATATCAGTCAAACAGGAACGTAAAGTGAAATCCACCGGTGAATCAGTGTACGTGTACATGAAGTTGAAACTAAATAAAGTTATCAATGGTCAAGTCTCCCGATCCACCTGAGGTCTTCCAAAAACTGCTCGAGATTTGCATGCTTAGATGCAGAGGTCTCAGCATCAATGCTTTGATCCAGGCGCACAGTGTTAGCTGCATATAGAAAATAACTGGTACAAAGTTCTAACGTCTGCCGTGCTTGGTCACGGTAATATCGTTGCAGCAATATCCCTGATTGAAGACATGCGATTATACACGGATAATAACATCAAGGAAAGCCACACACAGTTTGCCTCTGGTTTTGTTTTTGTAGAGGTCACCAGAGAGAAAATTCTTTTTGATCAAGCATTGCTTGCAGGAGTGATAAGGCAGGTGAGGGCATATTCTGCAATCTCTTTCGTTTGAGTTTTCCTGATGCCTTCCCAAAATGGAAGTGTCTCCTTGTGAGCTGATGGCTCGGTGACCAGTCTACTAAAACAGTTTGTCTGTACTGCTCTTCTATTGTGCTCACTTTTTCCCCAAAGGGTGAAGGAAAGTCAAAGGCTAAAACCGGACCCTGCCCAGTTGGCTTAAGACTCTCAGAGGACTAAGAAGTCCAGAAAACGCGCCCTCAGAGCTAGGCAGGTGCTCTTTAACTCGACGCACAGCTTCGACAAGCATCATGTGACATCTTTAGTTTGTTGCTGCAGCTCTTCTGGTTTCTGCTTCTTTCTTGTCTTCAGAAACTTTCATCAAGTACTTTTTACACTCGGATACAAACTTGTACCCGAGGTCATAACTTTGAATTTTCCACTTCGTTCCCAGAGCAATATCTGCATCGCAAATTCCTGTTGCATGTATTGAGTTCCTTGATCAACCGATGAAGATCTGCATTGCTAGATTGAATCTTTGCGTTGATGCTTTCAAATTTCTGAACTACGGGGGTAGCAAAGTGAAAGAGCGGGAAATCCATTCTGTCTTGTGGCATATCTTTTAACAACCGAGTCTGTACTTTCTGTCACTTGGACTCTCCAGCTCAGCAATATTGAAGTAACATACCAGCCCTTCCCAGTTTACAAAAATATTATACAGCACCTTTCCTCTCACCAACCATCTTGTTGCTGGTGCCCGCATGAAAGGTGTTGGGTGGGATACACCATTCACCATGACACTCGGTGACTGTTGTGTTACGTGTAAGCCGTGATATAGCTTTGACACTATCAAATCGTAACTCAATTAATAAGCAAATCTTTGTGCTGTGAAAAAATAAAAGCATCCATCCCTCTGGCTCAGAAAAAAATCTGCCAAACCATTGCGTGCGTGCGTGCAAAAGAAAAAAGATAGGATTTGAATAAAAATCGGCCAAACCGGCAGCCCTGAGTGAGGCCTAATTGATGACTGCTAAGTGCTGACTCGAACTCTCGATTTGTCCCGTAAGGTCAAAGAGTTTTAATCACACCTAGAGGCGCAGGACAGATGTCAATGGAGGGCCATTGCAGCCAACCTTCGCAAGGAGACAGCACCCGGATGATGATGAGAGGCAAAGGTCCATTGGATGCCAAGGCTCGCAGGTGAGAATAGTGAAATCAATGGATCGTCTATCCACTTTTTATGTCAGATCGCCCATCTCTATAAATGGTTTATCATCATCATCATCATCATCATCATCATCATCATCATCATCATCATCATCATCATCATCATCATCATCATCATCATCATCATCATCATCATCATCATCATCATCATCATCATCATCATCATCATCATCATCATCATCATCATCATCATCATCATCATCATCATCATCATCATCATCAT
>RQTK01000224.1:68333-83872 GCA_003991915.1 Elysia chlorotica | reverse complement strand
TTGTTGTTGTTGTTGTTGTTGTTGTTGTTTTGTTGATGTTGTAAATTTTTGTTACAATTACTTGTTGAGATCCCGTACCGACTGAGCGCGTAGCCAAGCCAACACGACTGCGCCATGACATGGTGTCACCGGTCACATTCGGATTTCGGAAAACGAAGTAGCTTTTTTCCAGCCAATATTAGACCTCTATGGTAAGCCAATAGACTACTTTTATTTCACAAAGGAGTTCCACATCGCATTCTGAACCCAAAACTGGGAAAAGTGGATAGATCTAGCTTTGTAAAATTTAAATAAGATAAGCTTAATAAATAGAATCTAGTTAAGCTTAGGCAAAAGCCTATTGTCAAATTGGGTTGGACGCTGCACAGCATACTGTACAGTGCTTAAGTCATTCTCTGTCGGACAGGTGTCTCTGGTTGTGAGTGATAAGAATTAGTCTAAATCATAGACATATATAACTACATATCTATATATAAATCAAGGCGTCCAAAATAGAAGGCAAAGTCACCGAAATTTACAAAAACTTGCAGCAAGAATGAAAGTGAGCCATATTTATGAACATCATCGCATTACGCTGCGCAACTATTATTTAGCAACAATAGGTATCAAATAACCGATCATTTATGAATTTCCAAAATAACTCAAAATAGTGCGAACATAGAATAGATAGGACAGTTTACATATATTTGCAGTGTAGGCTGATCGTGTGGGCTGAAAAATACTCTCTAAGTATCACTCTGTCCTATCTATGCTTAAAATTAAAGGAAATAAAATCACTTTTATCCTTGGTGTACCAAAATCTTTTCACTTCTTTCAATTCGGTGACTTGGCCTTCTATTTTTGGAAGCCTTGATATGGTCTAAATATATCTGATATCATGTGAAAAAGAAATCTCTCATCTTTGACAAAAAAGGGAAGTTTTTCCTACTGTTACGTCTAAGACAATACATTTAGATCTAGATCTAGATTATATCTGGATTGATTCTTTCTAGATCTCTAGACTCGGTATATTCCTCGAAGACGGGACCAAAGATGAGACATAATCTTCACAGGCTTAGATCTAGTCTAGATATCTAGATTAATTTTCTCTGGGGAGTAGGGTAATAAATGAAAAAAGCGTCTCTAGATCTAGAATCTAAATCCAGATCTACATCTAGGCTTTGGCACTCCTTGAGTTTTGTGGTCCCTAGCCTGTAGGAGATCAAATGGGTGGGTGGCCGAAATTCGATTATTAAAATTGAATAAAATACCATTCAGCTGTACTCCCTGTGTTTTTTTTTGTTTTTTTTTTTCTTCTATTAAAATTGAATACAATACCTGCCAGCTGTAGTCCCTGTCTTAAATTTTTTCTTCTATTAAAATTGAAAATATAAAATACCTACCAGCTGTAGGCCTACTCCCTGTCTTTATGTTATTATTTTTTTTTTATTGTACATGTATTGGCATGATTTGTTTGATTCATAAAGACAGATTTGATTGTATTCCATTGTTTATTTGGACAGGGGTTGTAATGTGGGCGGGGAAGGGGGTGGTGACAAACATACACATTTAATTACAAGCACATAAAATTGATCTGTTAAGTAATTGAAGCTATCTCTGTCTCTCACACTCGCTTGCTCTGCCTGTCTGTCTGTCTCTATCTTAACTCTTCACAGGTTGACTGACTCTGATGTAATCGAATCCTACCCACTCACCCCTCGAATCCCTCCCACCAAGTCAATTTTATCACCCACAGGCTAGGGACCACAAAACTCAAGGAGTGCCTAGGCTTTAGCTCTGGGTTAGCCTTCGTTTTTTTATCATCAAGCAGTGAAAAGTAGACTATAAAATTACTGGTCATTAGTATAAATTAATTAATTACCTTTGGTCCGTCTTTGATAGATCTATCTGTCCGTCTGTCTCTCAGTTTCTTTCTCTTGTAGTAGGGACCTGGCCTTAAAGGTTCTACCTCGACCTTGGGCTTTTAAAATAAAATAGACCACTGCCTTTTGGTTGTGTGACTACATACATAGTCTAAATGGCAGACTCGGGTGTTGACTATAGAGAGCTGAGGAAAATGGACCTTCTAAAGAATCTGGATCTGCCTTTGACTGTGCTGCTCAGTTGACCAACCTAAGCTTGAATCACAGGCAAGGGACTCCATTGCACCATAATAGTTCTGCAATTTTGAGGGTACCACTTGAACCTATCAAGTGTTCAAACTTGAAATCCATATGTTGTGTTCAGGCGCCGAGAGCACTAGAAGTAGCAGCAGAGGTAGTAAGAGAAGTAAAGGTCTAGATGTATGCTCTATCAGCAGCCAAGACAATCCTGTATCCCAAGGTAGATGTTGATTCACTCAAGATAAAAGACACTCCAAGACTGACTAAATCTACAGCCCCTGAAACAACTCACATCACACTTCTCTAGGCTAAGGCATCTAGGCAAGCCTAACACAACTCACTAACATCACACTTCTCTAGGCTCAGGCATCTAGGCAAGCCTAACATAACTCACAACATACTCATGACACACTTTCACCACATATATATTCCTGCGCAGGTTCAAAGCCTGCTCCCAAATTATAAATAGGATGAATTGAGGTATATAATTGGGTGAGGTCAGGCATTATAATATCAGTTTTCATTTCTAGATCAAGAGTTGTTTTCAATCAATGATGTCGGACATTATTGCGAATTTTTTTTCTAAGAAATCATCAATTAGGACTCCAATTCAGAACCTACTATACCTATGAAACAATTTTTTCTCTTTCTCTTGGCATTAGAATATTTGCTTTTAAAAGATCCAGATTAAGAATTGTTTACAGTACTAACGTTAACATTTTTTTAAATCTTTAAAATTGTTTTGAAGAGACTGTACATGCATATATATGGTCAGGACTTGTTTTTACAAACACCTGAATACATGAAGGGAAGGAGTAGAAAGAAATGGTGAATGTGCGCCAGGCATATGTTTCAAATTAAATTTAAATTTTAAACACATTTCTGTTTCAATTGTATTCTAAAGTTGCAGAGAATGTTTTGTATTGTGATCCCCTAATTTTGTGTCAAATATTTGTTTTCAGATCTTGATAAACATCCATGAACTTTTAGGATTCAAGGATTTTACGTGTAAAAGTTTGTGTTGGTGAGGATGATTTCACAGTCTCACTCAAGCACAGCCTTGTCTTGGAGACGACTGTATCTCAGCCGTGCAAAATTGAAAGCAAGTAGTAGAACCTCAGCTCTGCTTTCTGGGTTTGCAATGGTAAATACTTTTTTACTCTGTGGTGTTTTTTAAGTTTCCACATTCAAGAAGGTAAGATAGTATTGAAACAAAACTTTTTGACTTTTTGATATACATAAAGTTTTGAAGTCAATAGCCTTCGTATTAGAAAATAGACCTGCATGTATTCCAAGAATTGTCAGGTTTCCGCCAACCACAGCTTGTCAGCTAATTTTTAATACCGAAACTCGAGTAACCTGTTGCCATTTCGGCAATCTCTAACTCTACAAGCGGCTAGAATGTAGCAATCAAAGCGCCAACATTTAATTTTTGAACTGCCGGCAATAGTTCAGTCCCACTGTCGACAATATTGTTGGAAAATTATTTTTAGCTTGGCCCTTGGTGTAAGAGGGAAATTTTGCTATGATATACATATGAACTCTACTACACTGTATTAAAACCAATAAGTGTATACATCAATTGCAAATTTAAATAGAGCATATATATGCAGTTATGAATTTTGTTGCACCTTTCTACGTTTCTTTTTCTCCTGTTTTCTTTTGACAACAGACATTACAGTCAGTTTCGCTTGGTGCTTACTCTTGATTATTGGTTGCCTCTTTCTTGACACTCTTAACATCATTTGACCAAATTTCATAAAATTTGATCCTACACAGTGATGGTTCTACCATACTGGAGTTCTCACAACCTTAAACTCTTAAAGTAGTCATGTCCTAGATCTAACTCTGAAAGTTTCTCGGATGGACTCATGAAACTGATGACACCACGCTCGGCAGAGTTCAGCCCGGGAATTCCCTATAGATGCAATAAACTGATGAGACATCATAAATCAAGGCGAATTGACACGATATTTTCACCCGAATTCCATCGCTAGATCCAATTTGAGTTGATAAACAAGAAACCAGTAGTATTTTTACTTTAAAGAAATCATAGGTTCAAATCTATCGAGATCTAGATATAAAACTGAGATGAGGTCTTTCTCTTCTCTCTCCTCTCTATAGTATCACTCACTCTTGTGCTCTCTTGTGCATCTCACTCCACAATTTAAACTTTGAAGAAGTCAAACATGCATGTCTCAGAAAAACACAAAAATAGTTTTCTTTATATAAAGAACTTATTCCATTGTTACCATTGTACATTGTATGTGTTTAGTGTTGATAGTTTGAGCATTTTGTCCACATAGAAAAACAGGTGTTTTCTAGATTTAGCTAGTCAATGACCTGTAAATATGGTGGGTCAACGGTCTTTAAAACCCCTATTTCTCTGAAAGTTTTTTTTTTAATCGTTTTCCATATGGTTTCGACGCTCACATTCTTGTTCTTAGACAAGCCACCAAAGAGTTACCAAAAGCTAGACTGTGCAATATACCCTCCCTGTATGTGCAAGGGCTGTACTATAGATTAGAATAATTTAAAGGCATGAAGAAACAGGAGAGAGAAACTTTGAAAGTTTGTAAGACATTATTCATTTTATTCCCCACATGAATTTAGTGTAAGGCTCTAAGTCTAAGTAAATCACAATCATCCATGATGTCTTAGAACCTTATCTGACTGCCTTGTCTCCATCGTTAATAAATAGGCAGAGACTACAGTGCCCGGTATTTTTCTAGGTTTGGTCGTACCCAAGCGCGGCTCGTGACCTTGGGCAAGGTGGGCAGTGATCGACCTGTCTCGCTAAAAGGAAAGGGCTTGTTTAACAAAAATACATCGTCAATAATATGAGAAATAAAATCAATAATAAATATATTCTCCGGAATCTAAACCTAAAAAGAGATTTAAACTTAGATCATAGACCTCTCTTGCCAACCAAATTCTTTATGTTTCTTGAAATAATAACTAAGGGTCTCTATACTGATTAAGATAAGAGAAGATAAGATATAACTTTATTTGGCCTTTAAAGGCACATTTAATGGTCCATTTATGCAGAAACAATCAATGTAAGAATGCTGAGATATGTTGAGCATGCATGCTGTCACACAGACACAGGGTTGATGCTAAATGTCCTGCAAGGCAGAACCCAGTCAATATGCAAAAAGGGAAGACCACCAACAGATTTGTGTTCAAATTAATCTTTTGCAATTTAGATATCACCAGGTGTGGTTGCATGGTGGTGAAAGCTGACAAAAAATCTATAAACAATATTCTTCAATTATTCCTAGGAACATGTTTGTAAACGTTGTGTAGAAATACAAGTATTGCATCTTCAACACTTCTTTTCTCTCTATAAGCAAACTGCATGGGATCTTGAAAAGTAGAAAAGCACTTCTCAGGCGCCTTGACAATTATCCTTTCTAAACATTTTGTGATCGCAGAGGTTAAGGCAACTGATCTAAGATCATTTAATTCTTAAATCGTAGATTTTTTAGGCACAGAAATTATTTAAGATGTTTTCAAAATAAGTGTTCACGTATAGACCAGTTAAACAAAAATGTGTACATTCAGCTGAGCTGCACAGAACAATATTTAAAAACCCAACCTTTCAAACCATCAGGCCCGCCTGATTTCCCTTCTTTCACATTCTTAAAAACTGAAGCAACATCATGCTCACCCACAACACACTCCCCATGAGACTCTAACCTTTTCCTTAACCCTCCTATACGATGTTCTATCACATTGGCAAATTCATGGCTATCAAACCTAGTGTAAAAGTTATTCAACTAGTTTACATAATCGTTCACATCTTCATCAATACATAACTGTTTTTCGTTGTTACCGGTACTTAATCTTGCCATTTTTGTTCAACAATCCCAAGTTGCTTAACTGTCGTTTTTTCGAAAAAAAGTTCTATAACTTTTCTTTACAGTTTTGTTTGCCTTTCCGAATTTTGTTTCTGAGCTTTTTTTGAATCAATCCGAATTCTGCCTGGTTACCAGAAACGAAAATTTTTCATTTCTTGGGTATGGTAACTTTTATATCCTTGTTTATCCAAGGTTTATTATTTGGATAACAAAAAAAGTTGGTAAAGATGACTCGAGGGTTGAGTGATTAAAATTACCAGTGATTAGAATGACTTTGATAAGTAGTCCTCTGTGTGTTTGGCGTTGGCCTGCGGGGGTACGTAAACAACATTTACTTTGGGAAATTCCCGGACCTTTAAAGTAGTAAGGGGGTAGACTAAGGGACAATACCTCAATATCTGGTGTGCAGGTTCTTTCAGTGACATGAGTGTTGTTGTTGTTGCACCATTTGTTGTTTATGTAGGTGCACACACCACAGCTTAAGTGCTTTCAGAGCAATTTATATTTATCCCGTAATTAGTACGCCATATAGGTTGTTGTTGAGTTGGTTTAACATCCAACATGAGCACTATACAGGCTATATTGTGGACGGGAACATCATATAAGCCATGAGGAAGTTAAAGAGATCTTTGTTCTTAAAAAAATAATAAAAATTAAAAATTAAAAAAAAACAACCAATTACAAAGAATTTAAAGAGAGCTTTGTATTTAAAAAATAAACGAATAAATAAAAATAAAAATAAAAATCCCAATTCCAGAAATAACCCCAAGAAGGAAAAAAGATGTTAGTATGTTTTTTGTTGTTTTTTTTGTACCTATACTCCCCGTCCCGTCGATGATGGCGGTGACCATGCCGAGCGCCTTCGCGTTGTCTCTGACCGTCTTGTGGGTCCCGAGGTCCGCACTGACCGCTGTGGTGATGAGAGCGTACGGTCCGTTCACAGCCAGACCACAGACAGCTAGCAGGACTGGGGGTAGATGTGAAAACGAGTTGACTTTACAATGGGACGTTAAGACTGACGATAAGGAAAACTCCACTGACAAGTGCATTGTAAATAAGTAGGTTTTTAGATGTGAAAAGAGTTAACTTTACAATAGGGGGGAGGGGTGGGTTTGTTTTTGTAACAGCTATATTGTGCCCATTATGTCCAAAGAATAGGAAGTTAAGACTGATGATAAGTCTAAGTACTGATTGCACTACAAAAGTCACCGTTTCTATACAGTCAGGCCACACACAGCTAGCAGGTCTCTCTCTCTCTCTCTCTCTCTCTCTCTCTTTCTCTCCTATGTCTCTCTTTTCCCTCTGTCCTTTCTCTTAACTTACACATTTACAAACCACAGGCGCAGTCATTTGTCTACTTTCAATTCACCTGACCAGACAAGTCTAGACCTTTAAAAATGCTGCATCAAGGAAATTTACTTGGATTTTTTTTAACGCGACATTGAGACACAGCATTGGGTTTACTTTTCATTTACTCAGTAAAACCCCTTTAAAAAAAAAAAAAACTGAGCAAAATATAAGAACCCGCACGCTTAAGAACCCGCTTTTTCTGTATTCCGGGGGTGGGGGGTTCTTTGGCGGAGATTACTGTATTATTATTATTTTTTATGGTGTTATTGCATGCAGAAAATTATAACATGTACAATCTTTTAGTGTAAGCTTATATCCTTACTTTTGTTCTGTTATCAAGTCGTGAAATTAGATATGATCATATTGATTATTCTTATTTTTAATAGAATAGTGCAGTGAAACATCCACTTTGCCTGACTTGGTTTGGAAAGCACGAGCCGCCGTTGGCCATATCCAAGAATGGTTGCTATTTTTTGTCCTAAATATTTTATTCTATTGATGCTAGAAATTGACAATGAATCAACAGATAAGAAGATTAAGATTATTTTTTTAGTTTTTTCATTGATTAGGGTCGTTTAAAAAAATTGTGTTAAAATTAATCTAAAAGTAAGTTTTAGACTGTAACAAAGCTGCCCCTAGATATCTATTTGGATATTTCACAAAGTCTGGAGTCCATCAGTCATGTTTTTCATTTACCTTCTAAAAATATAGCAACTTTTAATAATCCTTTCTTATTCCATTTCCAGGTTGCCATGGTGGAGATCTCTATAGACTCTGGCAAAATACCGGAGCCACTTCTTATCGTATTTGCCATGTGCACCACCTTGCTTGTTGTTGTCCATCTTGTAGCTCTCATGATCAGCACATGTATCTTGCCAAATATAGAAGCTGTGAGTTGTGGGCCCCAATCGCCTAACTCAGATCTGAGTTGTCTTGAATCTCCTCATGACGAACTCCGTCATTGTGTTGAAATGGCATGGATCTGCTCTACAGGCCTTGGCATCATCTTATTCTTGTCAGAGATAGCCATCCTATGCTGGGTCAAGTTTTACCCTGTAAGCAAGCCTTCAGCAATTGCAGCCACTGTTATTGTTGTTCCTGCTGGAATCCTCTTCATTGCCTTTTCGCTAATCTTCTACAAGAAATTAATGGCCCACAAGTATCAAAGACATTCAGAGGATCTCAGAGAGCTTGATGATCTAGCGCGTGAACTGCATCCCCAGACAGATCATATCATTTGACGCACCAATTTCTGTATCCGTTGGCTTATTTGTTTTGAATATCAGCATTCAAGTGATTATGTCAGTTGACCTTGTTTATCTTTTGCCTTACAACTGAGTGTAAGAATGAGTATAAGATTTTAGGCTGAATTTGTGGCAATATAAACTTGTTGGAGGTGTGACAAAATATGTAAAGATGCATGATCCATACTTATTCAGAGAAGGAAGAGACTGAATCATGGACATAATTATTTACTTTTTTCTGATAAGAGTTATCTTCACTGAATTTGGTAAAAGCATCTTAACCCTATCTGTACGGCGTGTTTTACTATCGTATCAGTATGTCAGGGGTGACTTTGTGCCCCCACCTGTTAAATAGACAAAGAACTGATGGATACCTGATCGTACGTTGGGGGTGACTTTGTGCCCCCACATTTTAACACTATAACAGGCTGTCAATGTAGAAAGAAGTAGAGGAGTTTGAGGAGGAGAAGCCATGGAAGGTGCAGGCGGAAGTCAAGGGGAAGTCAGAGGAGGAGGTGCAGGCGGAAGAGGACAAACAGCAGCAGGAGGGGAAGCAAAAGTTGAACAGAAGGAGGTGCAGGTGCAGGCGGAGGACATGCAGAATGAGTTGAAGGAAGAGCAGAGGGAGGAAAAGAAGGAAGAGCAGGAGCAGGGATATAAGGGAGGAAGAACAGAGGGAAGAGGAGCAGATGGGGGAAAGAGCAGTAGGGAGGAGGAGCAGGACAGAGACATAAACAGCTAATAGTATACCTTTGAAGGAGGGAGAAAGAGGGGTTGGGTAGAGACACAGAGAGACAAAGACTGAGACACAGAGAGAGTCGAGTTAGTTGCTTAAGACCTAACGCCAGCTATATAGGCTATTACGTTGACGGTTCCCAAAACTAACAACTAACCCTTATACATGTACTGACACCGATCCAACCAGTAGGGGCAGTTGCAGTTGAGTTGATCCAACATCATGACCATATAGGCTATATTGTGGACAGGACTACAAGACTGGCGTCTGACAATTTTATGTACTGCCACACGCGAGACAGGGCGGCGATACCATGATTCATGTTTCATCAACCAGAAGGGGACGAAATCGAATAGATATATATTTTTTACGGATCGTGGGATAGGGAGACTGAGAGAGAGAGTGGGGGGGGGAGAGAGAGCGTGAGTGAGTGAATGCGTGTACCATTCCTGAAGTTAATTTACGAGTATACAGCTGTTTTTCACCCACAAATCAATTGGCTTCCACTTCATATTCAATATATTATTATTTTGAGAAACAAACAACACAGATAGAAGCATAAAACACACATTTCGATGAGTACATATTGGTTTTTATCTTAAAATTGGCACCATTAAAGAGAATTAGGCAAACTTTTCACAGCCTTGGGTGTTTTTTACCCACGAGTGGTGATGAAGGTTAAACTGACATTGCTTAAACCTTTACTTTTATTATTTTATTTTTTGTGTGTGTTGCTTAGCGTTTCAACGTCAGCACTATACAGTGTATAAGCTATTATGTGGACGAACCCCAAGACTAGCGTTTGACAAGTTTATGTGCTACCACACAGAGACAGTGCAGGGATACCATGACCATACTAACAATGACGCAACTAGTAGGGGACAAGTCTCCAGAGCAGGGCTGAAGCCACAGACCTCCTGCTTCAAAAGGACATGTTTACCCCAGATCTACCGCGCCCCCGATTTTTTTGTGAATGGTCGTGGGATTTGAAATGCTGACCTTCTGATCTGGAGATGAACGCTCTATCAGTTAAGCCAGTTAACCCCCCAGGAGTAGAAGTAAGGCTAGGTGTAAGATAACTAAAAGAGTAGGACTATAAGTAGCAATAGGAGGTAGGGGAGGACCACGACGACGATATGGATTAGCAGGAGTAATACTATAGGAGTAGGAGTTGTAGTATTAGTATAAGTGGTAGAAGAACAAAAAAGAGGAGCAGAAGAGGGATATAAGAGTAGGAGAAGGAGTAGAGTAGTAGTAGGAGGAGCAGCAAGGAGGAGAAGTAGTAGTGGTAGGAGTAGCTAAAGGAGGAGCAGCAGGAGTGTGAGGAGTAGAAATAGGAGAAGTTTGAATAGGAGTAGGAGTTAAATTAGGAGGTATAGGAGTAAGAGGAAATAGATTTGCTGGTCGATGCGTAGTTATGAAGCACGAATCGAAATAAATCCCAGCCGTCCTCTTTACAGCAGTGGGGTGTCTGTGCCACCCCCGGTGTAGTAATATTAAATAAGAATATTATACTATAGTTTTTTGTTTATAGGGGTGGGGTGTCAAAGTCACCCCCATTCCCAACAATGGGGAGATTTAGAAATGATCTCTGGTCAGTTTCATTTCAAAATTTTGGCCATAAGTCTGGTGTTATCCTTTGTCAAATTGAATTTTTGATGAATCTGAAAATTTCGTGTATATGTTCCGATTTTGAAACTTATGAAAACGACCTCAGGGGTGTCAAAGTCATCCCCCATGTTCTTATAGGGTTAATCCTATCACATATATAAATTTACAACTATTGACTTTGCACTTATTATTTATTCCTCCTATACATAGATGGATTTTAATACCTATGCATATAATTTGTATGACAAATGATTGTACTGGCTTTATTACTTTTGCATATGAAGTGTATCACCAATGCATATAGATTTAATTAAATTAAAAAATTAATTTCATATGAAATGTATATATGCTGTTTTCTCAGCTGACAAACAATAACCTTTTCCCATCACTTCACATTTGTATGCTCTTTTGCTAACACCTTTTTGTATTGATCTTCACACCTTCCATTTCATACTAGTAAAAACCAAAGCTTTTACCTTTTATAAATTTTATAAATTTTCCCCCAAATAGTGCGTACACAAAGAATAAGCCTTCAGTCATAGGATGTGAAAAGGCTAATACTATTTTAGGTCTGTTAAAGCATATGTCACTCTAGGAAGTCAAGTTGACCATATATATTCTTGTACACATTTTTACGCTAGACTTCATTAAAGCCAATTGAATCTTCTGGTGTTTTTTTTTCAACAACTGCTCCACATTCCTTGTTTACACATTCCAAGGAAGGTTTGAGAGTATTTTTCTAATTTTCTGGTCCTAATCATCTTTTTGTTGTTAACAGTTTCTATGTATATGTGATAGCTTCAACTGCTTTTTTTGCAAACTTATTGTAACATTTTTTATACAAAGGTTATTTTTTATGCCCATCTTTCAGCTCAGGCTTATTTAGAATCGTCACTTTGCTAACATAACGGTCTATCTCACAGATTACCGTAACTAAAATAACACAGGCCCACCATAAGAATCTTTGATTGAATAATTCCCCTATCTGTCTGTTCTAGAACAGACTCAAGTAGTAAAGCATTGGCCTCCAGATCGGGAGGTTCAAATCCCAAGATGGGCAGATATATTTGTCCGATTTTGTTACCTGTAACTGGTTGGGTCTGTGTCAGTATAATGTGACTGGCTGAGACAGGAGTCATGGTATCCCCGTCCTGTTTCAAATGTGGCAACACATAAATTTGTCCAGTCCTGAATATAGCCTTAATAGGGCTGAATATGGAAGTATACTCAACTCAACTCTATCTGTACTATATAAAGAGAAATCAGCTGGACCAAAGTTCTAAAATTTTTAATTTTAAAATCACCTACATTTAAAACAATGACACAATTTAAGACAGTGTCTTTTGTTTTTCTAAAAACTGTTGACTACAGTAGGCCCTATCATGAACATTTTTTATGTGTCCTGTATCCAGAGTTTAATATATGTTGGAATTGCATGTTTTGGAGGAAACATATCAATAACTTACTCTCAAAGAGTAGACAAAATAAGAAAGAAATAAACAGACGGAGCTAGGCTTCGGATCATCTATTTTCACCTTACTCTGTCAGTTACTGCCTGCGGTGAGCCCCACCTTGCCACACTCAGCGCGTTAGTGCACCGTACACTTGGCCACTGACGCTGTTAAACAATACTTGGGCAATATATTAGTGCTTGCGCCATGTCCATTCAATTAAAATGCTTTTATTTCTATAAAATATGTTCACTTAAAACTAATTTTTAAGTATGTATATAGCTAAATACATGAAGTATAAAAGGATTACTTATCATCTCACCAAAAAAATTTTAATTGCTGGAAAAAAATGAAAAACAGATGACATTAGCTGCTGTTGGTCGGCGGTTGCACGATTAGAGCACCAGCTTTCGCAGTTGATCTGTTCTGTGCAATTAGATCATATGTCTTTTTTGCGCCGAATTTTTGCGGGATTGTATTGGACACTTTTTTGGTGGTGAAGGAACAGTTTGAATATATTTTTAGACCAAAAAAAAATATTTGGACACCGACGAATATATTATACATGTAAATTTCATGTCTTTACTGCAGTAGTAAGGTGCCTTCAGGTAAAGTTAATTGTTGATTAATGTTGCTTCTAAGTCTAACCAATGATTATGATATTTACATAGGTAATACATTGTACCTTTGATTAAATTCAATTCCTTTAATAGAGTTAATGTCCTAAGCACTAGTTTTATCTTACGCATAAATTAGACAATTCTGCTTTATATTCTTAACAATGGTCACTACCAAGTGCATTTGTTTTGTGTTCCATTTCACTTCTAGTCATGTTCTTGAAGAGAAAACCAATTTACTATAAAAACTGTTGTGGCTAACCAAGTTAATCCAGTCACAGAAGCCGGCTCCTGATAAAATTTTTGATGGAAGCAAGTTAAAGGCTTATATCACTCAGTCTGGAAATTTACTTTAAAAAGATACAACACACATGTACATCATATCAATGTTCTAATTTGTAAATTTGATGATTTTTTTTCAAGCGACAACCACAAATGATACCCATTTTTCCGTCTGACACGATCTAAAAGTATCGCACTTCAGATTCCCTGAAGATTTTTTTTACTTTTCACTACTGCTGTGTTAAACTTGTCATTAGGAATACTGAAACTGGCATGAGGAAAAAAAAATACGATTATTGTATAAAAATCTCTTCCATTAAATAACGGAATTCTAATCATTCTACCTAGTCGTTTTTAAAAAAAACCTCCACAAAACTTATTATTTTCTTTTATTTTGCTCCTTTCTTCTAAAAAAACTAGTATAAGAGCAATGGCGCAAGGGTATTCCATTATAGAGTATTTACAGATATTTAACACACCATTAAAAGATGTGAGAAGAATGCAAAAGTGAAATTGAAACCTGGTAAGATCTTGTAAATTTGGAAAGCTATACATTACCACAGTATCACCAAGTAAGGTATTATTAAATTACAGATCCTCCCGTTGCTGCCCTGTAGTATTGTGATAGTGAGAACACAATTAAACTCAATGGGGGCCTTTATACATCTTTCAACATGTGGTTTATAATCTACAATATGCTTTATACATAATATGTACATTTTGACAAGGAATCTAATATTCATCATAGTTTTGGTGATGAGTGAACATAATACTAAAGAACTTATTTTATAATGTATCGATTTTTTCTGATTCTTCATTTAAAATCTGTTTTTCTTTTTAAATATGTCTTTAGATCAGTGCTGAACTAAGCAATGTGTATATTCCATACATTAAAGATGGAAACTATGTGCAATTACTGTCAATCTATAATATTATTTGTATTTTATATATATTACTTACATGAAATATGTGTGGGGTTTCATTTCTAACATTTTTTACTAAACTTTGTATTTTTGTTCAAGTGTTATTACTATTATAATCTTTGCTATGTATTTAAGATCAAGATTGCTTATAAGAACTGAAGGGGCGGGGAGGACGGGGAGTTTCTTCGAGCCTTTGTGATCAGCTTTTTCTGAGTATGTGACAATCACCGATGTATACACATATGCCTATTCAGTCTGGCTCGCTACTGTGCACACTAAGTGTAAATTCATTAGAAGAAAAATCTACTTTAGCTACAATGTGATTGTAAAATATAGAGAATTTCCAAATTCAGGTCTCATTGGATTCATGACGAGTATGCACTTTGAGTATCTACGTTCCAGTTTTATGGAAATGGCAAATGCGCAAGCCCAATAAAGAGAAAAATGGCAAAAGTACTGGCTCAGATGGAAAAAAAAACATCTAGAAAAACTTTGATAAAACGAAAAATAAACAAAACTGCAAATCATTAAACCTCGCATTTTCCCATTGCCACATACTAGTCTAAGGGTAGGAAGATTACAAATTTGGATGATAAGCTACTGAGCTCTTATTTATATTTATATGAATATATGTAGGCCATAAGTATTCAATTAATTCAATTGCTACAAAAATGCACGCGGCAAATTGGTGACATTCTAAAAGAACTGTATATTAAACCAAACTGTTTACCATCAAAGATAGGAAACAAAAATACTTTGCTCTTTTGAAGAGACACTATATTTAAAAAATTAGGAGCAAGAAGAAATGGCAGAAAGGCAAGAAGATAGGTGAATAACACCAGCATAGGAGGCTCAAGACTTAAAGCTTTTCAGAGAAATTGTGTTGAAGACAATGTGGACACAGTGGACAACTGAGCATGATGATGATGATGATGAACATGGTGAAAGATCCATTTTTAAAATAAGGTTAAAGAAAAGAAAAGTACACATATATCTTTTATTACTTAATATGTCTGTATTTTTTTATTGTATACCTGTTCTTTTAGTCTTAGTATACATTTTGAGTTAATGTTGAAGCTATCAAGATTTTTTTATTCAATCTGACCATACACGTTATGTAAAATATTTTCCCTGATTCTCTGAAATCAAACATTTAAAACATTAGGTATTATTAGATATATTTCTTCTTCAATATTATATGCTTTTGAGACGCTTGATTATTAAAAAAAACATAAATAAAAAAAAAAAATAATAATAATAATATTAATGATAATAAGAAGAAGAAGAAGGAGAAGGAGAAGAAGAAGAAGAAGAAGAAGAAGAAGAAGAAGAAGAAGAAGAAGAAGAAGAAGAAGAAGAAGAA
>RQTK01000224.1:53187-63816 GCA_003991915.1 Elysia chlorotica | reverse complement strand
AAAAATGTGTCTTTGTCTACTTGTCTTATCTGTTGGTCTAAGCTAGACCTAGGTTTGTGGCTGTCCCTTTCTATACTACTACTACTACTACTACTACTACTACTACTACTACTACTACTACTAATAATAATAATATAATTATAATAATAATAATCCTCCAGAGCACCGGTGTCATTATTTTCCTATCATTTATCTATTGCACTGGATTCGTAATCTGTAGTTCCTGCCCCCATTTGCTGCCCGCCCACCCTCTCCGAACCACAGACACCGCAAGCTAGCGCGCTGATATGCCCGGAAGCGGGCCGCCATTTTTTTGTAAGCGGTCTAGGGTTAGTTATATGTCTATGGTTTTGACAAACATGCCACTAATTGTGAGACAAAACAAAAAAAACGAACGCTGTAAAACTTCGTGTTTACATTCGCAAAGATCAGCCCGCAACGAAGACAGTTATGACAGTCGGCGAAATATTGTCCAATCGGAATTGAGACGAAAGTTCTGCGATTAGTGGCATGTGTTTTGACAATACGATGAACTCTTCTTCGAGAAAGTATAAAAATTATAAATAGGGGTTATTCCGTATCATAAAAGTGTATGCGAAACAAGTTTCATATTTGGCGATTCGGGATAATACCATAACGGGCGACAGCGGGCGCTATGGTAAATTATGGGTATTATAGAAAATATCAAAATACCGAAATATTCCAGTGATAAATTTTGTCACAGTAATAAATTGCAATTGCATAACATTACATGACGCTCTTACCGGCTCCATCTTTCTCCACCCACTTTTTGGGGATACGTAGCACTCAAACATTTCGCTCAAGAAAAATACTAACACCGTTTTGAAGCCCTTTCTTGAACAGTTTTGATGTAGATACAATTTTACTTTGCTCTCGTACCTTGAAACCTTCGGGCACAGTTCGTGGGAGTTATTTTTAGGAGTGGTGGTGCTAATTCCACGTAATATCGCTTATGTATTTTAGCTCCAAGTTTTAAACAGAACACACACCAAATTGTTAAAAAATAAGAAAAACCTATAAATTAATGACCAACAAAAAAAAACAAAAAACATTTGCAGTTTATTTTAAACAATACTTAGACCGTCCTGCTCCGAAGCAATGGATATATAAACTATACTTATTGTTTGGTCCGCTAAAACCCATTTGGCTTGTTGGTACCGTAAAGGCACAACATATATATGTTAGCTGACAAAACCAAAGCACTTTTCACACACTCACAGCATACCAGTAATAAAACAAACAAAAAAGAAATTTAAATGCAGCAAGAACTATTGCGCATTTATATTTCTGAATCACATATATATAGATAGAGAGAGAGAGAGAGAGAGAGAGAGAGAGAGAGAGAGAGAGAGAGAGAGATGATGTTGACATCAACATCGATTTTAAAAACATTTTGGAAGCTTTTTTGTCCTTTCAACTCTCATAAATTGATTTTGGGAAGAAAAAGAAAGAAAGAAAGAAACAGTAGGCTTTCAACCCTTTTTTCAACTTTATTAAGTTTGGACTCTTTCAGAAGAGTTATTATACTGATATTTAAACAAAGAACAGTTCATACATTAATGGTGGTGGTTTGACGTATAAATTATTCGAAAATTTTGATTAATAACTGTGTATTTCTCATTTTGTTGAAATCTTTTATGTTTTCTGTTGAAATCATATGCCTATCCCTAGGCTGTATAGCAATTTTGTTTGTAATCTATAAAGAAGTAGCATATGAATATAATTATACGGATATACCACTAATAAAGTTAGAAAAGGACTTATGTCTTTGGTATTGTTGCTGAGGGAGGCGCACCGCTGTATCTAAGTACTGGTTGTGAAGTACTTCGCTTCCACCAACCTCTCTGGCAGGCTCATAGTCAGCCCGTTTCTGTCGGCGTGAATTTCCTCCATGGTTCTGTCTAGAGAAGACCTGGACCTCTCACTGCCGGCCTGGCTGTGTGACCTGTTCACAGCCTTGTTCACGGTAAAGTTCATGTCCACATTGTCCGTCACTAGCGCCACTTCCGGCTTTCGGCGAACTGACCCGTGCAGGGAGGCCAGCTCAGCTTCGTCCTGAAGGAATAAAACAGCAGTAGAGATATAAGCCTGGGACACAGTGATGCACCACAGAATTTATTCGATAGTGCTCTAGAATGATAACCAGGAGGTTCGAGGTTTGAATATCAGTTAGTGCCTCGACTCTTTCCCGGCTTCAAGATTCTCAGGGAACGTAATAGTACTAATACAATCAAATATTGAGTAATCATCATGGGGTACGAGGTAACTTGGTAGAGAAAGTGCCGTCTAATCTGAGTAATCAAGAGGTCCCTTACGAATTATATTCTTCATAAGGCCACCAATATTAATTTTCCTACATATTTGATTGCTAAATGCTATTTGTCTAAAGTAACAGATAGAAGTCCTGTCTTCCTCGCTACCAAGTTAAACTGTAATTTCCCCCAAGTGGTTATCTAGAATATTTAAAATCTGGAGACCTGACTAAAATAGTAAAAATTATCATAAAACGAGTGTCAGTTGTCCAATTCATTAAAATACACATTGCACCATTATTTCAAATTTGCAAAACAAAACAAAACATGCTCTCTCTATACACCTCGGTTATCAATGCAAATTGTACGTCGGAAAACTTCTAGACGAACATTTCAAGAACCTCACGAAGATTTGGTGTATGTTTTTTGTTTTAAACACATAGTGATTAGTAGACGAAAAACATTTACATTTATTTGAGAATTTTTTTTACACCGCATTTTAAAGGTTTATGAATATTTCAACAAAAGCAACAACTATTAAAAACAACATCATCGAACATAATTAAAAGATGACTTACGCATATGGTGAATCAATAAGCAAAATAATAAATAAAATAAAAATTACTTTAATTTCCATTTGAGCCTGAAGTGTCATAAAGTCTGTCCCACTCCTTGGCACAGTAGCATATGTGGCATCTAAAAACGTCAAAACAGAGAGAGAAATAGTGCATTGCTTGTTATTAAGTTGGTGTCTTTTATATACGCCTACCAGAGTAAATTGATCATTAATAGCATTATTATAGTAGTCGTCATCATCATCATCATCATCATCATCATCATCATCATCATCATCATCATCATCATCATCATCATCATCATCATCATCATCATCATCATCATCATGATAATCATCATCTTTAAGTAGACCATCATCATAATCCATACCTGCAATGACAACTGGAGCGTCCAAAAATAATATATTCTGCTAAAGTGTACTTTTAATAAACTAGAAAAAAACCTTGTGCGTAAAAGTGTAGTTAAACCTATGTGTGCCTTCTTTTCTTAAACATCAGGAGTCCTACTGTTTCATTAAAAATCTATATCATTTAAAATTAGAACACATTTTGTCATGAAAATTACAAAGAAATGGCAGCTCAAATCGACTGGAAACTTTCCATGTGCATTGGTTTTACTCTCTAATAGTTACAAAAGAAAAAAAATTCCTCTTGAAGTTCCACAGTAATTCGATTTTTTAGCATCTCCTAAAATAGAAATAGATCAAAAGTAAGTTAAGTTGGGGTACGTTCAGAGATGAAGTGTCAAAATTGAGCTGATTTGCGTTCGCTGATACTCATAGTTGTCTTCCCTTAATTAAAAAATAAATAAATGATGAAGTATTGCTCTTGAAATTATTTTAGCTGTGTAGAGAAAAAAAATATCATTTTATTTGCTGAACAAACTCCAGTTTCCCACCCAGTTTTTCTCAAAGATTATAACATTAGAAGCAGTTAAGTTGGGGTACGTTCAGAGACTTAGTTAGCTAGAGTTTCTAAGGCCCTGTTTTAACACTTTTGTCCTGCCTGCAGTTAGAGCAGTGAAAGTGCTCTAAGAGCGGATAAGACATAGCCTTTTATTGATTTCATTCTTTCTGCGTCCAAATTAAACCATCATCATCAGCATGTAGTGCTGTGCCGGTTTACGTTGGCGATCATATCCATCCATATCTCTCTGTTCTCGTATTTCACAATCAGGTCGCCCCCTTCGCTTCCCCTGATTCATCTTCCTAGCCCGTCCCAGATATTTTCTCTGTATTCTTCTCGCTCTCCTTCCGTTCCTTTGTAATAACATGTTCTTCACAATGTCTGTGCATGAAAAGCATCCAGTTTTTCCTCTTCTGCTCTACTGAGGACCCAGGTGCCGCAGTTATTATGTCGATTTTGCGAGGGCCTTATAAAGTATTTTTGTCTTTCTTTTTATTTTGTCTCCTGATATCTATACGTTCATTAACTTGACGAGTGCTGCCGTGGACGGTTGTTTTCTTCGTTCGACATCTTCTCTATCTCCAAGTCCAAGCAGTGAACCTACTTTTTTTTAGCTCCTCTCCAGTCGTCATTGTTGTTTTATAGTATGGTGAATTTGTTTTTTTTTCTGCGTTAACCAGTAGCTTGTGCTTTTCGTATCTTCTCTATGTCGACTGGTTCTAGTGAAATAAAGTCCACGTCGTCAGCGTATGTTACTTTGTTTTGTAAGTACTAAAAAGTAAACGCGAAAACAAAACAAAACTTTACAAAGATGTTCTGTTAGCGTTTTTGAAAGCATGAAAGAGTTGGTAAAAAAAAATAGTACGATATAAAAGTCATCTAAAAATACAAACGTTAAAGACAAAACAATCGCTCGCTTTCTGAGTGATAATTTCCTCAACCCATACTAAAAAGTTCGACGCGAATGAGAAAAATGCTTTTTAGTTAAGAGTAAATCGCCCCAATTCCAACCAGTCCCAAATCCGTTCAAAGACTTCATGCCTTAAGATAACTGGAACCGTATTCATTAGGGGTCGTAAGCAAGACCTAAAAACTGACGTTGTTAGTGGCCTACTATATTTTACGTAGGCTACACTAAGCCGGTATTCATGGTGTTAAGAAAAAGGAAGTAAAGCCTGAAACTGTAGACACAATTATAATTTTTCGAACTTAATTTAAGAATATAAAAATTAGGTACCAAATCTTAAATCTATTATCACTTTCTTTATTACGATGAATTATTGGGCAGATTTTGTAATTTTTTCTACTGTTTTAATTGAAGAGATAATTTATGAAAAATCACAAGAATGCGTGCATGCACAATTAGGTGTGACGAAGTGGTAAAATTAAAAAGGAAAACCTCTAAAATGCTAATAAAATGACACAGAAGTTATTATTGTTGATTTTTCATCGTCTACATAGCAGGGGCAAATCTACGTCAAAATTTAGTACTAGGAAATTGGTCGGAAAGTCGGACTCAACCTACATCTGAAATTTAAATGTATACTATTACCTGTTGATGGGAACTTTCGGGTACTAAATTTTGATGTAAAATACACCTGCTCCAAGGCACATAAAAAATCTGTTATATTTACTTCTGTGTTTTCTATACTACATATGTTTGTGGACTTTCAAATTTCTAAGGCAAAAGGCCTCTGAACCCCTGAACCAAATGACTTTAAATTTTGCAAGAATCTTATCACGCAGACATGGCTGACTAATAATCCGAATGCGGACATCTCGAACTTTCCGATTAAATCATTCCGAAGACATAACCGTCGAGTCGGGTGCATTGGTATAATTCATCGCTTCAATCTGGAAGGAAAGTTGACAGTAGGTGATGTACATAACTACACCCATTCCATTATTTTGAGGTGGCTGAATTAATATTAGACTTTAGCACATGTTTTCTTAAATTAATATGTATGTATTTTTCACCTTATTGAAAGATCAACAAAACTTCAATGTCCGAATTCATCAAGAAGTACCAAGCCATGGTTTCAACACTATGTCTTAGAAAAGGAATAACAATTATATTGGGAGATTTTTACAAAATCGCACCCTCAGAGGCTAAAACACTAATTGTTGGCACAGTGTAATGAATTTCAACTTCAGTACACAATAAAACTATATCTTGGACTGAGTAGTTACAAAATAAAGTAATATTGCTTTCGTGAAAAACGTGGGGGTGTTGGAAAAACATGTTTCAGATACTTATTTTATGTTCATTGAATTTGATGTACCAAAACTACCCCAAGAAAAGTTCAAAGTCATATTATTATTATTATTATTATTATTATTATTATTATTATTATTATTATTATTATTATTATTATTATTATTATTATTATTATTATAATTAAGTTTAGACGCAAACTGTGTTGATAGAGACTGGCTAAAAGAAAGAGGACACCCCCCCCCCCCCCACTAGTGCAGCGTGAGACCCCCCCCCCCTCAGCGAAAATTCTCAACCCTGCAGTCGCACACACTTGTGTATGTTCAATGGTGGATGAGGAACAACCTGTTTCCAACTGAATTTTTAAACTCCATTGAGATCTCAGGACTCCCACAACATATCCTCTCATTAAACGTTGGAATGCCGGTGATGCTGCTTAGATCTAAAAAGCCCCCAGATAGAGGGAACAAGATGCATCATTCGTTCTTGCAACAGAAATACAGTAGAAGTGGAGATAGCTTTCGAGGCACACAAAGGTGAGATTCATTTGGTGCCTAAGATACCGCTTCAGCCATCAGACACAACATTCCCATTCAATTTCTAAAGAAAGCAATTGCCTTTGATGGGTTGTTTTGACATGACTATCAATAAGGCACAGGGATAAACTTTGCATTCCATCGGACTAGATCTACAACAGCCAGTCTTCCCCCATGGGATGCTTTATGTTGCGCTGTCCAGAGGCGGAAAGCGAGACAACATTGCTTAATTGTGCTCACCGCAGTCATCGATAACAAGAAATTAATGTGGTCTACAAAGAGGTCAATGCAAAGTTTTTTTCGTTTGTTGCTAACTAATATCTTTCTCCACAGGTTATTTTTCTCCGGTGATCCATAAAATCTCTTTCCACATTTGATAACTATGCATCCCTCTCCCTCTCTCTCTCTCCCTCCCTCTCTCTCTCTCTCTCTCTCTCTCTCTCTCTCTCTCTCTCTCTCTCTCTCTCTCTCTCTCTCTCTCTCTCTCTGACACTCCGTTCGTCAAACGGGTAACCAACTAGTTTAAGTAATATTTTAGTTGATTTTTAGCTTACCTTTACTATTTCGAAACACCTAATGATACATGCATGAATTTCGGTACCATTTCGTAGACTTTACTCACAATGCAGACGTATGTTACTTCCGACTTGTAAGCCTAACTTTCGAGCCCAACTATAGGACAGTATCCATTTGTGCTTGGGTCAGACCACATACAGGGTACCCCTTGAGAGGGCTAATACTTTCTTGGAATTGGGGCGGCCTACCCTATTCCTGTTCCATCAAATTACACGTCTCTTAAGTTTCCGGAAACTGCCATATTGCGCAGCGTGGGAACGTTTTTCTTGAATGCAAATGAATGCTTTTTGCACCCTTCCGAAGTTTGTGCTTCTGCAAAATCGATATCCTGTGGTTTTTGTCTTTGTTTGTTCGTGATTTTCTTGTAAATGACGTTTTACCCAACAACCCCCCCCCTCCTCAAAATTTAACGAAAGACCACCTTCAACCCGTCTACACTCAAGAATCCTTTAAGGACCATGCCTGAAAATTTGAAGTTGTTATCAATATTATAGACTATAGTCCAAAAGTTTGGTATCTGTGATGTTACACAATTTTATTATATGCGAGACTAAAGTTGACGTTCCGCTCAAATGTGTCTGGTACCTAAAAGAGCGCCTTCATTCAAATTATTCAGAAACGCAATTTCATAACTTAGTGAGTTTTACAGCTAGAAAGACAAAATGGGTGTTTTTGTGATCCGTAGACAGATTTGCATACTGGGTATAGTTTCAATCACATTTGAGGGGACACAGAAAGTTTGAAGTTTGAATTTAAGTAATCTGCCGCAGGAAATTGAGACTTTTCTAAACAATCCTCTACTGGGAGAATCTTAATGAAACTGGGCAGTGAGTAGGAAAGTGTAGATCAAACAGTATAGAGGATAGGGGGCCAGGAAACAAGGAGAACGTTGGAAGGAGAACGACGCCAGCATACAGTTGAGGAACTGAAAGGAAATTCTACGTCAAAAGAAAAAACCAACCTCTTCAACAGAGAAAGAGAACAGAATGGAGATAGTCATTTCAAATCTCTATAGAAAGAGCCTATCTCCAGTTCTTAAACATTCTCATTCTCTTTAGGGTGAACAAGTACATCTTGGCAGTAAAGAAAATGTCATGCAAACAGCGATGGTCTAGACGTGATTCCTGGACTGGCTCAAATGGGAAAGATGATAGACGCCATAATCCACCCAGTCCCGCCTATGTCCTGCCTATGAGGGTAGCTGGGATGTCTTGGACCCTCCAAAAGTTATGTGGCCCTCCTACAAAGTCAACTGGAATGACATGGACCCTCGCAAGCGGGCGTCAAGCGTATATGCATAATTATGTGCATTGTATCAGAGATCACTCCATGCACCGTTCTCCCCACCGGTGCTCTCATGTACACAGTGTGCCCACCAGATCATGATAAACTTCGGGGTAGACGTTGCGGCCGTTCATTAGGACCGTGGCTCGCGAGCAATCCCTTTATCGTGACGCAAACGGACAGCCGAAACAGTGCTCCAGAGTTGAACAAGGGCGTTTTTTTTGTCTCTGTTGCATCTCATTATTAAGGAATTACAAGAATTTTTATGAGTTAACGAGACCGTTCCTTACCTCTTCAATGGTGAATCTAATTTAGGAATTACAAAAATATCCACAGATGAATGAGACCGTGCCTTATCTCCTCACTGCCGGATTTTATTATTGAGGGAGAGAAAGGGACACGAGTAAAAAAGACAGAAAGAGAGGCGAAAGAGTACACCCACAACCTACGTTTGTGGAAAGAGGTGACTGCAAAGGTCGCATACTTACCCGCCATGTGCAATCATTTGAGCTGAGAATCAGGACCCATTCCCCCATCTATACCAAGTAAGCATTTCTTTAGAACGGGGGAGAGTGTGGTAGTAGTTAGCCTAAAGGTTCCACCCCGAACTTTTGGGCTCGGGTGGAAGGCCAATTCCGCTAGAAGTAGCTGAAGAGGACAGACCCCAACATGGAGCTGCCTTCGACTCAGCAGCTCAGTAAACCAACCGAGATGATTGTGCAGCATAGGCAAGAGCCATCACACTTTCATATCTTAACAAAACTAAGCAGACCATTAGTTTACATAACTACTAAATATGATATTTTGTAAATTGCACACACAAAAAGTTAAGAATATTCACAATCTATGGACTGCTAAAACTAAAAGCGACATACCTAGGTTTGTATTCGCGAAACCACTGTTATTTTGCTCTGTGTAGGATGAAGAAGACATGGCGAATGAAGACATTCCACCAGCATGGTAACCTCCCTTCACAAGACCAGTCTGGCAAAGAAGTAAGAGTTCATTTGATTCACTGTATTTTAAAACTTTTTTCCAATCAAAAATATAAATGTCTGGTTTCGCCCTGAGGTAGGATGATCACCGTGCGAAACTTACGACGCAAAACTTTAACGTTGTCTCTAACAGAACTAACGCGTGTTGTCTTAGGATGCCCTGTAGCCCATGCCAATAAAAAGAGAGACAGAGATGCCGTTGGAAGTTTATCTTATATGTTCTGCATTTTCAGCAAAATATAATAATTAAAGAGCTCTGGCCCTGTAACTCTTGGTGTCTTATTAAAAAAAAATTATCGTTGGTAAAATTGCTTTATCGCAGCGTTCTCACACTCACAAAACAGATGAAATTGTGTATTGTAAATTGTGAATTGCCTTCGAAGAAAACATGTTGTTAAGATTTCAAAGCGTCTCGGTTGAGAGGTGCAGATTATGAGAACATAATTCCGAAAATCTTATGATCTAATTACAAATTTTTTCTATAAATAAGTCTTATCGGCTTCCAGAAAAAGTTTACGCCGACTTTAATCTTTAGTTTTACCTTAACGGTCCTTATCCCCCCAAAACAATATTCCGCCATTTTCACTTTCTAAAACCTGCCGGGCACTATCTAATATTATCTATAAAACCATTTACAATGTTAACCAACCCAGAGATCTCACTCCGCATAATCATCTAATGCACGAAGACAGATCCAAATCTTTCATGTAAAAACTTGTTAAAATAACTATAAGTAGGCTACTTAAAAGTGTTAATTGTATGTACCGTGATTACTGACTACAATGCATACGGTTTATATGGCAAACAACAACAAAAATTGGAAACATCGATGTCTTGTGAATTCGACGATTGGATGTTAGTTTGTACCTATAAAAAGTTTAACTTTGACTCCTTGTGAATAAACAATGGGCTTCAAATACAAAGAAATGTTACCTGCTTTCAATTCTCAATACATTGTAGGATGATTACATATAAAATCAATTGGTATTAACTTACAGTTTTATTCGACAAAGAAAGCGAAAGTAGTTACCTGAGATCCATGTTCCGAAACTGAGCTCATATTTGCTGCGTGACCTGTGAATGGAGCAGCAACAAACCTTCCAATTGTGAAAATATTTAACGAAGGATTCATATCAATAACACCGTCAAAGTTGTGCCTTTGTTGTCGTTATTGTTCTTCTTGTTGTTTGTGTTGTTGTTGCGTTCTGTTGTTGTTAAAGCTTTGTTCTTGTTGTTTTTGTTGTTCTGTTATACTTTTTTTCATTACTC
>RQTK01000224.1:34277-46777 GCA_003991915.1 Elysia chlorotica | reverse complement strand
GTGGCAACACATATAATTATCACAATTTATTATAGAACTCGTCGCCGTGCAGGAGCCTCTTTGGAAATCAAGAGCACGAAAATTTATGGGGGAACCTTTTCTCGTAAATATAATCTTTCAGCTTGGCAGAAGCTAGTAAAGACATTACCGGAACACTGCAGGCCTTTTATTTAGATCTAGATATTTGTTATATTACAAAATTGTAATTACGCCCTGGCTTCACCACAAAACCAAAATATGAATTAGACAACACAACACACATATACAAAATCAAAGAATCAAAGCATACATAGGCTGGCTATGTAACAAATATGTTAGACAATCGATAGACATTTAAAAGTCAACGTTTGGAAACCTAGACCTTTACTCTCCAAAGAGGAAGAGGAAGACCAAGTCTGAGATTGAGAGATGAAATTGCATAACCAGTTCTAAATGCAGTGGATGGGAAAAGCAGACGATTGTGGTTTCTAAACGATAATTCGATATGGGCTCTTCGAAAGAGAGGAACCGCCTTAGTTTAAGATTTAGATTTAGAATATTTGTTTTACTTTTTACTTTTGCAATGGATTACGACGTTGTTGTCATGCAGCCACGATAGAGATGACAGCTCATTAAACTTATAAAATAATTTAGCTACTTACTTAACTTACAAGTGAACTCTACTAAAATTGTACTCACCAAACTCACAAATAAACTGCTTGTCCTGATCACACACGGTGTCCCCCCAGTCCCAGAAGTCTCCCTGCTCTCGGAACATGTGGCCGCACTTTCGGGATTTGGTGTTGTTGAGGGTCACATCGGTACTCACTGGACCAGATGAGAGCGGGACATAGATAAAAAGATAAGGTGTTGATAAAACACAATGTTTTTACAATCTACCCCGAGAATGCAGGAACAGTAGTTAATTAATCGTTTAGAACTTCTCACAACTACCTTTGGATCCGTTGAGTTAGTTTCTTAACGTCTAGTGTCAGTAGCAAGGCTATCATTATGGACGGCCGTCCAGACTAACGTCTGACAATTTTACGTTCTGTCATACAGAGACAGTGCGGGGATACCAGGATTCCTGTCTCAGCTGGTCACATTATAATGATCAGTTGGGTACGAAATTGTACAAAAGCATTTTTGACCAATCGCGGGTTCCGAACCGATTAGGAGACCACTTGCGCCAGTTTGCCCTCCATTTGGCTCCACTCTGAAGCTGATACATGTAGTAAACTCGCTGGTTTCACGCACGACTCAGTCCGCGAGATAAGGTGATTGGAGCGTTTGAAAACAAATCCGTGATCAGTAATTCGGTATTTTGAGCAGGCAAACAGTTTTTTAATTATATCTCTAGGACCATGTCCACACAATATACAATGTGCATGAAGGTGCTACGCTACATAGATTGATGGGCATATAATTTCAGGGCTAATTATCCCCTAGAAGACACCTCTCGTTAACGGCAAAGCACCACACAAACCGTAGATGGTAAATTCATTTTAATGTGTTTTTTGTTCTCACCATAAGCCATCCAGAAAATATAATTGTACTAAAACCGTATTTTAACTTTTAGATGCACGGTGTACAATGATTTACACCCACGTAAGTAGTTGCAGGTGATCGGGATTCCTCGAAATATCAGAGAATTGTATGAAAATTGTTGATGTGACACGGTTCAAAAAAAATATTTTATAGTAACTAATCTATAAACATGTTCATAGGATTAAAATTATTCTCGTAATACGTCATCCTCACAGGATTTTTAGAGGACAAGTTCTTGTTTCCAGTAAAAAGAATTCTATTTCAGCAAGTTGGTTAATCCACTCCCATGCGAATGGTGTCCCTGGCTGAAATTCTTTGGGGCTACTTTTCCTCTTGTATTTTATGCCAATGGTCATACTCGCGGCTGAAAAGCAGATGATACAGAAGAGATAGGGAAATGCTCGTGAAAAATGATCGTCTCGATACTTTGTGGTTGTGAAGTATTGGGACGGTAAAGACAGAGTATTGGGACGGTAAAGGCAGTGAAGGATTGGGACGGTAAAGACAGTGAAGGATAAGCGGGATGGAAGAGGGTACAGGATAGGGACTCGCCGTATAGATTTCCTCAGGGGAACCTGGCGTTAAACCCGTTAAAAAATCCCGCTCTTATCTCTCTCTCTCTCTCTCTCTCTCTCTCTCTCTTTCTCTCTCTCTCTCTCTCTCTCTCTCTCTCTTTCTCTCTCTCTATCTATCTATATATCTATCTATGTAGAGAGTGGGGGGAAAACAAAGGTATATGGAAACATGTAAAAAAGCAAGGGAAAGAGAGGAAAATCCGACGATAACAATTTACATGTATAATTCTAATTACAACAGACGCGGGCTAATCCTAATTGAGAAGGAGAAAATAGTGTCTGCTGGTAGACGTCGAGAAATTTTCCACTGCCATAATTTATGGACATCGACTTATGGTGTGAACGGAATGCGGCGCAGTTGAGCATGGCTGAGAAGTGCAGGATGTTTGAAAATGTTAACAAGGGTAAACACAAGTCTCGAGTGAACACAGCGTTTTGGGGAAGAAGATGAGAGCTGGAAAAGGTTGTGGAGAGATATGTTGAGTCATGCTAGGTAGACGGACTTGAAACGGTTTTTGAATGGACCAATGAGAAAAAGAGAGAAAAAGGGCACAATGAGGAATTAAAGAGCTATCAGGATTTTTGTGGAGGATTTTTGTGGAATTTCAGAGAAAACTAATGATGTAATAATGTTCATGTAAAAAGAAAATGAAGCTTTAAGAAACAGCTACCAAAATTGAAGCAAATACTTATGGTTTGATGGTAAAGGAAAAGAAAGGGAAAGAAAAAATGGAATGGTAAAATTCTTATTGAGAATTGGCACTGAAGGAGAATAGCATAAAACTAAAATGTGATGGTAGGAGAGCGTAGAAAAAAAAGGAAGGCGGCGAGGGGGAAAGAACGTTTTGAGAGGTGGAATATTCGATGAAAAGAAAATGAGAGAGAAAAGGCGTAGATTTGCAGGAGGAAATTAGGGAAACAATTAGCTAGCCTTAAAATTATGGAATAAAATGGGGATGAGAAACATTCAGAAGGTATATAATAAGGATATTCTTTGAAGAATCGCAAGGGTAAAGGCGTAATTGGCATCCATGTTCCACTGAAAGACATGGATTTATTTTAATATAAAAAATATTTTTTTTAGAATATGCATTAGCCCATATTATTAATTTAATTTTTCGTCGATATGATACATGCCATTTTGGTCCGTTTTTATCCCTCCATTGTTTTCTTTTTTTTTTTTTGCTTTTATGTGTATCAGATCTGGCGATACTGGTCCATTTCTATCTGTAATAAGTTGCCTTGATGAAGATATATTGATATGAGCTTATTTTCTTATTGTAAAACTGAACGGGTTGTCTATTTTCTGGGTGCTCTCTCTCTCTCTCTCTCTCTCTCTCTCTCTCTCTCTCTCTCTCTCTCTCTCTCTCTCTCTCTCTCTCTTCATCCCTCGCTCTCTGTGCTTTCCATTCCCACTATGTGTATATTATGTTCTAGTCAGCCCTTTTCATTTATAATGCTCAACGAATTTAATAATTTTGAATAATGATCTTTGTTCAAGATATCCACTACTTCTTCAATATTTTGTTTTATATGTATTTTCCGCGGCACGTTTATCGTATAGTTTTCTGATGAACCACATTAATTTTTTCTGCTACTTACAGTCTTTTCTCTATCGCCAATACTTACTTGTGAATTTCTCTATCTATGTAAATTCGGCCTGCAGTGAAAGGTTGTTTGTCACACAATACCAATATACAAGATTCCACAAGGCTCTAGGGACAGTTACAACTAAAAGCAGGACAAGAAAATACGCGGGTGTGCGCTAGCAGCTTTCTGGGCAGCGTCAGCGGGTGAGTAAACAACTACGGATCCCCTTGTACAAACATGGGCAAAAGGCAAGTCACCTCAGGACTATGAAAGCGGCTAACGTGGAAGAAAAATGGAGGGGGCGGGAGGGAGGCTTGGTGAAAAGGAGTATCTATGTTTGTGTCGCTATCCTACGCCCTTCGCATAATGCCAACCAAACCTTTATTTGAAAGAAAAAAATTAAAGGGATGAGACATACAGAAAACGATTCATAATGTTAACACTATATTATTGCCGTACAGAGTTTGAACCTCTACCACATTACAACTAAAGTTTCGGCATATTTGCCTATCAGTTACATTGGCTCTAGCTAGATATCTGCTCCCTAATAAACATTTCATAGACACCCCTGCAGCGCATTTATGTTTAGTCTAGGTGACATTTAGGCAAAACTATTAATTTTGTTAATAGTTTAACTGCACATGCACAATATACCTACTTTTCATGAGGTAAAAAAATCAGTTGAAAAATTTGAATATTGCATTCATTTGAATCTTAACGTTCAGCATTTCCGGGAACTACTTCATCAAGGGTACCTTTGATCTATTGAATAAGATCCAGAGGCCTCTGTTTTATGATAGATGTACTATGACTGATTTCTAAAGCTATTCAGGTCTCGCTATTAATGCACAAAGGGTGAAACAAAGCAAAACAAAATGTTTCTTGAAAAGACACTGTCTTTTGAACGGATGCTTATGTATAAAACAGACCGATAGTATCAAAGAAGTCCGATTTTATAAACTGAGGAGCTCCAGATTTGATGAGCTTTGGTTGAATTTAATTTTGATGAAAATGTAAACAATTATGACGAAACAGTTACTGTTTTAATCGCCTCTCGAACATTTAAAGAAAAGTTGAACCTGTTTTTCTTCTTTGCTATTTAAGTGTGTGAAATAGATAAATAAAAAAAACAAATTCCCATAAAATTGTGAACTACCAAACTTGGTATCAAGTGATTAGTAACTACCACATCTATATTCCACCAAAGTCGGTCGTTGATCACTTACAGAGACACACCGTGTAATTCTTGTTTTCATTGTGGCAGTTTGTAATGCAGTACTCCACGCTGAGTTTGTCGCTCCTCCACTGACGGGTGTACCAGAGTGTGGTAAGGCTCTTGGCTGGGACACCATTTGACGTGATTTACGTAAGTGTCTGGATAATGGGTCAAAAGTCAAAATAGGAGAATCAATTCCAGAGATCTAATCACCAAAGGGTCTTGGGGAAACAAGCGGTAGTGAAATTCCACCCTTTATCCCACAATGTTATCGATCAACGTGCGTTTACAATTATAATTAAGGATGATTAATGGATTTGCGTATACTCAGATGATTCATAAGATTATTTCAATAGCCAAAGTAGAAAAAAATCAAGTGAGAACTTGCTAACCCTCACATACCAAAAGACCAATAAAGTACATTAGCCTACTAACTGTTGATCCACATGTATTGTGGTGACCAGATGCCTACAGCGCCGATCCACAAGTCCTCTACTCGGGCATTTGGCATGGACGCCAGGCAGCGGGCTAGGTTTTGGCCGGTTCTCTATCCGACCGTACAGGATCTGTCGAAAGAGCTAAGCGAAGTTAGCCCCCTTATTGATAAATGATCCAAAGCACATTAATTTATAACAATGGAAGCTCCAACATTTTGCAATGTGTTTTATACGTCGCAAGATAGCTACGAGGAGAATGAATTTAAAGGAATTCAAAAATTTAAATTATTTTTGAATTTGCAACGCTATTTAAATGCTTTTCAAAGACAATAAATACCGAGATGTTAGGCTTACAAAACTATGAATGAACAATAAAGAGTCAATGAGTGGTAATCCGTGAAACAATCACGCCATCAAGCCTTCCTCTCCGCAAGGTTTTGAAGTATACCATACTTCCAGGTTGTGTCATAAGCTTTTTCTAGATAAAAGAATACAGCAACCTTGTGTTGGTCGTTGATAAAAGCCTGTCTAATGAATGTTTCAAGGCGGAAAAAGTGATCTGTAGTACAATTTTTTGCCCCGTTACATTTTTAGTGGTAAACTTTTTGTATGCTATAGCTTAGATGTTGACCAAAACAAACATATGAAAAAATAAGTAGATTTCTTGTATAACTTTTACAAAAGTAGAAGTTTGCAAAGATTTATAGTATAACCCGAGAAATTGGAACGGAGAAATACGAGGTTTAGTTGTGTTTTTTTTTACTCTTTGCTTTGTAATAAACCAAAATCAAAAGTCTCATGTCATATAAACCTAGCTTGCCATGAGCTTAAAACGGTGTTATAGAGTTGTTTATAGATGTGTTATATGGTGTATGATTTATTTAGAAAATAGTGCGTTTTTGAAAACTTGCACTTGATGATCCCTGACCAATAAAAAGAAACATAAAGCCACAATTCTATCGGCTATGTCGGAAAAATGACCTCTGTTGACGATTTCAATCAGACCTATATTATGCTATAAAGTGAAACCACTAAAATTCCTTATATTCCCACAATACCCAATTGCAACATACCTTACTAAATATACTAAAGAATTTTTTTAAAATTTTAATACAAAAATGCATATAAATAACATCAAAGATAGCGCTGGTTAGACTTAGACCCACTGCAGCCATGCATTCAACCAATAAAAATGTACCTGAAGTAAAGTTCCAGCCGTAGTTGGTAGCACCGATCCAGTATGGCTGATCCGCGCGGAGTTGAGACTTCACCTGAGTCATATCAACGTAGTGATGAAGATTCCACAGATCCCCTCCAATTTCGTAACAATGCGCACGGGCCTCGAACCAATTCCTGTTCCGGTTTACCCGCACGACGCATTTGTTGATTGGATGAGGCAGGCGTATAAAACACTCGAGTTCATTGCACTGACTTATCGTCTGATCATCACAATATGAGGCATCGCCTGAGTTTTAAGAGATATAGAATCTGTTAGTCGGTATCCCATTACTTAACATTATTACATGATTTCTTTCAACTTACTAATACGTAGAAAGTTTTTTAGTTTTGCTGGATGGGTATTGTGAGTTTGAGAATACTAAATGGGCAATAAGTAAGTATTATATATTATGACAACACAGCTTGGCCGAAGCACCATCATGCCATTGTCCTGGCATGTCTTACCTATACAGCAGAGATACGGATTCTCTGTGAAGCATGTGTCACTGCTGAAGCTCTCTTCCACTAGAGTCTTATTGGACGCCGTGGCACACATCACCTGTGAGTCCGTGTGGCTATTGAAGCCCTCAGTGACGATACTCGCATCTGGAGGGATATCAAAGAACCACATGAAATCTTTCATTGCAGTTTTTATTCATACGAGCTGGCAAACTCGGATACTGAAATGATAAGTAAACATGATTGTTTGTGATCAAAGTTTGTTCTGAAAAGTCTTTGTGGCGTAAAGCTATCAAGAACAATGCAAAAAATTGTAAACACTAATAGGAACACAATAATGAATAATCGCATTTAATTTGATTCAATCATCCTTCAAACTTCGATTGATTTCTAGCACTTTCTTCAAGCCGGTCGCAACCGATTTGGTGAACACAACTTGATCTATGAAGCAGCCTACGCGCATTAATGTCACAACCAGAAGTAAAATTACAGAGAGACGTGAACGTTAGAGGTCCATAGAGTGGAGGGCAGTGCGCGCAGCAAACTTCTCTAGAAATTACGCTGTATAGGGAGTGGGTTAGTGAGCAAAAAAATCATGAAGCCTATTTTGGGGGCTTAAAAAATCACTAAATCAGGCCTTAATAGAAAGAAAGTGCTTCTATATGATAATGGAAGCCGACTTAACGTAATACATTGGCTATGACTATGTATAGGCTACTAGTAAATTAAAATTATGAGGCAGAACTCCAGTGGATTGCCTTACAAGGGCCACCATTTCCTCATTCCTGCGGTCTTGCTGTAAACACAGCAGGGTAGAGTTGGGTCCCTAATCAATCAGATTTATTCTTGGGTTCAGGATGTTATTTCTAGTTGACGCCAGGTAGCATTCGTTGGGTGGGGCGATATCCATCCATAATCAACCTTGAACGCTTAAGTTTCTGGTCAGCTGACACCCACGGAATCAATCGTTGTTTTTGTGTTTGTTTTGTTTGTTGTTGTTCTTGTGGTTGTTGTTGTTGTTGTCATTTTTTTTTTTTTTTTGGGGGGGTTTTTTTTTTTTTTTGGGGGGGGGGGGGGTATTTAATTTCATTTTTATTGCAACATGTAAACCATTTATTTTGGGTTCCGTTGCAGTTATATTTAGTAGTTTTAAATTTAGTTTATGCATTTTCGTGTAGAAGATTTTTCTTTTTTTTTTTTGCAATCACATTTCTGCCAAACCCCTCATTGTTTATGTAGCATAGCAGTAGCCCTAATTGCCCATCGTATGTATTCAAAACATTGAACTTGAAGTGTTTGGCACCTTGGTCATCTAACTAAATGTATAACAGTGAATAATAGATCTTGGCCAAAAACGTTTTCCCTAAACATCAAAACTGAGCTGGTGGAACGTCCATTTAAGATTTCATTTTGTTCGATCTACAATATTTAGGCTATCATTTGGTTAGACACATAATATACCGTTGAAATGATTATAATAGTGCTGTAAATTGACAGTCATTTAAATTTGTATTATGTAGCCTACCCCTATAAGATCAAATCTAAACTGATAAGGACTCAGTGAACAGGATCCACATAAAGTCTATAGACCAAGACCAGTGTAAAACCTGAATAACAAAAAATAATGATAATAATAACCACTGACTCCACCAAAAAGGAATATAACCGTAGGTCCCGACTTAAAACTTAACTCTGAACTTTTTTGGGATAGTTAAGTGAAATTGCTGAATAAATGAAGAAACAAACGCACTCTTTCATAGGCACATTATTTTTGTGTTGTTTGTTTAAACAAGGCACATATAACAGTTGCATTGTAACTAACACTGAAAGAAAATATCCAAAGAAAGATAGGTTCGATATTCAGCTGGTCTTTGAAATCCCCTTATACAATTCTTTTGACAGCTTCAGAGATGCCAATCTAAACTTACGTTTGGGGTGTCAGAAGGCTCAGTTGGTCAGGCTGGCGAGCAGAAGGTCCGCGATTCGAATTGTCTGGTGCTTCGGTAACCGTATAGAATTCTCTCAGTAACCTAGGGACGTAAACCTATTACATAAAAATGTTTTACTCCTTACCTCGATTGTACTGGAAGATGAAAGAGCGGCTCCAGTTGGTGTAGTCGACAGCCTGAGTGCCACAGCTGAGCTGGTAGCCGCTCTGCACTGAGCTCAAGCAGAAACACTTGGGCGTGCTGGCCTCGGCACGACCAGTACTCGACATTGCCTACATACATGGTCACAACACTGTTAGGGCAAACAATGTGATACTCTACCCGCTTTCAAGACAACAATAACAATATCAACACATACAAAACAACAACAGCAACAATTTAGAATTGGAAGTAAAATAGGAAGGTGGCGGACAGATCAAATATTTTGATTTTCAGACACATGGTTGTTTGGGAACAGCTTGATTGAAGTGCATGCAGCACTCCTTTCATTGAAATTGAGAGATCGCTTACTGCAAAATAAAACGCCATAGATCTACGCGAGACATACTAAATAAGTGCACTTATCGTCCTCAACAGATCAAATTTTAGTTCAGAGCCCCGCAGCTATGGATTTGTTTTGTTTTTTAATGTTTTTGTTTATACAAAAATGTTTAATTTGAAAGCATATCACCTACTTAAACTGAAATGGCTCAGGGGCTGAGTATCTCAATGCTTATAAAATTAAAAATCGATCTCGCCGCGAAACGCGCTGCATGGGAACTTGGTTTCGACATTAGGTCAACTTTTTGTTGCGGTGCAGTGACCTGAATAACTTAGATTCCTATGGTCGATAGTATCAAAGAAGTCCGATTTTATAAACTGAGGAGCTCCAGATTTGATGAGCTTTTGGTTGAATTTAATTTTGATGAAAATGTAAACAATTATGACGAAACAGTTACTGTTTTAAATCGCCTCTCGAACATTTAAAGAAAAGTTGAACCTGTTTTTCTTCTTTGCTATTTAAGTGTGTGAAATAGATAAATAAAAAAAACAAATTCCCATAAAATTGTGAACTACCAAACTTGGTATCAAGTGATTAGTAACTACCACATCTATATTCCACCAAAGTCGTGTCTGTTGATCACTTACAGAGACCACCGTGTAATTCTTGTTTTCATTGTGGCAGTTTGTAATGCAGTACTCCACGCTGAGTTTGTCGCTCCTCCACTGACGGGTGTCCAGAGTGTGGTAAGGCTCTTGGCTGGGACACCATTTGACGTGATTTACGTAAGTGTCTGGATAATGGGTCAAAAGTCAAAATAGGAGAATCAATTCCAGAGATCTAATCACCAAAGGGTCTTGGGGAAACAAGCGGTAGTGAAATTCCACCCTTTATCCCACAATGTTATCGATCAACGTGCGTTTACAATTATAATTAAGGATGATTAATGGATTTGCGTATACTCAGATGATTCATAAGATTATTTCAATAGCCAAAGAGAAAAAAGATCAAGTGAGAACTTGCTAACCCTCACATACCAAAAGACCAATAAAGTACATTAGCCTACTAACTGTTGATCCACATGTATTGTGGTGACCAGATGCCTACAGCGCCGATCCACAAGTCCTCTACTCGGGCATTTGGCATGGACGCCAGGCAGCGGGCTAGGTTTGGCCGGTTCTCTATCCGACCGTACAGGATCTGTCGAAAGAGCTAGGCGAAGTTAGCCCCCTTATTGATAAATGATCCAAAGCACATTTATAACAATGGAAGCTCCAACATTTTGCAATGTGTTTTATACGTCGCAAGATAGCTACGAGGAGAATGAATTTAAAGGAATTCCAAAATTTAAATTAATTTTGAATTTGCAACGCTATTTAAATGCTTTTCAAAGACAATAAATACCGAGATGTTAGGCTTACAAGAAAAAGGCTTTCTAAACAAATTTAAGCACTAAACGTTGGTCAACCGGAACCTCGTTTCTTAGGGATAACCTTCCTTTTCTGCTTTAGTTATTTAACTTTATACAAAAAAATACAGATAGATAGATAGATAGATAGATAGATAGATAGATAGATAGATAGATAGATAGATAGATAGATAGATAGATAGATAGATAGATAGATAGATAGATAGATAGATAGATAGATAGATAGATAGATAGATAGATAGATAGATAGATAGATAGATAGATAGATAGATAGATAGATAGAGAGATAGAGAGAGAGACAGATTGGGTGGGGGGAGACAGACAGAGAAAAAGACAGAGCATTGTTATTAAAAATTTTTAATATTCACTAGTCTCTTTAACATCATCACCTTTCAAAGTGTTAAAGTAACATATACTTCCCCACTTTAATATCGTGCAGTTACTATGGACAAACGTGTGTCTCATATTTAAAAGGAAAAAAAGTTTATAATATTTTTCTCACACAACAAGTAGTACAACCCGAGTTTCCGTGTCTCGCACTGTTAATATAAAAAGATTCATTTTTTAACCAAAGCCACAAGATCGAATTCTGTCAACTATTTTCTAAAATTGCGGGCGCATAGAGACATTAAGAGAGATTCCATTGTTTATACTCAAGGACTTTTAAATTGGCAGGGGTCTTTTCAAGAAAACCAAGATTATGACTATATTTACGTTTCCATCTGGCTTCTTTTTAAGGCTATGGCTAAGGTTTTTGGGTACACAAGACAAACATTTTCATAAAATAGCTTTCTGACAAACAACTTAATCAAACCAAAAATATACCCCGCATTCATCTTATTCCATACCTCATGCCTTTCACTTAGAAAAAAGATACTAGTACATGAACTTGTAATTTGTTCATTCATGTAATTCATCCAAATTTTACATTATGTTCTGAAATAAAATGGAAAAAGAGTAGAGGGTAGGGGGTGGAATTATGACAGGGTTCAAATTCGGATCAAACAGTTGTGTTCCCTATTCGCTTTGTTAGTATAGTGTGAACACACTGTACCAGTGTGTATGTATCTCTCATAGTTAAGTCCTGGAACTTCTCTACGACATAGTCTAGTTCTTGGAGGAAGAAGTTCAGATAACCTACCCGGTACAAGTTGCCTCCCCTCCTTTCGCAGAAAGCTTGCGCTTTGGACCAAGTGTGGGCCTCGGTGACCAGGACCAGGCACCTCTGGTCCTCGGGTACCAGAATGGCGCCCTCCGAGTTGCACGGTTGTTCTTCATCTGAGAGATTGGTTTTGTATGTCATTATTTGATGACGAAAATAAGAGAAAATAAGAGAAGATAATGGCTGCATCAGCATCTTATGTAATTATATAATTCCTTGATCAAAAATAGAAAAGCATTGAATTAATAAACGTAGATACTTAGAAATATTGAACCCGAGGGAAGAGCAAAAGGTGGATTGTTTAGAGAGAAAGAGAAAGGGGCGGCGAGATAAATAAAAATTTAAAAAGGCAGAGCAAAAGACGCCCTGAAGGTCGGAACTACTACTACTACTACTACTACTACTACTACTACTACTACTACTACTACTACTACTACTACTACTACTACTACTACTA
>RQTK01000224.1:3884-26822 GCA_003991915.1 Elysia chlorotica | reverse complement strand
AAAAAAACATAAGATGTGTTTTGACCCTAAATGCGACTAAAAACCGAGAAGCTGTGCAGTTGTAAAAAATAACTGCAGAAACATGGGCAGCGGCACTCATCAATCTATACTCTCGTATGGGTGTCCCACAGAAAATCTCTTGGTGATTAAGGCGCACGGTTTTTGTCTCAATTCATGACAGAAGTAAATGGACTACTTAGGATTACGCAGTCGGCGACGGCACCTTGTCAACCAATGTGCAACGGGTTCTTTAAACATATAAGGTGTTGGCACAAGTTTTGAGAAAAGATTTAAGAATGTTGTGAGCCGACTCATCAATCTACTCTTTTTTGCGATTTTACGATAAAAGAATCAAAATCAGGGAGGTTGAACCTGGCGACCAAGTGTTGGTTTTATTACCAACAGAATCCGATAAGCACCTTATGGGGTAAAATTATTGGTTGGCACGAACGACTATAGAGTGAAGACTGCACGTCAATATGTTCCTCAAGCGCTACATCAGCCGCTATTAGGAATTTGTGCGGAAACAAGAGGTGTCCGACCTGGAGAAAGTCGTCGCCTGGAAATTTCACCAGATGGCGGTATTGTCAGCTTTTCCGGAGCAGCTGTGGTTCAAAAAGAAGCTGATGACACAGTCGTTTTGCAAAACTAGGAAATTGGGCGCAGAAAAAATTCTTCATTGTTTAGACAGCTATTTCCTACAGATCAAGCTCCACGAGGTGTGATGAACGAGCAAAGACTTAACAGGCGCGTCAGCGTCCATACGCAAAACCTTTGCGATGCGGGATCCCTTATGACACCAGCTACAGATCATGGAATATGGGGGATAATTTGAAAAATTACTTCTCCATTTGCAACACCTGTGGTCTGGTCGTACTGAAGCAGAAGGATGGATCGGATCGAATATGTAGCAATTATCGGCGGCTTCACAAGATTACACTTTTGACTGGCACTCAGAAACAGACGTGTTTCAAAGTTTAGCAAGGAACATCTTATTTTTAGCAATATCAACTTGAGCAAATGTTATTGATAGAAACAAGAAAACAAACAGAACATTGCAAAGACGGCGTTTATCACTATGGTCGTGCATTACCGGGTTGTCCGAATGCCTTTCGCTATGACGAATTCTGCAGCTACCGTGACTGCGCTATGAAGATTTCGCCTAGCGGAATGGACCATGTTACTTACAGCTTGGACGACTTCTTGGCACGTTTAAAGAAAATGTTAAAGTGCTGCATGAACTGTTTAGTCAAATGAGTGAAGCGAACGTCGGATTCGTCCGACATTTGATGGGGGAGAGGTAAAATTACTCTCCAGAACGAGAATGTGACCAAAATTAGAGAGGGCCGAGGACCAAAGACAAAGAAATAAATTTGATCTTTTCTTAGAATTTAAAATTAATATTATGATTTTGTTCCCAACTTTGCGGTTATAGCAGCCCGTTGCCTAAATATGGACATTTTGTCAGTGCACACTCAAAGAAGGAGAGACTCATCAATTTAGCATGTTCGTCAAAAGGCTAAAAACTTTTCTGGATAAGTAAATGTGTCAGAATGATGGTTTTCGAGATTTTTTGGTCGAAGTCTATTTAGGAGAGAAAAAATTGAAAAGTTTGAAATGAAGGAAAAAAAAACACCTCCGACAATAAAAAACGTATAAAAAAAACAACAAAAGTAAGAATTAACTCTTTTTGTCTCGTGAAAGAAGGTGCAGATCGTGCGAGGACAAACCGAGATTGCCTATTAAGAGAGTTTTTGTGGAAGACAAGACTGTCGATGTTCGTCGTGGTGCGTCGATATATTGTTAGTAACGAAAAACTACTGTTTAATTTTCAGATTTGCCAATACGATAATGTTGGCTGATGAAGCCTGAATCAACGATTGGACTCGAGAATGTAGACGCTGTGCTAAATCTTTCTGTGATCTGGTAATCACATCGTTAGTGCGAGGGACCCTTGTGATCCGGATACCAGTGTGGTCGTTCGAGCATTAAAAACACGTGCTTGAAGCCCAAATAGACGAAAAGTCTAGGGCGTTGGAGGTGCCCTGAACAGGCACGCGAGCATTGACCGTAGTGAAGGGCATGAGGGAAGACCAAGCGATTCAGGAGATGGCAAAAGCGACGGAACCCAAGGATGTTTAAGGATAATCCGAGCGCAGACGTGGAGACAGTAAAAGACGATGAGTTATTGGACAGGACAGGACAGCTAATCTCCGAAATTATCTGATATCGGTGGCGCATGATTCCATTACAGAAGTGCATTAAGGCATCAAAAAAACTAACGACAAAATCACAAGTAAATCTGCCATTTGCCTGGCGTATTAGGAGACGTAACACGGTACTGAGTGGTAATGCAGCCCCGTTGCCTGAAGATGGATTCGTATGACATTTTGTGAGGAAGGAGAGACTCCTAACTTTAGCCTGTTCGTCGTAAGTCTTAAAACTTAGCTGGATAAAGCTGTCGGAAACAAAGGAAGAGTATGGTGATCTTCGAGATTTGTTGCTCAAAGAGCAGTTTTTAAGAGGGGAAAAATTACAATATTTCAATAAACTGTCGAGGAAAGCAGAATTAATTAAACAGGGAGAAAACACCTGCAGCAAATAATATAGAGAAAAAATTGAAATCTTGGAATGAACTTTTGAGGGAAGCGGCATGGACAGTGAGAAATACGCAACAGGAAAAAAAACCACCTCCGACAATAAAAAACGTATAAAAACGACAAAAGTAAGAATTAACTCTTTTTGTCTCGTGAAAGAAGGTGCAGATCGTGCGAGGACAAACCGAGATTGCCTATTAAGAGAGTTTTTGTGGAAGACAAGACTGTCGATGTTCGTCGTGGTGCGTCGATATATTGTTAGTAACGAAAAACTACTGTTTAATTTTCAGATTTGCCAATACGATAATGTTGGCTGATGAAGCCTGAATCAACGATTGGACCTCGAGAATGTAGACGATGTGCTAAATCTTTCTGTGATCTGGTAATCACATCGTTAGAGCGAGGGACCCTTGTGATCCGGATACCAGTGTGGTCGTTCGAGCATTAAAAACACGTGCTTGAAGCCCAAATAGACGAAAAGTCTAGGGCGTTGGAGGTGCCCTGAACAGGCACGCGAGCATTGACCGCAGTGAAGGGCATGAGGGAAGACCAAGCGATTCAGGAGATGGCAAAAGCGACGGAACCCAAGGATGTTTAAGGATAATCCGAGCGCAGACGATGAGTTATTGGACAGGACAGGACAGCTAATCTCCGAAATTATCTGATATCGGTGGCGCATGATTCCATTACAGAAGTGCATTAAGGCATCAAAAAAACTAACGACAAAATCACAAGTAAATCTGCCATTTGCCTGGCGTATTAGGAGACGTAACACGGTACTGAGTGGTAATGCAGCCCCGTTGCCTGAAGATGGATATCGTATGACATTTTGTGAGGAAGGAGAGACTCCTAACTTTAGCCTGTTCGTCGTAAGTCTTAAAACTTAGCTGGATAAAGCTGTCGGAAACAAATGAAGAGGAGTATGGTGATCTTCGACATTTGTTGCTCAAAGAGCAGTTTTTAAGAGGGGAAAAATTACAATATTTTAATAAATTGTCTAGGAAAGCAGATTAATTAAACGGGGAGAAATACGCAACAGGGAGAAAACACCTGCAGCAAATAATAAAAGTGAGAATCAACTTTTTTGTCTCAAGTGTAAGGAGATCTTAAGGCAGACACAGCCGAAGGCAAAGATGGTAGGTGTTACAGAAAATGTAGCAAGTTAGGGCATGTTAGTAAAAATTTCCCACAAGCTAATCTCGAGAGAGCAGCATCAGTCGTAGTAAAGGCGACGGATGAAGCAGCATCGACATGTAGCCAGGATGTCGAGGCTGTGACTAGTTGGTATGATATCAGAGATCACGCTTGTGATGGCAAGATACAGAACTTTGAGAAGTGGACACTGGACAGTGGGTTCCGTATGGACCTGGAGAATTAAGACGCTGTGCTTAATATATATCTGTGATCTGGTAAGAGAAACCCTAATGATCCTGATACCAGTGTGATGGTTGGAGCCAAACAGGCACGTGGTGTTGACCGTAGTGAAATCATGAAGCTTCAGAAGGAAAAACAAGAGATTCAGGAGATGGCAAAAGCGACGGAATCTAGGAATGTATGGACAAACCGCACAATTCGAGCGCAGAAGTGAAGTTGTCTTTAGACTCTACAGAGACAATAAAAGAGGATGCGTTTTTTGACAGGTTGTGTTTCCAGCTAGTCTCCGAAATTATCGGATGTCGGTGGCAAATGATATCATGACAGAAGGGCATTATGCATCGAAATAACTAAGAACAAGATCACAAGTAACTTCTATTAGCCTGGCGTAAAAGGACATGATAACATGATACTGCCGATCTTGTGATTTTTTTTCATAAAAACAGTGCCCAAAGGTTCTAGACCACATGCGCCATTACAAAGTGTACCGACAAATGGGTGTTTTTTTTTCTTCAAGAAAGTTATTGTTGATTTGGTTGGACCTATCCATCTACCTAGTGAAAAAAAACATAAGATGTGTTTTGACCCTAAATGCGACTAAAAACCGAGAAGCTGTGCAGTTGTAAAAGATATCTGCAGAAACATGGGCAGCGGCACTCATCAATCTATACTCTCGTATGGGTGTCCCACAGGAAATCTCTTGGTGATTAAGGCGCACGGTTTTTGTCTCAATTCATGACAGAAGTAAATGGACTACTTAGGATTACGCAGTCGGCGACGGCACCTTGTCAACCAATGTGCAACGGATTCTTTAAACATATAAGGCGTTGGCACAAGTTTTGAGAAAAGATTTAAGAATGTTGTGAGCCGACTCATCAATCTACTCTTTTTTGCGCTTTTACGATAAAAGAATCAAAATCAGGGAGGTTGAACCTGGCGACCAAGTGTTGGTTTTATTACCAACAGAATCCGATAAGCACCTTATGGGGTGAAATCAGTGGTTGGCACGAACGACTATAGAGTGAAGACTGCACGTCAATGTTCTCAAGCGCTACATCAGCCGCTATTAGGAATTTGTGCGGAAACAAGAGGTGTCCGACCTGGAGAAAGTCGTCGCCTGGAAATTTCACCAGATGGCGGTATTGTCAGCTTCGCCGGAGCAGCTGTGGTTCAAAAAGAAGCTGATGACACAGTCGTTTTGCAAAACTAGGAAATTGGGCGCAGAAAAAATTCTTCATTGTTTAGACAGCTATTTCCTACAGATCAAGCTCCACGAGGTGTGATGAACGAGCAAAGACTTAACAGGCGCGTCAGCGTCCATACGCAAAACCTTTGCGATGCGGGATCCCTTATGACACCAGCTACAGATCATGGAATATGGGGGATAATTTGAAAAAGTACTTCTCCATTTGCAACACCTGTGGTCTGGTCGTACTGAAGCAGAAGGATGGATCGGATCGAATATGTAGCAATTATCGGCGGCTTCACAAGATTACACTTTTGACTGGCACTCAGAAACAGACGTGTTTCAAAGTTTAGCAAGGAACATCTTATTTTTAGCAATATCAACTTGAGCAAATGTTATTGATGCGCACAGAACATTGCAAAGACGGCGTTTATCACTATGGTCGTGCATTACCGGGTTGTCCGAATGCCTTTCGCTATGACGAATTCTGCAGCTACCGTGACTGCGCTGTGAAGATTTCGCCTAGCGGAATGGACCATGTTACTTACAGCTTGGACGACTTCTTGGCACGTTTAAAGAAAATGTTAAAGTGCTGCATGAACTGTTTAGTCAAATGAGTGAAGCGAACGTCGGATTCGTCCGACATTTGATGGGGGAGAGGTAAAATTACTTTCCAGAACGAGAATGTGACCAAAATTTGAGAGGGCCGAGGACCAAAGACAAAGAAATAAATTTGATCTTTTCTTAGAATTTAAAATTAATATTATGGTTTTGTTCCCAACTTTGCGGTTATAGCAGCCCGTTGCCTAAATATGGACATTTTGTCAGTGCACACTCAAAGAAGGAGAGACTCATCAATTTAGCATGTTCGTCAAAAGGCTAAAAACTTTTCTGGATAAGTAAATGTGTCAGAATGATGGTTTTCGAGATTTTTTGGTCGAAGTCTATTTAGGAGAGAAAAAATTGAAAAGTTTGAAATGAAGGAAAAAAAAAACACCTCCGACAATAAAAAACGTATAAAAAAAACAACAAAAGTAAGAATTAACTCTTTTTGTCTCGTGAAAGAAGGTGCAGATCGTGCGAGGACAAACCGAGATTGCCTATTAAGAGAGTTTTTGTGGAAGACAAGACTGTCGATTTTCGTCGTGGTGCGTCGATATATTGTTAGTAACGAAAAACTACTGTTTAATTTTCAGATTTGCCAATACGATAATGTTGGCTGATGAAGCCTGAATCAACGATTGGACCTCGAGAATGTAGACGCTGTGCTAAATCTTTCTGTGATCTGGTAATCACATCGTTAGTGCGAGGGACCCTTGTGATCCGGATACCAGTGTGGTCGTTCGAGCACTAAAAACACGTGCTTGAAGCCCAAATAGACGAAAAGTCTAGGGCGTTGGAGGTGCCCTGAACAGGCACGCGAGCAGGAGATGGCAAAAGCGACGGAACCCAAGGATGTTTAAGGATAATCCGAGCGCAGACGTGGAGACAGTAAAAGACGATGAGTTATTGGACAGGACAGGACAGCTAATCTCCGAAATTATCTGATATCGGTGCGCATGATTCCATTACAGAAGTGCATTCAGACATCAAAAAAACTAACGACAAAATCACAAGTAAATCTTCTATTTGCCTGGCGTATTAGGAGACGTAACACGGTACTGAGTGGTAATGCAGCCCCGTTGCCTGAAGATGGATATCGTATGACATTTTGTGAGGAAGGAGAGACTTTAGCCTGTTCGTCGTAAGTCTTAAAACTTAGCTGGATAAAGCTGTCGGAAACAAAAGAAGAGTATGGTGATCTTCGAGATTTGTTGCTCTAAGAGCAGTTTTTTAAGAGGGGAAAAATTACAATATTTAAAAAAAATGTCAAGGAAAGCAAAGAAAAAAAATAAAAAACAGGGAGAAAATACCTGCAGCAAATAATAAAAGTGAGAATCAACTTTTTTGTCTCAAGTGTAAGGAGATCTTAAGGCAGACACAGCGGAAGGCAAATATGGTAGGTGTTACAGAAAATGTAGCAAGTTAGGGCATGTTAGTAAAAATTTCCCACAAGCTAATCTCAAGAGAGCAGGATCAGTCGTAGTGAAGGCGGCGGATGAAGCAGCATCGACATGTAGCCAGGATGTCGAGGCTGTGACTAGTTGGTATGATATCAGAGATCACGCTTGTGATGGCAAGATGGACAAAGTCAAAGACGTTGTCATCCACCACGATAATGCTCGACCACACACCAGTCGCCAAACCCAGAGCGCTTTACAGCAGTTGGAACTTCCTACCATACCACATCCGCCATACAGTCCTGATTTGGTCCCGTCTGACTTTTTCTTATTTCCTTTGCAGAAGTTGAGGCGGATGTTCGCTCTTGGTGCCGATCCCAGACACCAGAATTCTTGGCCGACGGAATGCAAAAACTTGTACAAAGCTGTCGCCTCTGTATTAAACGCGATGGTGACTATGTTGAAAAATGATTGTTCATGAGATAGGTGAGACTCTAAGCTTTCAGTTGATGTGTAACTTGCTTCTGTAGTCTTTCAAATAAAAAAGTTATTAAAAACGGCCCTTATTTATCAGCCTGCCCTCGTATACCTGTGATCTGGTAAGAGAAACCCTAATGATCCTGATACCAGTGTGTGGTTGGAGCCAAACAGGTACGTGGTGTTGACCGTAGTGAAATCATGAAGCTTCAGAAGGAAAAACAAGAGATTCAGGAGATGACAAAAGTGACGGAATCCAGGTATGTATGGACAAACCGCACAATTTAAGCGCAGACGTGAAGTTTTCTTTAGAGACAATAAAAGAGGTTGCGTTTTTTGACAGGTTGTGTTTCCAGCTAGTCTCCGAAATTATCTGATTTCGGTGGCAGAAGGACATTAGCGCATCAAAAGAACTAAGTAACTTCTATTAGCCTGGCGTAAAAGGACATGAGAAAAACAAGAGATTCAGGAGATGGCAAAAGCGACGGAATCCAGGAATGTATGGACAAACCGCACAATTCGAGCGCAGAAGTGAAGTTGTCTTGACTCTACAGAGACAATAAAAGAGGGTGCGTATTTTGACAGGTTGTGTTTCCAGCTAGTCTCCGAAATTATCTGATGTCCGTGGCAGAAGGGCATTAGCACATCAAAAGAATTAAGAACAAGATCACAAGTAACTTCTATTAGCCTGGCGTAAAAGGACATGATAACATGATACTGCCGATCTTTTGATTTTTTTTTCATAAAAACAGTGCCCAAAGGTTCTAGACCACATGCGCCATTACAAAAAGTACCGACAAATGGATGTTTTTTTCAAGAGAGTTGCTGTTGATTTGGTTTGACCTATCCATCTACCTAGTGAAGAAAAACATAAATGTGTTTTGACCCTAGTAGATTAAATGCGACTAAAAACCGAGAAGCTATGTAGTTGTAAAAGATAACTGCAGAAACATGGGCAGCGGCACTTATCAATCTATACTCTCGTATGGGTGTCCCACTGGAAATCTCTTAGTGATCAAGGCGCACGGTGTCTTAATAATTCATGACAGAAGTAAATGGACTACTTAGGATTACGCCGTCGGCGACGGCACTTTCTTAACCAATGTGGCGAAAGTTTTGAGAAAAGATTTAAGAAGGTTGTGTGCCAAGGCAGTGGCATCGACCCATCAATCTACTCTCTTTTGCGCTTTTAAGAGCAAAGAACCTAAATCAGGGAGTTTGAACCTGGCGACCAAGTGTTGGTTTTATTACCAACTGAATTCGATAAGCTCCTGATGCAGTGGAAAGCACCTTATGGGGTGAAATCAGTGGTTGGCACGAACGACTGTAGAGTGGAGCCGGGGGCAAAGGACTGTACGTGAATCTTCTCAAGCACTACATCAGCTGCGATGAGGAAGTAGAGTGGAAACTGCAGGATCCGTTACGACAGGAGCTAGAGAACATGGAAGGTATGGGGATTATGAGAAAAAATACGTCTTTTGAAATAATGCGCAGATCAACTATACATTATCCTATCCTTAAAAAGAATTGATCTCTAACAAGCTGTCAGATTCCACGGGCGTGGAAAACATCTTACATAGTTCCTGTTCCTAAAAATACAAACATTCAAATGTAATGAATGATCTACCCTGTGGCGTTGACATAGTGTTTTATGAAAGTTTTTATAAGGTGTGTTTTATCTCATATTATGTTCATGGACCCTTTCCAGTTTGCTTACAGACCTAAGAGAGGCCCTTCTACTATTCTTTGAATACGCGACTACCTGACCTCTCGACTTCAGCTAGTACGACTCAGCCCTTATACTATCTCAGACATTGTTATGACGGACACAGGAGCACAGTATTTTCACCTTCTCTATTTACATATCAGACTGTATGCCGGTACACACCAGCTACATCACTGATAAATAAATATTTGACTGGATTAATTACTGATGACAATAACAACGAATTTATGGAAGAGGTGAACGCTTTTATTGGACGGTGTGAGCACAATTATCTAATTTTCAATATCGATAAGACTCTGATCATAGACTTCAGGAAAACCCCGAGCTTGATTATTAATATAGTAATAAATGTAAGACAGTAGAGCTTGTATGCTTATTTAAATACCTTAGTCTAATTCTTAATAGTAAACTTAACTGTATTGAAAACACAGATAATATTAAAAAACTTAGACCACGCATATTATTGAAAACACAGATAATATTAAAAAACTTAGACCACGCATGTACAGCTTCAGAAAACTTAAATCTTTTAATTTCCATGGGAAAGCAGATGGTAGTTAAGCGCAACATAAAGCCACTCCTATCAGCGAGTAGTGATCGCCGCAGACGACACTTGTTGCCGCCTCTTTTATGCCAATTTAGGTGTACGTCTTTGCATATATATGGCCTCTCACTACTCAAAACAGTGGTCTTTCCTGTTTTCACATAGGTCCACACAGGCGCGCCCGACGAGTGGCGGTATAATCAGAATCGGGAGGAGGTGCAGAACCAGAACCCACTGGTGTGTGGTATACGCTATGGGCCTCATCAACTCCCCTCTCTTTTGAGGGAGTGTCCTAACTTATCTTAAACCTTTCTATCTCTATGCATTCCCTGTGGGTGACATATGATTCAACTTGATTTTCTGAGAGTATTTCTCGGGACAGAGATGTGAACGATATGCTTGTGTGGACATGGAGACGGGGAGGCTGGAGATGAGTCCAGCGACATAGCAGTGACATAGAGCAACCAAACAAGCGACCCAGGGCGTGACGATCCTCTGTCTGTGATCACCAATGGCCCCAAAGCAGACCCAAACTCTAGATCTCATGGTTGCTGCCTGCCAGGAGATACAAGGTGGCCGAGAATGGACGCAATGTGTGGCTTGCTTGAGTCCCTAGCTGGATAGTGGAGGTTTGTGTCAGGTGTCCCTTCCCACATCTTTTGGCTGTATGACCTCTTAGCATTACACACGTTTTGGAGAATTTAGGGAATTTTCATTTTTGATGCATCACATTTTGGGGTGGTCAGAAAAACCACAGGCTCTCCAGCTAATATGATATGATGAAGAATTTAAAAAAAATGCCACATCGGTCGTCGCGTGGATAAAAAAAACCGCGCAGCGCTGTAGCGAGGAACCAGGCTGTCCGCTGTGAAAAGTTAGCAACTGGAACTCTACTCAACATTTTGCAATTCAATATTTGCGGAATCTGAAACAAAAAGGTGGAAGTAGCAAACCTGTTTAGCAGAAAAGCTATACATATAGCTAACATTTGGACAATTCATAAAAGTTCAGATCCCCCATTACAGGCTATACACATTATTCCTGTAAATGTGAAGATTGTAGAGGCTCATAACCTACGTTAGAAATGACAAACAAGCTTACAGTCGATAATTCAGACGACTCTCACCCATCCAACAATATTTAAAACCACACTCTGGCGCAATAATCAAAAGTTTGTCTCAACTTTCAACTTACTTCTAATGGTTTCCATAAGATCAGACAGTATTTGCAGGAGACTTTAACGGACATTCACCTCATAGAGGTCTCAACGACACAGGAAACGCCATTGAAGAGCTATGTGGAAGCACAAACCTTTAGGTACACCAACAGAAAAACTCCCCACCATCACCCCTTCACAGCTGTTTTATAAACAAACAACAGCAGTCCTTGAAAGCATCGGAAGTGACCACAGACCGAATCTAAGTACCATCACTTCTGCCCCCCCCCAAAAAAAAAAAAAACAAAAAAAAAAAAAAAAAAAAAAAAAAAACAAAACAACAAATTACTGTGAGAACAAGATGGGAACTTCAAAAAAGCAAACTGGGAATTGTGCCGCCCAACCTCAGACCTGCATTTAAGCAATATTAAGAGAAGTACAGATAAGCATACACTAAATCAAAACATCACAGATGCAAGATTGAGAGCTCCGCAAGTCAGTGTACCAAAAGGCTGTCACAACAAGTACAAACTTGGAACAACAAGATTCAGGAAGCAATCAATGCGACAGAGGAAGCAAGAAAAAGCTTTGAAAATGATCCAGCACCGGAAAACAAAACAAGGTATAACATAACTAGTGCTCAAGGAAAACGGACCGTGAAGACAACCAAACAGCACAAATGAGCAAACTCGTGTGCTAATAAACTTGATCTCTCTAAAGGTGGAACCAAAGTCTTGGGCCCTACTTAATAACCTCATTGGTCAAAATAGGAGGACAAACCCAAAACCAATGATATCAGACGGAGAAACTATAACAGAACATCAGAAGAAAGCAGAGGTATTTAACAAACATTTTGCACAAGTTAACACAGCAACCAAAAATTCCCCAAAACAAACATAAAATTAAAAAAAAAAAGTTAAAATAAATGGAACATGCACCATCGCTAAACAGGTCAGTATTTGAGCGCCAGTTAACAGCGTTGGAACTTGAGAATGCCCTCACAAAGCTTTAAGCAACCAAGTTACCTGGCTCTGACAAAGTTCACAATGAAATGCCTGTAAACCCATTTCGGCCATAAAGGGAAAAGAGACACTCCTCCACCTCATAAATATGACTTGGCAAACAAGTATAATCCCTAAAACCTGGGAAAATGCCATACTGTCCCCAATTTTGAAGAAAGGGAAAGTGCCAGAAGATGTTCAAAGATATCGCCCAATATCACTAACATTATTTATAGGATATATTGGGTTTACACGGGAAAATGTACACGTGGATTAAGTCTTTTCTCACAGACAGAACAATGCTATCTCATCTAAAGAAGTACTGGAAGAAGGATTGCCACAGGGATCATCCCTGAGCTTCAGATTGTTTCTTCTCCACGACTCCAAAGGAATTCCACCCTGGGATGCAGCTGATAAACTCAGAGATAAACATCATTTACCAGAAAATAGAGAGCCTTCTTACTTTTTGATCATGACCTACCACCTACACAAGACAATTAACACCTGAGAAAAAGACACAACTGATAGAGACATCAACAAAAAAGATTCTGACTTGATAAATCTCATGAGTATTGCACAACAAACTATTGATCAATATCAAGAAATAGTAGACACAGATGGTTCAGCCTTTACAGGTACATAAAATGCTGGTTATGGTTCAGCATACAACTACCAGATGACAATCGTGAAGACCTATCAAATGCCTGTGGGGAAATATGTTCAAATTTTGAGGCAGAATCTGTAGCAATAGAAGCCTCACTCCACTACCTATCAAACCTATTTTCGATCAAGCCTGAAAGATTAAGTGACGTTGTTTTTTTCTATGATGAAAACTGGCAAACAGAATACTCGTACATCAAAAGCCTTTTAAAAACTATTACAAACTTTCTCACAGCTCATGCTGTCAAACTTATAATTCAATGGATACCACGACATATAAACATTCCAGAAAATGGCAGACAGACTGGCTAAACAAGGAACAAGATACTCCCAAAACACTCAACCAACATCCATGACTACAGCCAAACAGATTATAAAGAAACAACGAGAAAGAGGAATGGCTAAATGAGTGGGCTCTGGAAAAGACAGGAAGATCTGACTTTAAACACATGCCGACACCCAACCTAAAAGACGGCATTAACCTTCTGAAACGTCAAGAACAGGCGACAATATATAGGCTGAGAACCCAGCATATTTCACATCAATCGTTTACAACCCCAAAAAGAACCGTTCTGCCCCCAAACATACGAAACAGTCGAACTTATCCTATTCAACTGTCCTAACTACAGGACCTCCGCACAAAACTTCTTCCACCTAATCCTACTCTGGAAAACATATTATAGTGCGGAAAAGACCAACTAGAAAGGACATATAAATTCTTCGTCGTCTTATCAAGTCGAAGAGCGCATGCTCAAGTGACTGCTGGATCGAAATAGTAAAGTAGTAAAGTAATGTCCATGAAAAGCTGTTACACATATATTACACATCCATTCTCACCAGTGTTCTAACTTTTGGCATCTCATGTTGAGGTGGAAATTAGACAAAAGCAGGATAAAGACAAACCAGACATAATTATTAATAAAGCACTTGGGGTGGTTGGGAGGCAACAAGACGATGTCGACACACTTTAAACTTGTAAACAACGCACTGAGAAGCAGATACTAACCTTGACGGCAAGACATGACATGCCAAGGGCCAGAACCAACAGATACAGAAAATATTTTTTGCCTCGATCTATATCTTTAAAAAATAAAAATTTTATTACAAAATTACTGTTTACTATATAGAAACCATTTTAACACGATTCTCAATCATAATTGACTAGAATGCTTCTATTTAGCAGTGTCTATGTTTATATTTACTCATTCATTTTTGTGCGCGTATTAATTTTTATGTATAATTTTATAACGTTTACACAAGATACGAGTTTTTTTATATTGAATAACTCCAGCTTGTCCGAATGCCTTTTGCCATGATGAATTCTGGAGCTACCCTGACCCGAACTGTGAAGAATTTGCTATGTGGATTGGATCATGCCTACATGGGAGACATCATAGTTCACACTGAGGCGTTCGAATAACAAATGGAAGTGCTTCCTAAACTGTTTCGTCGGATGAGTGAAGCGTTGGGTAGGACGACAATGTGGCCAAGATCAGAGATGCCCTAAGACTGAAGACGATTTGCTAAATTTTCTGTAACACCTACCATCTTTGCCTTCCGCTGTGTCTGCCTTAAGATCTCCTTACACTTGAGACAAAAAAGTTGATTCTCACTTTTATTATTTGCTGCAGGTGTTTTCTCCCTGTTGCGTTTTTCTCCCTGTTTAAAAGCGTATCTGCTTTCCTCGACAGTTTATTAAAATATTGTAATTTTTCCCCTCTTAAAAACTGCTCTTTGAGCAACAAATGTCGAAGATCACCATACTCCTCTTCATTTGTTTCCGACAGCTTTATCCAGCTAAGTTTTAAGACTTACGACGAACAGGCTAAAGTTAGGAGTCTCTCCTTCCTCACAAAATGTCATACGATATCCATCTCAGGCAACGGGGCTGCATTACCACTCAGTACCGTGTTACGTCTCCTAATACGCCAGGCAAATGGCACATTTACTTTTGATTTTGTCGTTAGTTTTTTTGATGCCTTAATGCACTTCTGGAATGGAATCATGCGCCACCGATATCAGATAATTTCGGAGATTAGCTGTCCTGTCCTGTCCAATAACTCATCGTCTGCGCTCGGATTATCCTTAAACATCCTTGGGTTCCGTCGCTTTTGCCATCTCCTGAATCACTTGGTCTTCCCTCATGCCCTTCACTGCGGTCAATGCTCGCGTGCCTGTTCAGGGCACCTCCAACGCCCTAGACTTTTCGTCTATTTGGGCTTCAAGCACGTGTTTTTAATGCTCGAACGACCACACTGGTATCCGGATCACAAGGGTCCCTCGCTCTAACGATGTGATTACCAGATCACAGAAAGATTTAGCACAGCGTCTACATTCTCGAGGTCCAATCGTTGATTCAGGCTTCATCAGCCAACATTATCGTATTGGCAAATCTGAAAATTAAACAGTAGTTTTTCGTTACTAACAATATATCGACGCACCACGACGAACATCGACAGTCTTGTCTTCCACAAAAACTCTCTTAATAGGCAATCTCGGTTTGTCCTCGCACGATCTGCACCTTCTTTCACGAGACAAAAAGACTTAATTCTTACTTTTGTCGTTTTTATACTTTTTTTTTTGTCGGAGGTGTTTTTTTTTCTTCATTTCAAACTTTTCAATTTTTTCTCTCCTAAATAGACTTCGACCAAAAAATCTCGAAAACCATCATTCTGACACATTTACTTATCCAGAAAAGTTTTTAGCCTTTTGACGAACATGCTAAATTGATGAGTCTCTCCTTCTTTGAGTGTGCACTGACAAATGTCCTATTAGGCAACGGGCTGCTATAACCGCAAAGTTGGGAACAAAACCATAATATTAATTTTAAATTCTAAGAAAAGATCAAATTTATTTCTTTGTCTTTGGTCCTCGGCCCTCTCTAATTTTGGTCACATTTCGTTCTGGAGAGTAATTTTACCCCTCCCCCATCAAATGTCGGACGAATCCGACGTTCGTTGACGCAAGTATGCAATTTCTAAGTAACGCCACGTTCGCTTCACTCATTTGACTAAACAGTTCATGCAGCACTTTAACATTTTCTTTAAACGTGCCAAGAAGTCGTCCAAGCTGTAAGTAACATGGTCCATTCCGCTAGGCGAAATCTTCACAGCGCAGTCACGGTAGCTGCAGAATTCGTCATAGCGAAAGGCATTCGGACAACCCGGTAATGCACGACCATAGTCTGTGCGCATCAATAACATTTGCTCAAGTTGATATTGCTAAAAATAAGATGTTCCTTGCTAAACTTTGAAACACGTCTGTTTCTGAGTGCCAGTCAAAAGTGTAATCTTGTGAAGCCGCCGATAATTGCTACATATTCGATCCGATAGGTGTTGCAAATAAGGAAGTACTTTTTCAAATTAAAAAAAAAAATAATATGCGGGACGATAAAACAATAAAAACCGAAAAATAATAAAAAGTAATCAAAGCAAGTTATCAGAACATCATTTGTTTGTAGAACAATACTATCTGTTTAACAAGATAACATGAAAGACTAAAGATGCCTTACATCTTGACCTCTGGGAGGGTGTTATTGTGACCCTTGATCCCAAAGTCCCTATAAAACATTTTTAAAAACAAAAAATACCAAATTCCCAATGTTTATGTAAAAAAAAAGATCTTTTCAGATTGATCTCGTTCGCGGTTACCATCAGACGAAACAGTGTAGCTGGATCTTTATTCAAACTTCTCATGTCATGCATAAGTTATGAAGGTTTTCGATCTCCCAGACCGTTCAGGTTAAAAAGGTCTTGGTCTTTTTGAAGCTGTGTTGCTTCGTACGCCTCTAGTAGTGTGGACTTGAGAGATTGATATTTATCAGTGGCCAGTGGATTTTCCAAAACGACATAGACACGACATGAAGACATTGAATCCAGGAGTTAGATAACGTGATGGAACCTGGTCAAGTATTGGATAATAGATGACATGTGAGAGAAAAACGAAGCTTCAAGACGAATAAACCAAACATTGGCGAAAAAAAACAAAAATTGTGGTGCATTAAAAGCCACTGCAGCTACTGAAATCGAAGCAGGAGTAGACTGTGCTGTTGCGCTAAGAGTTTGTTCCCTAATGGTCTCTGCTAGTGATTTAATAGCATCGAGCTCCATGATAAAAACTAGTGAAGGATTGGTAATATTCTTGGGTGGGATCAATAGAGGGAGAAATTTAGATCTAAATGTCTAGTCTAGTTCTAGGCCAACTGTTTTAGCTTTTAGGAGTTTGGTTGGCTGTGTAGTCAGGAAACCAAGCTGTATAATAGATCTAGATCTAGATTCATTAATATTATTATATACATTGTGTTAAAACGTCGGGATAACCAAAAAAGCGACTTACAATAAAGAATAAAAGAAGTTTTATTTGTATAATTTGTAAGAGCTTTTATTTTTATTGCTTGCCAAAATCATGTCCTTTAACGGTTCTTTTTAGATTCTACTTCCGCTTTTATTTTACAAAAGTAACAAAAAAAAACAACTAAATTACGAAACGAAAAACTAAAAAATATACAACATGATAAGACGTAATAAGAAAGAGATTTCTACCGTAGGTTTTTTTTTCATCTTTTCCTTTTTCCTTTTTTTTACGAGTGCATTGCACTCACACGTTAGTAAAGGAACCGCCACTGAAACGGCCATACAGTGTTCTCTATGCGACAGGAGCTAGAGACCATGGAAGATATGGGGATTATTAAAAATGTATGTACTTTTCCATATGCAGCACCTGTGGTCGTCGTGAAGAAGAAGTATGGATCAAATATGTAGCGATTATCGGCGGCTTCACAAGATTACACTTTTTGAATCGCACCCAGCAACACCACCAGCAGACGTGTTTCAAGGTTTATGGAGGGGCAATTTTTTGTTAGCAAGATCGAACTGAGCAAAGGTTATTGGCAGATCCCTGTACGCGCAGAGGATATTGCGAAGACGATGTTTGTCACTATAGACATGCTTTACGAGTTTGTCCGAATGCCTTTCGCTATGATGAATTCTGGAGCTACACTTACCCGAGCTTTGAAGAATTTGCTCATCGAAATGGACCATGTGGCTGCCTACGTGGACGACTTTCGAAGAAGTGGAAGTGTTTCATGAGCGCTTTCGTCGAATGAGTGAAGAGGATGTCACATATGTACCATTACTCTCTAGGACGACAATGTGGTCAAGATCAGATATGCCCCAGGACCGAGAACGAAAAAAGAAGTTTAAATTACTATTATGATTTTGTTCCCAACTTTGCGGCTATTGCAGTCCCGTTGTCTGATCGTGTTAGAAGAGGCATGTCTATCTAGTTCAATGGGATGAACCATAAGAAAAAATCCGTGGAGCGTTAAAGAACGCCATTATTTCTCGACCTATCCTACATTTACCAGATGCTACTAAGACTTTTGTGATTCGCACGAATGCTTCTGATGTAGGTTTAGGAGCCACATAACTGCAGGATATGAATGGTCTATTGTTTCCTATATTTTATGCAGGCAGCAAGTTGTTGAATCGAGAGAAAAATTACTCAGCAATAGAGAAAGAATGCCTTGCGATTGTATGGGCGATTCGAAAGGTATAAAATCTTTATGGTAGGCAGGTTGTGCTGCAGACCAATCGTCCTCTCTAATACCTAGATGTAAGCGAAGAGAAACCCCAAGAGAAATGCTGTGGGCTTTATGTTTACAAAGTTACAGTTTTAGAGTGCGTATGAATATATCATTTAATGACAACTATCGATGATTTTTTTTGCTTTGACTTAGCTCATGATTGCTGCATATTTTACCATAGGACGCCATGGCGTGGTTCGTTAGGTTATTTATGGCAAAAGACATGTGTGCAATTGGTTTATGGGATCGGCGTATAGGTCTATTGTTATATAACAAAAATTATTATGTTATCTAAGATTCCGGAAATTTTTCGAGCTTTTACGCCTAGAGTTTTTGTAGAGAGAGGAGTTTTTATACTTCTGCAATACCTTGCCTTTAAGCGCTGCCGTCTATCTATCTATCTATCTATCTATCTATCTATCTATCTATCTATCTATCTATCTATCTATCTATCTATCTATCTATCTATCTATCTATCTATCTATCTATCTATCTATCTATCTATCTATCTATCTATCTGTCTGTCTGTCTGTCTGTCTGTCTGTCTGTCTGTCTGTCTGTCTGTCTGTCTGTCTGTATATCTGTCCATCTTTCTACCTATCAAACGTACTCATTCATAAGCTTATCTTATCTTAACCACCATTAGCCATGCTTAAAATAAAAGTATGCTCCCAACCCAGGTCCTAAACTAGTATTGGAATCAAAACACATAATTATTTATGTTCAAATATTAACGACCACAGACGCAGTTTCCCTAATGGGCCAACATTAAAGACCTCTCTAGTTATTAATTGGCCCTGTTTAGATTTAGTGCCCATTTCCTGTGGTTCGTTGTCTTTAATGTTTAGTTCCCAAATGGTTTTCCCAAAGCAATAAAGTATTACTTCTGCAATACCTTGCCTTTAAGCGCTGCCATTGAGACCCATTATAGATCTAGATAATTGTCAAGTAGGCCTACTGATTAAGATCTTTACATTCTTGAGTTGAACTATTAACCCTCAGTTTATCAATAAAGTAAAGTTATTACGTTTCTACAAAGGAATTCTGGTAATGCTTACTTTGTTAATGTTGATAAGATAATGTGTCCGAGTCTACAATTATCAACCATCCTCAACAGATTCGTGACCATTAATTGTTTCCACCCATAGCCCTTTAAAATCGAAAATAAAAATAGATTTAGCATGTATGCTCTACAGTAACAATTTGGAAACTTGTACTTTCTACAGAACTCGTAATAACCGACAACGTATTTCGACATGCAATTTTTCATTCCCAAACACAATGCGCCTTAAAACTCGAGTCATGCAATTACCATCTCCTACAGTAAGAGGAGGCATGAAGCCGCCGAGGCTTGTTAGAAGGGGGCAACTGTAAGGCAGTTTTAGAAGATAGAGTAAGAGCATACATACAATTTTGAGTGAAGTTTTTTGAAGGCTTTTTCAAGGCTGGAATAACTCTTGCATAAAACAATTGTCGCGAACTTGCAAAGTATACTGCCCCTTTTCTTTTAATTAATTTGGGAGGCACTCATTTCAGAATATAATAAATTAAACCAGAAATATCACAGACATCAGCATTAGTTTCTGATTTTGAATTGATTGGCCTTTTTTATTTAAAGAGTTTTATAAATTTCTACATGACCTTCAGGTAGAAAAGGTGTAGAGGTAGACACAACCATTGCACCAGGCAGTTCAGTTTCATCACGAACAGGAACAGTCTCAACATAACAAAGAATAGGGCATCAGGCATCTCAGATTCCTCATGACCAGCAATAGAAACAGGAGGTACAGATTAAGCTTCAGTTTCTACAGATTTGACATTTGTTTAGTTCGGTTAAAGCCTCTTGATTCCTTGTGGACCATAGTGCCGCAGCAACTATCCACCACTTTTCAGCTCGGCCCATGTGGTATTGGCAGCTTTAATATCTGTGTAGGAACTTCTCGGCCAAGTATGCTTTGGACGGCCGACCTTTCTTTTTTCTTGAGGATTCCACGCCAGGGCTTGCATTGTGATGCTGGATACAGGCTTTCGGAGTGTATAGCCTATCTAACCCCGTTTACGCTTTTTGATCTCTGTCTCGATGTGTTTTTATTCGTTCTGGTCCACAGTTCTTTGAAACAAATTCAGGACATTTAACGTTGAGGACGTTTCTGAGGCATCTGTTGGTGAATGGAATCGACATTTGACCATTTAATATTATTTTGAAAATTTGTTGATCAAATACTGATCAGCAATAATCTGGCTAGAAAATACTTTAAAAAATTAACTTTTTAGTACCTGGCAATGTTGAGGAAAAACGTCTATCAATATAAGTTTCACTTTGAAGATGAAAGGGTCTCATGTTACGAGAACATTCAACGTTGTCCATAGACAGTACAGAGTTTAGAAAGGATAACACCTTTTCACCATTTTGAAGAACGGCCTTCCCTGAAGCCACTACCTGTGATACAATTTGATGACTTCACCATTCCGCACAGGAGTCTCACTAGCCTTTGCTATGCCTTTCACCAAAATAACTACGATCAATCTCAATATAGTCAGCCAATAGACTCATGTTGTGGAATAGTAATTTGGACTAATAAAGCACATTGCAATTGCCAGAGAAGATGACGCACTTCTGAACTTTGGTGTCCGACCTTATGTAAAACTTGATAAACAAAGTTTGTATACATGATTTAGATCATATTAAATGAAGGCATGTTACTGAGTTGTTCTTTGACTACACAGATTACATCACTTATATACAACAAATATGTGGACAGTGAGTTGTTTAAAAAAAGTTATTTCACAATGTCTGTAAAATTGTTTTCAAAATTTTGAATATAGCTGCATAGTAGGCAGGGTAAATAATTTTTCTGCTTTTTGTAATGCTTGCTCTTATTTTTCTGATCTGGTAGGTTAAATGATTCTTGGATATAGAATTTTACAATTGCAACTTTTGCTTCACCGCCTTTTTGTTTTAGAGACTGCAGTCTTTTTTTATATGTTACTAAATCTTAAAGTACACCCAATGACTGTTTAAAGGTATTGGGTTTCTCCTTGGATGCTGATGATTGCGTAAGAGCATGAGTAACCATGGCTTTTTCTGGTGAAGTGCAATCCATAAACAGACGTGACAACACATGAGCTTTATTTTTCAAATTACTGGGTAAATGATTTTTCGATATGTACAAAGCACAATATTTCGCAGTCATGTTAATTTGAGTTATGCCATGTACAGTTTTTGGAGAAAACGTGTGCACAATTTCAGGTTCAGGTGTTTAAACAGAAGACATATTTAAAGCAGTCAATTGCGATGAAGTCAACGAATCAAACCTGGATGAAAATACCACATTTTTTTTTCTTTGGTCTCAAAGTCATGAAGAAAATTTTGACTGCAGTTAGGAAAGAAATGTTAACAGAACAATCATGTAAGAGCCTGATAATTTATCACTAAAAACATGCTAAATGTTCATCTTAAAGTTTTTGGATGTTGCAAAAAAAAAAATGAATCGAAGAAAAACGCAGCAGGGAAAAACAACGAAAAAAAAATATGGAAGGACTAACCAAATGGCGGAACGTTTCGAAAGTGACGGAATCATTCAAGTCAGCGAAGGATCGGGAAGTGTGGAAGGATGGAATTTTACACAGAATGTTGCACTTACACTAATCTTGTCTGTAACCATCCAGTCATATTCCTATAATCACGAAGTGTTATTGTTGCTGTTGTGTTGTTGTTGTTGTTGTTGTTGTTGTTGTTGTTGTTGTTGTTGTTGTTGTTGTTGTTGTTGTTGTTGTTGTTGTTGTTGTTGTTGTTGTTCACGTTGGTGTTTTATTTATAGGTCGGCGCCCGTTTATGCTGCACTCAAAAAATTTGCTATACTGGTGCACTGATCTTAGCTAGTTTCTAGTTTTTGGTTTTATGTCCCATCTAGATTACATTAACAATCTCGTGCACAAGCTACGGATAAATCTGTTGAACACCTACTTAGCATAATATTATACCCTAGGTCTAAGTTGAAAGCAAGCGGGACAAAAAAAAGATAAAGACCGAGTGGTGTAACCAATGTATTATTTAGATCTAAGCTTTAGTACAGATTAATTGAGGCATTGATTGTTATTATCATACCTGTTATTATGGTTGCAATAAACCCAGCCCCACTCCCACATCTCCCCGTTTTGTGTCATCCAGGGCTCCACTACTATACTGCGCCTGCACGACCCATCTTGTGTTTATTTGCTGTGGTAGATAGGGAGTGTTCAGCATCCACCTTATAATATTTTTACTAGCAGATAAATGTGCGTGTAGAGAAATCCTCTTTCCTTTTTTTCTTATCACTGAAACCAAGAAAGAATAACAGGACTCAGGGAGGTATGTACAGATACAGTATGAAAATAATTAATTGTAAGAAAACTTTGAGAAGAAGAAACATTTATGTAATAAATTGCCTTTTCTCTATTCATGTTTTTGTAAATACTGTTTCAGCTATAATAACAAAATTTTCATTTTTAAATACTTGTAAAATGTTCAGTACCAAAAAGCAGTGTTAAGAAGTGAACGAAGATAATAAAGTATTATTTTAAAAATCCTTCATTTTCATTATTTTGTGTGTGTTATTAAATAACAAGAACAACAATCACAAAATTAATAACA